>JAULAV010006257.1:0-329003 GCA_030789695.1 Scilla litardierei
AAATTTTTTAAAAATAAAATTCTTTTAAGTTGGCGAATATGCCAAGAAGAGTCCTTGGGTCAGTAACCATATCTTAATTTCTAAGGGAATATTACTCGATGCGTCTCTTCTGCAACAAAGATTGGGTTTAATGGGAAGCGGATATGCGTACCTTTGTGCGGTTCGAGCTTGCACGCCGGAGTCACGTGCGTGGTTGCATTGCTTGTTTTACTTGGTCTTGCTCGACTGAGAGGCGGAGAGAGACAACTCGACAATATTACGATCTATATAAGGAACAGTGTTTTCAAAGGTGTTATTGGGGCTCGTCTCAGGGCTCGCCTCGGGGCAGGGCGTACCCAAAACGCCCCGGGGCAGCCGAATTAAGCGTAACTTTTCTTGGGCGTTCGCCCAGAGATGTGGGGCGAACGCCCAGGCATTGGGCAAACGCCCAGGCATTGGGCGAACGCCCGGATGTTGGATCGCGTTTTTTGGTCCGGGCTTTAAAAGCGACCGCCCAACAAATGATACACTTGGAGCCTGTATTTGATTGGGCTCAGTTCATTTTTTAAACCCATGTGGCACATTCACGTGTCTAACAGACTACTTTAAGCAAAAAAGAGAAAAAATTTAACTCTAAATTTCTGTTTCTTTCCTAACCGATGACTGATAGAGAGTAGAGAGCGGGAAAAGGAAGAGAAAAAACCTAATCTTGTTTTGAAATTTAATTAATATCTTGTTACTTTAATCTTGTTACTACCATAATAGTTGAAGTTCAATTTTAAAAATTGTGAGAATTGTTACTGTCACACAGTGTCAAATTGTGAGAATTGTTACTATGATGCTGCGAATGGCCTTGCATTTGTTATGAATCGTGATTTACGAGTCTACGGCTACTCTTATTTGACGATAATCCTCTAGTTTTTTCCAATTCTTATTTCTGAATCTGTGATAACTTTTTGGTTTGGTTTGTGAGTGAAATACTAAAGTTATTTTTCTTAGTTAGATTCAAATGTTTTGAAGGAAATGAAGTAGTTGTTACTTTGGTACTCTGTTTATAATATTTATTAGTTTTTATGTTTTTATAGATTTAGTTATATATATATACATATATATTTATATTTATATTTCAAATATTTAAAATAAAAATTTGTGAGGCTTTCGCCCCACGCCTCGGGGCTTTCGCCCAGACTGGACGGACATGAAACGCCCTGCCCAACGCCTTCGCCTTTTAAAACACTGATAAGGAAGGAGCAATTAAACGAGAGAGGTGGCTATGCCGCGTCCAGGTACGTTAAATTTGTGAAACACGTCCCGATTCAATGAATCTCAGCTGTTCTGCTCGCAGACGCAATGTACACGGCTTCGGCATGATATACACTATCTCCTCGGGTGATGACAGCAACAGAGTTTGTCCACGTGCAGTTGATTATGAGCCTCTCGTCTTCGCAAAATTGAGCCTTTTGAGTTTAATTAAAGATTCAAGCGTGGGTGGACCTAAGTTTTGTTCTACCAAAAACAACGGGGCCAATGTGTGAACTATTCCATGTTTTGGCCTCCAAGGGAAAAAAAACCCCATGGTTGTTAAAGATTTAATTATTTAGCAGCCAAGGAGGAAGGATTTGAGTTCAAGGCTAGATCAGACTGATGGTCCTGCCCGTCGGTCAGAGCCATCACATTAGCTTTACTTTTACAAATGTACCTCTGATGCTACCACTATAAATACTCAAAATGGGCATCGTAGGATTTTCTAGCTTTTTCTGGTTCCATGGGACCTCCGAAGTTAAGTGTTTGGGTGCGAGAGAGCAGTACCAATATGTGTGACATACTGGGAAGTCCGTTCTTTACTGCTTTCCGATGAATCAAAACAAAAAATATAAATACTAAAATACTAGCCATAAAAGCAAGTTCAGATTCTCTCACCTAACACGCGCCAATTCAACCTCTGAACTCAACCATTCAGTTCTTACACTCGGACAACTCAACCACTGAGCTTGTCTGTTCACCCTTCTAACCACTATAGCTTGGAAAATTACAGGTCGGTCTCCTAACAAATTCGACATGATTATCTTGGCTTCACCTTTTTCTTAATTGACTTTAGCATTGCAGAGGATTCAACCGGATCCTACCCTGGGTCCCCTGGCGTACCTTTGTGTTATAGATCAGTCATTTTAGGTAAGCTGAAGGATAAGTACTCTTATGCACTTGTCCTACTTAGCACGGTCATCTCGTGTTCGAGCTTCGGACAAGTTTCTCCTATTAGCGTGGATCCCGATATAGCTTGGTGGATCCTTCATCTTTTCATCGTTACCTTTTTCAGCACAAGAGGTGCAAGGTGAGAAAAACAACCAAAACATTTGGCAGCATCGGTGGGAACTAAGACAGTAAACATATATTATTGTCACATTGGTTATGACTATTGCCACTAAAAAGACGCACGAGAGGTCCACCGATGCAGGGACAAAACCCTCTGAACTGATACCCCTTGGTCCTATCCCATAAAAACTAATGTTCGAGCCGACTCTTGCGACTCAATATCAACTACATATGTTCGATGCTAATAGCAATAGTAACATTCAAGCGTTCATGGCTGTCGTTCAGAGAGTACAGCGGTCACATGCATTCCAACCAACAACCACAAGGATCGAACGTCCCCCCCCCATGAAGGCCTTCATGGGGGAAGATTCCAAGCATCCAGTTCGAAGACACCTAAGGCTCAGAGTTAAGACTGGAGTGTGACATCCAACTCCAAAGATAATGGTGACTATGATCGCTCTTGAATGAGGAATAGTCCTCAGAAGAGAAGCCACCACCGCAGGAGCATGCACTTATGCAATGGCTAAGTTGGAAGTATGCCCTTAATATAATTATTGTAATCGATACATTTTGTCCAAAATAATAGTATACTATTTAATACTCTTTATCTAAGTGATTTCTCTATATAAAACTGTATATGTGTACATTAATATATAATTGCATAGATAAAGTCTTTGGATTATATGAGGAAATTAAGATCAAAATGAGATTATGATAATGAACCTTAATTGATCCACTTAAACACAATCTTGATTGTTCCTGATGGTAAAAATATCAAGATGGAATATTGATATTTGAATAGATTTGTGTGCACTGATCTTTACTATTGAGATGGTGATAGCTGATTTCATAGCCATTTGATGTGGAGACATCTGAGACAGTGTACATATACCTGTAGGAGAATAAGTTCACAGAACTACGTACTCGTCAAAAATATCTGCATATTAGCATACACTTACTATCAGAAGAAGCTCTCAAGTGGTTGTTGGCGTAGATTAGTTTTTAAACTTGAGACGCATTAAATAACCTTACATGTGAGAGGACTACACTTTGAATTTTACTAACCAAGGACAACGTATTCGTTGCTAAGTACTCACTGGGTGTAATTAAACGCATGCAAAAGAAGATAGAAGTCAAAACAGAAGTATCTCCTCAAGTATAGGAGGTTAGTATCACAGCAAGTTGGTATGGATCCATAGTAAATCCTTAGACAATGTAGAATGGGTAAACTTATTAGAGCAATAAGTTTGACCCGTCGTAACTATGGCATCACATTCTCGACTTTTGACATTAAGACGTTATTAGGTCTTGATAAATTTTCATACCCTAGATATCTTAGTGTTATAGCTACGAAGAGACCATACTTCACAGTACATGTTATTGACATGCCTAGAATTGTGTTAACGGAGGATACAATCTCACACTAATTAGATAATTATGATTATGAAATTATTGACCTTCATACGCAGATAGCGTCACCATCGTAAATGTAACTTGATCGTAGAATGCTATCAGTCGCTACCAGGTCGGAAGAGGAGAAAAGAAGGAGGAAGGAAGGAGGGCAAGGAAAGGAGAAGAGAAGAATGAGCTTCCAGGTCGCTCGATCTAGCGCTCCACGCACTCGACCGAGCTGTGAAATCATAAAGGAGGAGCAAGGATACGATGGGTCGCTCGGCCGAGCGACCCCCAAAACTCGCCCGAGCCAGTAGTCAGAGAACTCCATCTTTTGCCTTACAACTTTCTGTTAAAATTGGAGTTAATTCGCTAGGTCAAGCGAGTTGTCGCTCGACCAAGCGGCTTAATGTTCAACCAAGTGACATGGATTCCTCTAAGGGAGCGCTCGGTCGAGTGGATTTTGTTGGGGTTTTGGCGGACCCCCGGAGCTCGGGCATGTGTCTGTCCCAAGTCGGATGGACCACAGAGGCACAAAATCACAGCGGAAATCGAAAACAAAATTTTCTAGACTAGCTAAACTATTTAGCTAGGCTCTGAGGGAGCCAGAACCTAGCCCGATCTATGCCAACTTGGGGTGGATCTGACCACCCCAAGAGGGATCTACTCTAAAGCGACTAATTAAATCTACACTAAAAATTACTTAACCACTTACCCGGAATCTTGGCCCTGGAGCTGGCAAGATGTACCGCACCGTCTTCTGAATCTCCTCGTAGACGAGCCGCCTCGACTCGATCTGCCTGAGCCGCCTCCCACCCTCGAACCGATCCGCCTGAACCGACTTTCGCCTCAGAGCCGATCACACGCGGTAGAAAGTTTCACTTGAGAAGAACCCGCGTCTTAGATGTCCGGATCAAAATCCAAACCCCCTTCATAGTCTTGCTAGGACTACTCCAGAGAATAGGAAAAGAGAGAGAGAGAGAGAGAGAGAATAGTTTAGTCACCGATCGAGCTTGCTCTAAAAGTCTGGAGCTACTTGATCGATGACTTGGTGTGTTTTTCAACGAAGAGAGTGCACCCCTATTTATATAAGGAGTCGACACTCACTCTCTCGTTGCGAGCAATGTAGGACTATTGTTAATTTGGAGAAAATTCAATTAAGCTAATTTAGCTTAATTTAAAGTTTAGTGAGCTTTTTTCAAAAGAAAACTTTAACTAATTAATTCTCTCCGATCATTAAACTTTAGACACCAGATAAGCTATCAATCCGAAGGGCTTCGAATGGTGAACGCGTAGGAACCGACGGCGACGAATTTCGACTTCGTTTGACCCCTCAAACAATTGCCCAAAGTTGGGCAAATAATCGGTTTTCGTAGCCGTCATTTGGGGTTTCAAAAAACCCTAAATGACTTAAGTTGCGGGCGCGCCCGCCCAAGGAGACAAGGGCGGGCCGCACGCCCGCTGGGCAACGGGCGTGCGCCCGCTGCAGCCAGCGGGCTGTGCCCGTTTACCTTTGTCTATGGGCTTGTTAGCCCAGTGGGTCTAACCCACTTCGCCTTGGACAGTTTTCGCGTTTCTGGGCTCCTTTGAGCTCCGATTTGGACGCGGTTTGAACCTGTGTTTAGACCGGGACGATCCCGTCATCTAGGTAACCCTTTCCAATATATTTGTTCCTACTAAATTTGTCGTAACCAATTTACGACACGTTTAATCTTTGGTTTGCATCAAATGCAACATTTGTCCCTATTGCTATTGCGACTAACTTTCACAACTTGACTTGTGAATATTAACTATTCAATATCATCAAATGATTTTCTCTCAATTAATCTTCCTATTACTAATACACGAACACTACTCGGTGTGAGACCCTACAGCCTGACCGTACTACAGGTTGGGGCTCGGAACCCCTAGACGACGGTCACTACGAGCAGTAGCTGTCATCCCTGTTTCAGAATCATCATAACGTGATCGATACTTTGACAAAAGCATCATTGGGTTTACATTGGCTATGTTAGTGATGAACTCCGTTAGCTATAGTCTCTTCGTCAAGACTGTGTTCCTGTTGGCGTACGGTATGGTTTACTGTCAACCCTATTAGACCACATTGGTCAGTATACGGCAGTCTTTGTTGTATTCACGTTGTACTTCTTACAACGTACACCGGCCAAGGATTAACATAAAGACCGTACTGAGCCTGTAACACTAACTTCCCTTTAACGGAAGTGACGAATCCCATCTTAGTCATCTACTCACCTCGAGAGCTTCAGGTGCAACTCAACCTAAGATCTTTCAGCAGGCCTAGCCTTGAAGCTAGATCATAGGTCTAAGCTACACGGTTCGCTCACAGGTTCGTACAAATGACTTCAGTTCATAAGGACCAGTTAACCTATCATCACCCTAGATTTATTAAAGACAGTTTAGTTAAAGTCAACCATTTAATAACTCTAATTTGGTCGTTCAGTGAACTCATTCTCCAATGAGCACCTGTGTCTCGTCTCCGACTTCACCAAGTCGAATGACTATGAGATCATCATTATCCTAAGGTAAGACTAAGACACAGTGGTCTATCCGATGTGTCGATATCCAGTTCTCGACACATCTATGACCACGAACCGTTTAAGACTTACGTTTATATTTGGTCGCTTACTTACTCATAATCGAGATCTCATCTAGATACGTAAGGACCTAACTATAAGCCTATGGATATTATCTAAGTATATTAATACGAACGATTTATACTTAGAATAATAGGTACCATTTACAGTATGAACAAGACGTATACTTTTGGATAAATTGCCTTATGGGCATATATTCTCTTACATCTCCCACTTGCATTTAGGCTATTGATTCGGAGTGAATATTGCATATTTAACCCCCTTATTAGTCCTATTTTGTGCCCATATGATGCTTAATTTATCTCTAATACATTCGTATTTTTCTCACCATCATTTATTTGAGAAATTACTCTATTTGTGCACAAAATATGAATTCTATTGTGTAGTTCTAACTTTTTATATTTTTCATGATAAGGTCTCGATCTCACAATTCCAACGACTATTTATTTGTATTTTTCTGAGATCTGTGCTAATTACAATGAATTTTTGAATGCAGAATACCAACAAAATGAAGAAATACAAAAGAAATTCAGCGCATGAATCTTGGCGCATGACGCGGCCTCCATCGGAAGCGCCACGTGGCCGCATCTGAACGCTCCCCGCTTAAATCCGACGGCTGCAACAAAAGGGCGACGTGGGCAGCTATTGACCGTTCGATGGTGATCCAACGGATCCCATCATCCCTCAACGCAGCGAGGCGGGCGACTTTTGAAGGGGCTACGTGGCTCTTTGTGGTCCGTTGATGAGCGATCGAACGGATGCGGATGATGGCGAAGAAGCGGTCGACGTGGGTTGTTTTGGGCGGTCGATGCGTGATCCAACGGCGGAAATCGAAGGCGAATGCGACTCGAAATCGCTCGAGGAAGCGGGCGCGCGTAACTTCGGATCCGAACCCGCTTTCTGCCACGTGGCGCATCCACAAGCGATCCCGCCCAGATCGTGCGGCTACAGTTTGATGCGGTCGGCGGGTGCGGGTTTGAGTGCGTTTTGAAGCGGGTTTCGACCCGATAAGCTATTAAACCCGCAATGAGTTATATTTAAGCGTATTTTAGGGTTTTGGGGGGGTATTCTAGCGTATTTTGGGACTTTTGGAGCGGCTACTGTGCGTATTTCTTCAGGGGAAAATTCTGAAAAATTCCAGAGGCTATTCTTCCAATTCTAAAGGAGTTTTGGGCTTTAAAGAGGAGATTTGGTGATAAATTCTTGAACTTATACCCCGTATTTGGTGTATTTCTTTGTATTTTGGCTATTAAAACGATGTATTTGGCCATGAAACTTGATTGTTTTTGCACCATGCGTGGCTAATCTCCTTGTTCTATGGTTGTGATGTAATTAGGAGTATTTAGTTGATGAATTTCACGTCTTTAGCCCTATTTTCATGTTAAAATCACTCGTAACATTGATTTCTACAACGTATTTGTTGGGTATTTGCTTATTGTCGATATTATTTACATCCAGTATGGCTAGGCCCTGACAAGGCTAGCCTATTTATGTTCACTAATCTGAACTTATTGTTGAGTTTATCGTTTAATGAAATCAATGTTGCTAGTGATACGTATATGGCCAATTTGACTAGTTTTCATCGTTTCATCTTCCGACGTCTTTGTGCCCTGACCGGACGAAGCGTTGAGCTATATAAAAGACATGATATTTCAGCGATTATTAACTCCTAATGAACTCACAACCGTAGCACATCCACTTTATATGTGTTGGTGTTGACGTAGTTAGGGTGTCGTGATTATTGACTTCAATATCTTTTCGCCCTATTTTAATTGTATAATTTTTTGGCACATTTCTATATGCTTGATCGCCATACTTTCCGACGTTCTCGTGCCCTGACCGGACGAAACGTTGAGTTATAGAAAAGGTATTGATATTCATTGATTGCACACACCCTAACGAAATCAAACCCAACACATGATCCCCATACTTGTACCCATACCAAAGTCACCGTAAATATCGTAGGATTTTCATTTCTTATTCCATACTCTTGATCCTATATCTTTGTGTTCGATAGGTGGTTGGCTAACATCGTACTATTACTCTTTTTAGATTGACGTTCGTAGTTTTGCAGGTCAGTTGTCCCGCGGATTCGATACCTGGACTCACCAGGATATTACTTGCACGATCTCCTGCGCTTGGGAGTAGTTCTCACATCATTTGAGACGAGGCAAGTTTTTGGCGCCGTTGCCGGGGATAACAGTACTTGTGATCTACGATTTCAGTTCGTTTGGAGGAACATTCGGTGAGATCCTTCCATCTTATAGTCTAGGATTTTTTTTATTTTGTTTTTTGTTTTCCCTTTAAAGAATGGAGTATATGGAGTACATGAAATTCTATTGCACAAACAGTTTGTATGATGCAGAATATTATAAGGCACACAAACATAGGATGGAGAAGCTCAAGATCGTTGGTTTTAATCAGACTGATTGTGAAACTTTCTTTCAGGCCTGGAGGAGGTTCACAAACATAATATCGAGCTATCCGCAGCATGGGTACACGAAGAAAGAGCTTATGGAGTCCTTCCTAGGTGGACTACGACCACAGCTGCAGGAATTCTTGGGAGTCATGACGCCGACATAGGCGTGGAATTATATGGAGTCTTTGCAAGAGGACGAAGAAATCATGAAAGAGACTTCAGAGTGCGATTCAACGGAGCCTTCAAGCCTTGATCCAGAGGAGCAAAGTGTAGACGTACCTTTGCACCACTTGAAAGAGGAAGTTCAATTTCTCATTCAGACACAGGAGGCCACATCCCATCAATTCCAAGAAAACTTCCTTGCTCGGAGTCGGCAGATTCAGTAATCTATTGAAAATCTTAAGCTGATTTCCACTTGCGCAGAAGAAAATAATTCGTTTGAAATTCAATTTCCAATATCTAATTTGACTTCATCTTCTATTGCAGGTATATCGAGCGAGCCATGTCACGATGAAGTCACGAATGAAAAAATTGACATGGCAGGAAGTGTGTGCAAAGTAGAGGATGAGCGAGCAATTTTGGATGAACAGGAGGAGGAGACGACTAGGGACATTGGTTTAAAGAATATCGCTATGGAGCCCGAACCATTCCCTTCCCCAGTTTTTTCCCAAAATCATTTACCCCTCTCCACATTGACCGAGCATCATACCGAGCGTAGTGCACATTTTTCAGGGAGTTGTCATCACCATGCTCTATTTTACTTCACCTATTTTGATGACTATATTTGGAATATGTTTATGGCGAAGAATTTTAAAATAATTTGGACTGACATAACTCATCTCTTGCAGGACATTGGTATACAGCTTATAGAGATGCTTGGAGTTGTGTTGCTGGAGTCCAATTTAGCTAAAGGAGGAAGATCACTCGCCGAGGAGCGCAAGGATCAAATTGAACAACTTCCTCCACCATTAAAGATTCGTGATCCGCCATTTGAACACGGTGTGTTCTTTCCAGTAGCGTAGAATTTTATTTGCTTTTTAGGATGCTTGCTTGAATAAACTCGTACCCCTCTTCGACATTGAGGACAATGTCCATCTTTAGTTGGGGGGTGTGTATGAGACCTTAGGATTTTTTTTCAAAAAGCATGGAATAAGGAAAGAATGACCCACCAAATCTCACCATTTTAAACTCCTTCGTATACCTCAAATGCGGATGATTATGCATTAACTGAGTTCTAGCTAATTGTTTATGGCTTGAATTAATTTTTTCCTCCCTGAATTACCGTTAATATGCTATTCATGAAAAATTTTCAATTGCCATGATTAATATCTCGAAATAGTTTGAATTTATTTCATGCATGCTAATGTGATGAAAAAGCCTGAGTATACACGATTTTTTTTGAAAAGTTGAAGAGGGATTTGGCCTTGGTTATTAATGCTTTGTTCAAAAAAAATGGGTATTGAGTTGCTTATGAAAAGAAAAAAAAAGAAGAATGAAGGAAAAATGAATGAAATGAATGAATAAGTATATCACTAATAAATAACTTGGTTGGCTCGAGTAGTACAGTCCGAGGGGTCCTTTTTGGCCTAATGCCCTATTATCGTCTGATTTGGGAGCCATTGATCGGAAACTCACTCATTTGATGGAGCGATCCAAGTTATACATTTTTCTGCGAATGTTGTTTGATGCGCGTTACGCGGAACGAATAAAAGAAAAGGAATGGTGAATATATATTAAGCAACTTCATTACCCAAATCTTGAATGATTGTTTTGATAGGACAATTCCTTGGAAACAAGAAAACTAGAGAAAAACGACGTGTTATACTTTCGCTTGCGCAAAACGATGCTTGTATGTTATTTATTCATACTAAATTAGAGAAAACATCATGTGATTGATCTTGGTCATGGATGTGTATATTGATAGTCAAGATCATGTTGGAAAGCGTATTGTTGAGCCACGCCATAAGCGGTTGATAGAATTAATTTTTATTGATCATCTGTATTTATCGCTCTTTTTGCTAGGGACTAGCAAAACGCTAGTGGGGGGGTGTGATTCGGAGTGAATATTGCATATTTAACCCCCTTATTAGTCCTATTTTGTGCCCATATGATGCTTAATTTATCTCTAATACATTCGTATTTTTCTCACAATCATTTATTTGAGAAATTACTCTATTTGTGCACAAAATATGAATTCTATTGTGTATTTCTGCCTTTTTTATATTTTTCATGATAAGGTCTCGATCTCACGATTCCAACGACTATTTATTTGTATTTTTCTTAGATCTGTGCTAATTACAATGAATTTTTGAATGCAGAATACCAACAAAATGAAGAAATACAAAAGAAATTCAACGCACGAATCTTGGCGCATGACGCGGCCTCCATCGGAATTCCATCGGAAGCGCCACGTGGCCGCATCTGAACGCTCCCCGCTTAAATCCGACGGCTGCAACAAAAGGGCGACGTGGGCAGCTATTGACCGTTCGATGGTGATCCAACGGATCCCATCATCCCTCAACGCAGCGAGGCGGGCGACTTTTGAAGGGGCTACATGGCTCTTTGTGGTCCGTTGATGAGCGATCGAACGGATGCGGATGATGGCGAAGAAGCGGTCGACGTGGGTTGTTTTGGGGGGTCGATGCGTGATCCAACGGCAGAAATCAAAGGCGAATGCGACTCGAAATCGCTCGAGGAAGCGGGGCGCGCGTAACTTCGGATCCGAACCCGCTTTCTGCCACGTGGCGCATCCACAAGCGATCCCGCCCAGATCGTGCGGCTACGGTTTGATGCGGTCGGCGGGAGCGGGTTTGAGTGCGTTTTGAAGCGGGTTTCGACCCGATAAGCTATTAAACCAGCAATGAGTTATATTTAAGCGTATTTTAGGGTTTTTGGGGGTATTCTGGCGTATTTTGGGACTTTTGGAGCGGCTACTGTGCGTATTTCTCCAGGGGAAAATTCTGAAAAATTCCAGAGGCTATTCTTCCTATTCTAAAGGAGTTTTGGGCTTTAAAGAGGAGATTTGGTGATAAATTCTTGAACTTATACCCCATATTTGGTGTATTTCTTTGTATTTTGGCTATTAAAACGATGTATTTGGCCATGAAACTTGATTGTTTTTGCACCATGCGTGGCTAATCTCCTTGTGCTATGGTTGTGATGTAATTAGGAGTATTTAGTTGATGAATTTCACGTCTTTAGCCCTATTTTCATGTTAAAATCACTCGTAACATTGATTTCTACAACGTATTTGTTGAGTATTTGCTTATTGTCGATATTATTTACATCCCGTATGGCTAGGCCCTGACAAGGCTAGACTATTTATGTTCACTAATCTGAACTTATTGTTGAGTTTATAGTTTAATGAAATCAATGTTGCTAGTGATACGTATATGGCCAATTTGACTAGTTTTCATCGTTTCATCTTCCGACGTCTTCGTGCCCTGACCGGACGAAGCGTTGAGCTATATAAAAGACATGATATTTCAGCGATTATTAGCTCCTAATGAAATCACAACCGTAGCACATCCACTTTATATGTGTTGGTGTTGACGTAGTTAGGGTTTCGTGATTATTGACTTCAATATCTTTTCGCCCTATTTTAATTGTATAATTTTTTGGCACATTTCTATATGCTTGATCGCCATACTTTCTGACGTTCTCGTGCCCTGACCGGACGAAACGTTGAGTTATAGAATAGGTATTGATATTCATTGATTGCACACACCCTAACGAAATCAAACCCAACACATGATCCCCATACTTGTACACATACCAAAGTCACCGTAAATATCGTAGGATTTTCATTTCTTATTCCATACTCTTGATCCTATATCTTTGTGTTCGATAGGTGGTTGGCTAACATCGTACTATTACTCTTTTCAGATTGACGTTCGTAGTTTTGCAGGTTAGTTGTCCCGCGGATTCGATACCTGGACTCACCAGGATATTACTTGCATGATCTCCTGCGCTTGGGAGTAGTTCTCACATCATTTGAGACGAGGCAGCTATTTATCTCGGTATCTCATACCGCTATAGCATATCAGTCACATTGACATTTATATGACAAACCTAAGAGTGGTTTTACTAATGAGTATCTACAACGAATTTTAATGGATTAATACATCTCTTGATCACACATGGTTGATCCTTTGGAAAAATGATCTGGATCAATTTTTCATATCTTTGTATAGCTAACAATTAGCTTATACAATATAGATGTAGGGTCTAACATTATAATCTATAAGTCAGTCTCAGCTCATTCCACTTTACTTGTGTCAATATGTCAAGTACATATATGACACCCTAAGTCTCTATATATACGATTAAATCAAAACAATTTTGATTCAATGTTTTATATAGATGATTTATTTAAGGTGGAAATCCTTTTTACTTAGTCCGAAAGACCGGAACCAAGTACACGAGCTGGCTCCCACTGACTATAAGAATTACCTGTTTAAATACTTCAATATTATATCTAAATCAAATTTAGATTATATATACGAAGATATAACCATTTGATAAGTGCTTTAGATGGAATATACTAGTGTCAGGTTCGGTTTGACGAATGAGTCAAGTCAAGATCGATTTAAGGAGTCTTGACATTGACTCGCTCAATCAAAACGTCCTACACTATACTTTTCCGTTAACCACATTTAATATTAACTCTTTAATAACTAAATGCTGTTTATTAAGAGTTAATCTTAATATGCGTATAATTGGGATCGCACACAATTTATACGCCACTGGAACCTATACTTAACTACCAATTGACTATAACATTAAGTCAGCTCAAAAAACAACATTTTCCGAAGCTTCGCATCATAATTTCGAGAATTTCCACAGTCAACTCAGAAAGCCACAATCACAGAAAATTTAAGCCAATCAAATTTCAACTCAACAGAAAACGCAATTTCCGAGACATTTATTAAAACAACGGATTCATTAAGATGAACCGTATTTTGTTTATCCAATAAGTGTAGAACACTCAATCATTGTTTTCAACCTTCAAGAAATGATACATTTTATTTAAATCAAATTTAGTATCATCTCCTTATTGATCATGTCTCTCGAAGTCGTTGAATGGCCCCAGCAGCAACGATTGCTCAGATTGCCGACCGTCCTCTGCATTTCTCCCAATCTTCGCTTCATTTCAGCCACTTGTATACATTACACAGATGTCTTTAGTATCTCATACTATATGTTTGAAAATAATTACGTTTTATTGAATTTAATTTGTACCTGAGGTAGAGGCATCAGTATGCCCCTTCTTCTTCTCTGCAAGATAGATCTTGCAGTTCCTCTTCCAGTGGACAATCTTGTGGCAATGGAAGCACTCAGATTTTGACGGGGCCCCTTTAGTCTTTTTCTTCCCTTTCTTCGCCTTCGCATGTTGCGGGATCTGCCTCTTCTTATACCCTTGCCTTTCGGCTGGTCGGAAGAAGCAGAGCCAACAACCAATGCAGTCGGCTTCTTCTCAATCTTCTCAAACTGCCTCAGTATATTGAGGAGACCAAGAAGATCCGTTTCAAGACTGTTCATTATAAAACCAGTGATGAAAGGCTTAAACTCAGGAGTTAAAGACTTCAGGATAATGTCCACGGACATCTCATTGTTCAGGACAAATCCTAACTGGGCGACGTCCTCTACATACCCGATCATCTTGATAACATGATCATGTACGGGCCCTACATCCATCTTTGTTCGCCAGAGGTTGCTGGTGGCTTCGAACTTGGCAGCTCGAGATCGCTTGCCGTATAACTCTTGTTCATTGAGAAGCATACTTTGAATATCCATATGTTCATGCTTCCTCTACAGCTCGTTACTCATCGAAGCTAGAGTAAGGCACCTGGCCTTCTCTGCATCCCTCTGGTATAATTTGTAAGCTTCCTTTTACTCGAAGGTCGAATCTTCATCGGGCTTATCCGGAATAGTACGTATCCTATCCCGGCTAGGGAAAGGACCAACTTAATGTTCCTAAGCCAGTCTTTGTAGTTCGTTCCATTGAGCACGTTCTTCTCAACCATATAACTAAGACCCGAATCCATTCTGCATTTTTATAGATACTTTAGTCAGTATATGTTCGTAGTATAGTTTTAATGGTTTTTAATAAAACTATATTCTCCCACTAAATTTATTAAAGCCATAATAATAAACAATTTATTATAAAATAACATTTGTGAGAGAGGGATCTGATTACCCTGAGTCTGACAACCTTGAGTGTGTCTCAACAAGTTGTCCGACACTGCAGTCGGTAGACGAACTCGTCGTCAATCATATCTATTATGATTCCCTATCGATTTTACCCCTAGTCATTTGTGATCATGAGTGTGCTCATCCGGATCACAATGGCTAGCCTAGTCGGACCCTTGTTTTCGTGTCTAGCCTGACTTGCCCCGCCGCTCGGTGTATGCACGACACGTCGGTTTGGGTCAGAACTTAGACTACATTCTTGGTTAGACTTACGCTGATGCTCGGAGGATGAGACAACGGTTTTAGTCAGGTCAAGATGTCAATCAAGAAATCGGTTCCTATAAGATTGATATGTCACGGCTTGAGTGTAGCTCAACAACCGTAACAGGTTTCTTACAGTTGCCAACTCCTAAAACAAGGAGCGCTACGATTTATCTTGAACAAGATTATTATCATATTTGACTTAGGTATACTCGATGGACTTTCACAGTCATGAATCGAGTCCTTGTGGTCCAGCAGACACGGCCAGGGAATTGACTAAGCCAGGACCACTTATTACCCAGTCTAGCTAGGTTGGTCCAGCAAACTTAGCCAAGCACATTGACCGACATCATGATCCATTGAAGAAGTTTTCATCAATTCTATGTTTGTCCAAACAACTAAATGGCTTTTAATTAAGAAAACTAGTTAATCCTTATCAACTAGTGGATACTAAAATTTGAAATTTTATGGATTGGTTGAACAATTTTTATTAAGTCCTTATCAACTATAAGGTCCATGCGTTCAACGTGCTACCCCAATCTAATTAGGATTTTATAAAATAATTACAACATGTTTCAACATTAGTCTTTTATGAAAATCATCAATTAAATGATTTAATAAAATGTTTGACAATCAAAGGGACTACCCTAATCTGGTATTAGGTTTTGATGTTGTTTTTGTTTATAAAACATTACATGTCACTAGGTTATTAAAATTTCATCTTATAAAATTTTAAACATTTAATGGCTAACCTAATAAGGTTCATGAATACATTATTCAATATGTCCATTAAAAATGAAACAACTAATTTATCTGCAAAAATAAAAGTTTCAACCAGTGACATATAATGAGTATTTGCAAGTTTAAAATTATCTACATAATAAAAACACGCAAATTTAAAATTTAACAATTAAATTCGAAGATAAAAATTTAAAGCTTCAAAACATTTTATCACATAAAACTAGGTATAAAATTATCAAATAATTCTAAAACCTAGGCTTTAAAATTTTAATCAATAATTTAGAAACATATATGTAATTTAAAAGAAACTTAATTTATCTCTTCATCTTATGAAAATAAAATATTTCTTTCAATGTACATATCCATTAGAGCAATTTTAAAACACTTTTAAAATCATTAGAAATCGTTTTAAAAGCTTTCAAACAAAGTTTTAAAATTTCTAATTTTTATGTAACTTAAGAAAATTTAAATTACCAAAATAAAATATTTCTTTGAAGTTACACAAACTTTAAAAACTTTTAAATGCTCGGAGAAATTATTATATCTCATAAAAAATTTTATAAAGCATTTAAACATTCAAGATCCATTTAAAATTATCGCATAAATTTAAATCGTCTCAAAAAAAATTCGTGTTGCAAAAACAACTTTTAAAACACAAAACAATTTTTAAACTAATTTTAACATAAAGCTAAAAATAGTTCGTATGTGTAAAACAAGCAATTTTAAAGATTTAAAAAGTCGCTATGATAGATCTATAGCATAACCATGGCTCCTGATACGTCTATTTTACGGAAGCCCAACAGCATGAGCCCAAAGGCGCGGCCCACCCAACAAAGCCCGAAGGAACATGGGACTAGAAGCCCAACTGCCGACCAGAAGCACGTCTGCGAGATCAGGCCCGCCCGACAAAGCCCCTTAAGGGGGCCCCCGAACGACGATCCAACCCGGCCCCGGAAGCACGCCAGTCACTCGCCCACTCCAGCGATAACCGCTCCCCCGGTTCCACGACCACTTAATGGCGATAATGGGGAGGTGCTGGCAGGGCGCAGTGAACGGCGATAGGAAGGCGGATTGAGGGGGCACGATCGGGGGCGGACGAGGGACTTGAGTCATGGGCAGTCACGACGGGGGGTCTATAAAAGGGCTGGAAAGACGACTGGACAAATGACCAGATCTGAGGTAACTAAAACCTAAGGTACTCCATCAACGACCTAGTTCCCCCATTCCAAATTCCTTTCTCCCCCGCTCGCGCCGGTAGACGCCGTTCAGATCTCCTCTCGAGTCGAACCGTCTCCGCCGGGCCTCCTCTTTCAGATCACTATCTGACTTAGGCATCGGAGGGGATTTGGCCGGAACCAAGGTCCGGCCCCCCTGACGAGCGTTCTCATCTGCGCAGGAGGACGTCATATCCACGGGCCGAGGCTTCCCCTCCGCCTCGCGACCGGCCACGTAACCAGCAGGACGATCGAGGCTACCCCTCGTCGCCCGACCGCCGAGGCCGAGCACGTCCGTCCGAGGCCGAGCATGTCCGTCCGAGGCCGAGCGTCTCAACCCGGGTCGAGGCTTCCCCTCGCCCCCTTTGCGACTGAGGATCCCGATTCGGCCCAGCCGACGCGCTCCACGTCGTCCGCAACTCCGACTCGCGCCTCGTCTGCACCGACTCGATACACCCGAGGGACCCAAGCGGGCCCCTTGACCACGTTGACCAGGTTATCCACGGTCAACGCCTTTGTAGTGAGAAAACACTCTGAAACAGCTCCGATACCACTGTTGGGGTTTTGGCGGACCCCCAGAGCTCGGGTCTGTGTCCGTCCCAAGTCGGACGGACCACAGAGGCACAAAATCGCAACAGAAATTGAAAGCAAAATTTTCTAGACTAGCTAAACTATTTAGCTAGGCTCTGAGGGAGCCAGAACCTAGCCTGATCTATGCCAACTTGGGGTGGATCTGACCACCCCAAGAGGGATCTACTCTAAAGCGACTAATTAAATCTACACTAAAAATTACTTAACCACATACCCAGAATCTTGGCCCTGGAGCAGGCAAGATGTACCACACCGTCTTCTGAAGCTCCTCGTAGACGAGTCGCCTCGACTCGATCTGCCAAAGCCGCCTCGCACCCTCGAACCGATCCGCCCAAACCTACTTTCACCTCAGAGCCGATCACACGCAATAGAAAGTTTCACTTGAGAAGAACCCGCGTCTTAGACGTCTGAATCAAAATCCAAACCCCCTTCGTAGTCTTGCTAGGACTACTCCGGAGAATAGGAAGAGAGAGAGAGAATAGTTTAGTCGCCGATCGAGCTTGCTCTAAAAGTCTGGAGCTACTCGATCGATGACTTGGTGTGTTTTTCAACGAAGAGAGTGCACCCCTATTTATATAGGGAGTCGGCACTCACTCTCTCGTTGCGAGCAATGTGGGACTATTGTTAATTTGGAGAAAATTCATTTAAGCTAA
Source organism: Scilla litardierei (assembly GCA_030789695.1). Taxonomy (NCBI): domain Eukaryota; kingdom Viridiplantae; phylum Streptophyta; class Magnoliopsida; order Asparagales; family Asparagaceae; genus Scilla; species Scilla litardierei. The sequence continues at coordinate 18,371 of JAULAV010006257.1, forward strand.
TTTAGCTTAATTTAAAGTTTAGTGAGCTTTTCTCAAAAGCAAACTTTAACTAATTAATTCTCTTCGATCATTAAACTTTAGACACCAAACAAACTATCAATCCGAAGGGCTTCGAATGGTGAACGCGTAGGAACCGACGGCGAAGAATTTCGACTTCGTTTGATCCCTCAAAAAATTGCCCAAAGTTGGGCAAATAATCTTTCGTAGCCATCAGTTGGGGTTTCAAAAAAACCCTAAATGACTCAAGTTACGGGCGCGCCCGCTAAGCTTAGCGGGCGCGCCCGCCCAAGGAGACAAGGGCGGGCCGCACGCCTGCTGGGCAGCGGGCGTGCGCCCGCTGCAATCAGCGGGCCGCGCCCGCTTGCAGCGGGCGTTGGCCCGCTGTACAGCGGGCGTGCGCCCGCTGCAGCCGGCGGGCTGCGCCCATTTGCCTTTGTCTATGGGCTTGTTAGCCCAGTGGGTCTAACCCACTTCGCCTTGGACTGTTTTCACGTTTTTGGGCTCGTTTGAGCTCCGATTTGGACGCGGTTTGAACCTGTGTTTAGACCGGGACGATCCCGTCATCCATGTAACCCTTTCCAATATATTTGTTCCTACTAAATTTGTCGTAACCAATTTACGACACGTTTAATCTTTGGTTTGCATCAAATGCAACATTTGTCCATATTGCTATTGTGACTAACTTTCACAACTTGACTTGTGAATATTAACTATTCAATATCATCAAATGATTTTCTCTCAATTAATCTTCCTATTACTAATACACGAACACTACTCGGTGTGAGACCCTACAGCCTGACCGTACTACAGGATGGGGCTCGGAACCCCTAGACGATGGTCACTACGAGCAGTAGCTGTCATCCCTGTTTTCGAATCATCATAATGTGATCGACCCTTTGACAAAAGCATCATTGGGTTTACATTGGTTATGTTAGTGATGAACTCCGTTAGCTATAGTCCCTTCATCAAGACTGTGTTCCTGTTGGCCTACGGTATGGTTTACTGTCAACCCTATTAGACAACATTGGTCAGTATACGGTGGTCTTTGTTGTATTCACGTTATACTTCTTACAACGTACCCCGGCCGAGGATTAACATAAAGACAGTACTGAGCCTGTAACACTAACTTCCCTTTAACGGAAGTGACGAATCCCATCTTAGTCATCTACTCACCTCGAGAGCTTCAGGTGCAACTCAACCTAAGATCTTTCAGCAGGCCTAGCCTTGAAGCTAGATCATAGGTCTAAGCTACACGGTTCGCTCACAGGTTCGTACAAATGACTTCAATTCATAAGGACCAGTTAACCTATCATCACCCTAGAGTTATTAAAGACAGTTTAGTCAAAGCCAACCATTTAATAACTCTAATTTGGTCGTTCAGTGAAATCATTCTCAATGAACACCTGTGTCTCGTCTCCGACTTCACCAAGTCGAATGACTATGAGATCATCATTACCCTAAGGTAAGCCTATGACACAGTGGTCTATCTGATGTGTCGATATCCAGTTCTTGACACATCTATGAGCACGAACTGTTTAAGACTTACGTTTATATTTGGTCGCTTACTTAACTCATAATCGAGATCTCATCTAGATACGTAAGGACCTAACTATAAGTCTATGGATATTATCTAATTATATTAATACGAACGATTTATACTTAGAATAATAGGTACCATATAGAGTATGAATAAGATGTATACTTTTGGATAAATTGCCTTATGGGCAAATATTCTCCTACAGCTTTCCCGCTCGACCGAGCAGCCCCTTCTCCAAGCATCGATGCCAAGCGCCAAAGGGAGCATTCTGTCGACCGCTAATGCACGCTCGACCGAGCGCTATGTTGGAAAACTACTTTTAGAACATTTTTAAGGGTTTTCTTTGGTGGCTTTATATAGCAGTGTTGAGCCACCATTTGGAAGAGGGCCATTTTTAGTTAAGTTTTTATTCCCCTTAGCTGTTCTTGGTCGTTTGGACTCCATTTTTGGAGGTTAGGCTACGCATCGGCCCCATCCTTGCTAGTTTTTTTATTGAATCTTCAATTAGTTGAGTATTTCCTTTGTTAATTCTCTTTTGTTGTCTTTCTTATATGTTTTACTGTTTGAATCTTTGAATGTTTTCCTTTTATTTGTTTCTAATGTTGATATCAGTTGTTCATATCTTTTCTGCTATGATTGAGTAGATCTATTGCTAGAATTAGGGATGAACCCTGGGATTCTCGGGGTCAGATGATATGTTAACCTTAGTTGGATGAATCTAGGGTTGCCCTGCGGTAGTTTGAACAAAGGATTTTGGGGGGATTAGCCCTAGATTTGGAGGATCGTGAAAGCGCCTACACGTTCTAGGGAGGATCCCCGCGATTCCAATTATGGCTTAGTGGACGTTTCTAGGGCTCGTGATCACGAGAGTGACTCGAGATCTAGGGGTGATCACTAATCCCCGATCTTCTAGTCGGTGATTACGAGAGTAGCCCGATTGCTAGAACCAACCGCAGTGTAGTATCGCATTCCGTAGACCATGCGAGTGAATACAGATTGCAGTCGGGATCAAGTATCAAGCGTAATGCATGCATCCCCGTGTGTAGTAGATAGCAAAAGCACGGCTCCGCATTGGGAGGCGTTAGATGGGCATGACGACGGAAGTCAAACGCTCATTCCCTTCTACGGATGTGACACTCATACCCTCTTCCATCACCCAACGAAGGGACCTTTAACCTGTTGTCCGAATCTGAAAGTCCTAGCAGGGATTCCCGATACCCTATTGATACTTCGCTCAATTGTTTCCCTTTGTTCTTTTTGTTTCCTTTCGTGTATGGATGTGCCTTGTCCATCGTGACACCCTCGCATTCCACATCCTCCACCATCACGACACTCCATAATCCATCTCCACCTAATAAGACATCGAAGCCTAACCCATCCTAGGATCCATAGGTAGTGTGACAACCACATCCCCGTAGATACGATAGCCACTCGCCACTATTTACACCATGCGCTTGCGTTAAGATGACATTCGCGCTTCCGCGGTCAAACCCAGAACCCGAACAGTCGTCAGCCATAAGCCGAGGGGCCAACCCCTCGCCACTGAATGACCAACCTTGTCATAGACCGTAAGTCGAAGGGGTTACGCCCCTCGCAACCGAACAATCCAAGTTATCGTTAGTCATAAGCCTAAGGGGCCATGCCCCTCACTACCTTACGACTCAACTTTGTCGTTGACTGTCAGTCAAAGGGGTCACACCTCTCAGAACCGAAGGACAATCTTCGTCGCCAGCCGTAAGCTGAGAGGACACACCCTCGCAACTGAACGACATCCATCGTTAGCCGTAAGTGGAGAGGACACAACCTCGCCACTGGATGACATCCATCCTCAGCTGCCAGTCGAGGGGTAAAACCCTCAGTGATGGAAATTGAATTCCACCCCCAAGTGGTTTTGATGATGAGCACACCAAATGAAGTTAGTGTACTAACTACACTACATCTAAAGTGTGCAGGTTATGCGATGAATGAAAAGGTTTATGCATACTCTAAAGAAGTAAAAATTACACTTAGTAAAGACATAGACGACGTTGCCAAAATTCAAATGATGAAGCTTACGCTCAAAAGAAAAAGAAGCACAAAGAAAAGCTCACATCTACTTCATCATTATATCAAGCGTCATGAAGACTCGCCCTAAGTCTATAGTGTGTGAGTTGTGTCTTTCTTAGGATTATGTTAAAGACAAAAGTAATTATAACACACACTCTCAAAATGATTTCAAAGTTAAAATGTTTAAAAATGTTTTCAAATCATTTCAAAACTCTTGAGAGCAATATATAGCTTTTTCCTATCTTAGGAATTAATCTCCTTTACACCCTGGAGTTAATTACATCTCTTGCTAGCTAAGTTTCAGAAGAATCTGCTCTGGGAGTCGACTACCAAAGAGTGGGAGTCGACTACCAGCTGGAAATTGTTCTTCTTCTGAAACGCTCTGGGAGTCGACTGTAATGCCCTGAAAGCTACTGCACAAGTACTAGAGGGGGGGTGAATAGTACTTTAAAAATAACAAGGAGTACAATTCCTAATTATCGTGCAAACTACTACCAACAAATGCGGAAGCTAAAATTGACGACAACAAATATTCAATGCAAACAATTGATATGATGGGTTCGGATCCACCCAAGTCTCCCCGACTTGTTCCCGGTGATCCTACGTCCCAGAACACCCGGATCCCCTCCGGATACTTAGGTTAGAAACCCTAACCCAAGATTTCCACTATGAATACCTTGTGAAAAACCTTCACAAGATCAAATCATACAATTAATGGCAATAGTGAATCCCACAACCCGGGATCACAACTTTCTCTCACAACCGAGAGAATCAATAGCAATAAATGAGTTTATATGAAATAAACAACTTACCACAAACCCTATACCTTGAGTATTCTTACCAAATTAGGGCAAGGAGGGATTTGAGGAAGGAGAAGTCACCAAGACCTAGCACCACCAATATGAGCAGCAATGGGTGCCTAGGAATGAGTAGGAGACTTGAATCAAGCAATAGCTTGGATGGCTCAACAACAAAGTTCTCTCAAGATGGATTCTAGATCTCAAATGAGGGAGAGAATGATTTCTTGTGAGGAAGAGAGCTTTGAAAATGAGTTTTAATCTCTAACTCTTTCAATCTGAATAAGGCTCTCAATAGCAGCTCTCTTCTTGAGAGAAACGACCAAGCTTTGTATTTATAGGGTCCCATAAAATCGAGCTAGGTCAACTCCCAACGGTTGGAAATCTGGGGCAATTAGTCGGTCAAAGAACAATCACTGACCGACTAGTTCATCAACTAGTCGGTCGGTGAAACAACATGAACCGACTAAAGGATGAACAGTGAATAGATGAAATTTCAGACCTAAAGAACTAGTCGGTCCAAGAAGACTTTCCGACCGACTAGTTTCTCAACTAGTCGATCGGTCAGTTAACTTAGACCGACTAAGAGTCAAAAACTATTAGTCTGAATACAAGTTGATTTAGTCGGTCCAAGAACAAATGTTAACCGACTAGATCATCAACTAGTCGGTCACCAAACGTTCTTAGACCGACTAACGATAAACAGTAACTAGGCATGTACAGGGAAAGCTCAACTAGTCGGTCTAAGAAGCATCACTGACCGACTAGTTCACCAACTAGTCGGTCGGTGAGTTAACTAAGACCGACTAACTGTGAACAGTAAAGAGCTTAGAATTTGGGAGACAAACTAGTCGGTCCAAGAAGCTTTTCCGACCGACTAGATCACCATCTAGTCGGTTGGTTCTTCTTCTTGAACTAACTAACATGCACAAGAAGTCCCGAATCGAAGCGCGATGCTTTGGGAAAGTTTGAATGGACTTCTACTAAGATCCTAGCTCTAAGATAGGAGCGATATGAAGATTAAATGATAATACCTACTCAAGGCTTAACATTCTAAAGAACAAAGCTAGAAGACTAAATATAAATATAGACAAACCGTCTTCAAAAGCTTCGATCGAATCTTCATGACTTCAAAGTTGGTCCAAAAGCTTCAACAAAGCTTTAGGCATATGAATACGTGCTTTGAGAAGTCTTGAGAAGTCGCTTTGGATGTTCATGTGAATTTGGCGACGATCTCCATAACTGCGCTCACAAAGTGTTAGTTTACGATTTATTTATGTTTGCTCATCATCCAAAACCAAATCCGGGGAGTCCAATACTCAACATTCTCCCCCTTTTTGGTGATGACAAACCAACATAAATAATAATAAAAAACAATGATTCAAATGTAAAATACTTACTCCCCCTGTATTGATGACATGTTAATTCCAAATTGAATAAATATAATACGCATCAAGCAGAAGTGAGAGATATAAAACATGATCCAATTATTGAAATTTAGGATCGTAATCCATTTTTATATCTTCACTCCCCCTGAATCTAACATAATAAATTAGATTCATGGACAATAGAGTTAAATTTTCATTTTGCCCTTGGCTCTCCCCCTTTGGCATTATCCAAAAAGAGTGGGGGGCATACAACGACAACAACAAGGCTAAAGAAAATCCAACATCGGGAGTCGAAGAATACGACGATGGTCCAAAAGACACCAAGGAAATTAAATACTTGAAGAAAATCAAGGTGTGCCAAATTGACCATTATCCAAAAGTGAAAAATGAAATCATCAAAATACCAAATATAATTCACTTATTGAGTAAAGGAACGTCCTCTCCAATCTCAACATTTTGGTTAAATTAGTGCATGGAAAACAATTCTATGTTTTCATAGAAATAAATTCTTTTTAACCAAGTCATTATCGTCGAGCGACGAAATCGAACATCATAGACATTAAAACGAATATAAAATGTGCACAACGAAGTAAAAGAGAACAATGATGTATATGAAGGATCATGAGTACAACCAAAAGATAGAATCGACTCCATACAATCAAAGACACAAAATACATTGACTACATCAAAATGTCACATACTATATCAACATCAAAATGTCAAAATCCATCATCGACATCAACAGCATCAACATACATCCAAAAATGATACAACATCGACATCAAGCATCAAAACATCCAAATACATCAAAAGCACCACCAACCCTGTCCTAACCCAAAACTCTCTCTAAAAGATGAATCATCCAAGGAGCATCATAGAGTCCTCCAAACAGACTGTCAAGAAGGAGTGGTAGGATCAGCAGTCTCCGTAGGTCCAGTCGAAGGAGTGGACTCAGGCTCTGCTGGGAGGAGTGGTGTGTCAACAGAAGCAATTGTCGGGGCAGGAGTGGAAACATCAATAGCAGGCTCAACGGCAGAGGCACCAACATGAACGTCAACAGGAGCAGACGTCTCTGGAGCACCAGTAGACTCATCCACTGGAGCAGAAGACTCTGGAGCACCTGAAGAAGTGGTAGCTCCAGCAACAGATGTGGTAGCAGCAGCAGCAGTGGCCTCAGTGCCACGAGCAAGAGAATCAACGAGCTCATCGATCTCATCATCATCCATCTCCTCATCCTCAGAAACTGGAGGAGGGACCTCAACACCCATAACACGAGCAATACGACGCATAATCTCCTCGGTACGAGTATACCGAGACTCGAGACGACGAACAGAACGAGCGAGATCATCAAGTGTGGTGAGAGGTCTAGGAGCAGCAGCTGTAGAAGAGGTGCCCTGAGAAGCTGAAGGAGTCGTCCTCTGCACGTGACGGAGTGCCGTAAGAGATTTCTTGATGGCCGTCGCGTTCAGGGGAGGACCAAGTGGACGCTCATCGTCAGGAGGCAAAGGCACGTGGAAATGACGAAACACCAAAGTCAACAGACAAGGATAAGGGATATGCGCAGATTTCGTGGACTTGTGAATACACTCGAAAGAATCCATCTTATCGAGTATAATGCGAGCCCAGTTAATCTCGCAACCCAAGAAGAGAGCGTAAATCAACTTAGGCTTATGGGAGCCTTTCCCTTAGGCATCGGAGCCTTTCCCTTAGGCTTACAGGAGCTAGAACGAAGTGGAAGAGTGGGTTCCTTACGGCCAGGCTCAGTCTCAGGTCTAAACTCAGTGTCTGAATCTGAAGGTGTAGTGGGGGTATGGAGTATAGGCTTCCTAGACTGAGAATGTCTACTGGGTTTGGCGGTCGCCGTCCTCTACTTCTTCAGAGGAGGCGAAGACGATGAAGGTTGGGTTGTTTTAGATCGACGTTTGGGTTTCGAAGGATCCCTAGGGTGTGGCTCAACAGTCATGTGGGATGGGCCAGAGGGAGTGATCGGTATTCTCGTCTTTGCCATAAGTCGTGACAAAATGAGATCAAGCAACGTAAGAAAACGAAAATCGAACTCCAATAGCCCTAAGTATAAACCCTAGATGCGAAAACTGAGAAATGGGCGAAAATAGACCTAGATCGAAGCCCTAGATGCAAGAGAGGAGAGGAGGGGTACCCTAGGAGGAAGATCGACGGCGGTTGATGGTCAGAAAACGACGATCGGACAGTGGAATCGACGGAGGAAGACGAAGAGACTCGGGGTTTTGAGCTGGAGAGAGAGCGTCGATCGATTAGAATGGAAAATAATCGAATAGATACGAGTTTAAGTCGGTTGAAATGCGAAAAGACACGATTGTCCCTGAGCACTTAGTCGGTCAGAGTTCAAGCACTGACCGACTAGATGACGATCTAGTCGGTCGGTCAATGAGCTTGAACCGACTAAGTGGAAACAGCCGACAGACGAAAAATTTAGGGCTAGAGTTAGTCGGTCTAAGTTCAAGTACTGACCGACTAGAACTCAATCTAGTCGGTCGGTAAGTAAACATGGACCGACTAAACGAAGATAGCAGGAGAGGAAACCCTAAAAAGCTTGAACTAGTCGGTCTGAGTTCTTTTACTAACCGACTAGGTGTGAATCTAGTCGGTTGGTAATTGAACTGAGACCGACTAGATGAGTCCAAAAGTTAGAGAATGACCTAGTCGGTTTGAGTTCATTAGCTGACCGACTAGATGTGAATCTAGTCGGTTGGTTGATGAACTGAGACCGACTAGATGAGTCCAAAAATAGACAAATGAGTTCTCTCCTTAATGCATTTGGACGAAACATCGTTCAACTCTCAAAAATCATCATACTACCCCATTAATCAACGAAAAACTTAAATACGACGTTCAAGAGTAAATTCGAGCATAAATTCCAAATATTCACAAAAATCCCGAAAGAATACAATAAGTCTAGCATGAACAAATATAGCGAAATAGAATATCATGCAAGATTATTGAATAAAAATGAATCCTATATCTCGGATTCACCCATAATCCCCAATTCTCGACGCAACCGCACAAAGGAGTCCTCCTTTAGGGGTTTCGTGAAAATATCGGCGATTTTCTTCTGGGTTTCAATGTACACTAATATGATGTCCTTTTTAGCAACATGATCATCTAAGAAATGGTGTCGGACATCTATGTGTTTAGAACGGGAATGGTGCACCGGATTCTTTGAAAGACAAATGGCACTTTGGTTGTCCACCATGATAGGTCTAGTATCACAATGTATACCAAAATCCTTAAGTGTGTGTCTCATCCAAAGAACCTGGGCACATGCAGCACCGGCGGCAATGTATTCCGTCTCGGTGGTTGAAAGTAATACGGAATTTTGCTTCTTGGAAAACCAAGAGACAAGAGAATTTCCTATAAAATGGCAAGTTCCACTAGTACTCTTCCTGTCGGATTTGCATCCCGCATAATCTGCGTCACTATATGAGACTAACTCATACGTGCTAGATTTTGGATAAAGTAATCCAAAGTCTAATGTGTAACTTAAATAGCGAAAAATACGTTTTACCGCTACTAAGTGAGAATCCTTAGGTTGAGACTGATAACGAGCACAAATACATACGACAAACATAATATCGGGCCTACTAGCGGTAAGATAAAGTAAACTACCTATCATACCTCGATATAGACGAATGTCTACATCTTTTTCGCACGTATCTTTATCAAGATGCGTAGTAGTGCTCATTAGAGTCTTTTTCCCGGAGGCATTCTCCATTCCAAATCGCTTTAGCAACTCCACCGTGTACTTCGTTTGGTGGATGAAGATTGCATCGTTCATTTGGCAAATTTGGAGACCTAAGAAATATTTGAGCTCACCCATGTGGCTCATCTCAAATTGTATAACATTAGAAAACTCTTCGCAAAGAGCGAAGTTAGTAGCACCGAAAATGATATCATCAACATAAATTTGAACTAGAAGTATATCATTATTCGAATGCTTAACAAAAAGTGTAGAATCGGCTTCTCCCATTTTAAAATTCAAATCCAAAAGAAAATTCTTTAGGCGATCATACCAAGCTCGAGGAGATTGTCTCAAACCGTAAAGTGCTTTCTTTAGTTTAAAAACATGATTTGAAAATTTTTCATTAATAAAGCCCGGAGGTTGAGAAGCATAAACTTCCTCAACGACATCTCCGTTTAAAAATGCACTTTTTACATCCATTTAAAATAGTTTGAAATTTTTATGGCATGCAAAAGATAACAATAATCTAATAGATTCTAATCTAGCTATCGGAGCGAAGGATTCTTCGAAATCGATACCTTCCTCTTGTCGATAGCCTTGAGCTACTAACCAAGCCTTGTTCCGGACGACGATTTGGTTCTTGTCGGTTTTGTTCTTGAAGATCCACTTCGTTCCTATAACGGTGTGGTTCTTCGAAGGCAATGGAACAAGCTCCCATACCTCATTCCTCTCGAATTGAATGAGTTCCTCCTCCATGGCAAGGATCCAAGCACTATCTTTGCACGCTTCATTTATATTCTTTGGCTCAATCGAGGAGGCAAAGGCACAATTGGCGAAGTGGTGGACTTGCGATCTCGTCTTGACTCTATCATGAATATTGCCAATGACTTGCTCATGGGGATGGTCACGAACCGTATGAAGCCGTTTGGGAATTTCCTGATCACTAGGAACATTCTCAACAACCTCATTAGTCGGGTTAGTATCAATAGAATCAATAGAATCAATAGACTTAGAATTATCAATAGAATCACATAGAACATCCATTGAATCATCATCATTTGAAATTCTAGAAGGAATAAAATTTTCATTAAAAGAGACATGTAGTGATTCCTCGATCGTCGAGGATCTTTTGTTGTATATCCAATAGGCTTTGCTACGTGAGAAATACCCAACAAATTTCCCCTCATCCGATCTCGGATCAAACTTGTCCAAATTTTCATAAGTGTTTTTAATAAAACATTTCGCACCAAAAACATGAAAATGTTTAACTTGAGGCAATCTACCAAACAACAATTCATAACAAGTTTGTTTGGTGCCAGGCCTCAAAAGTATTCTATTAAACACATAGCAAGCGGTGTGTACCGCTTCCGCCCAAAATTGATGGCCAAGTTGGCTATCATCGAGCATTGTGCGAGCACACTCCACAAGCGTTCTATTCTTTCTCTCAACAACACCATTTTGAGGGGGTGCGCGAGAGAAGGAAAACGTGTGTGTAATTCCAAGATCATCACAAAAATTTGAGAAAGACTCATTCTCAAATTCACCTCCATGACACTACGAATAGTGACAATGGTGGTTCCGATGCGATTTTGTACTTTCTTCACAAATGTTGTGAAATTTTCAAAAGCTTCATTTTTATTACATAAGAAAAATATCCATGTTAATCTCGAAAAATCATCTATGATGACAAGCCCATATCTAGCATTTCCTAAAGAAGCAACTCTAGTTGGCCCAAATAAATCTAGATGTAATAGCTCTAGAGGCCGTTTAGTAGAAATGCTTTTCTTAGGTTTAAATGAAGATTTAGGAAGCTTGCCTCGTTGACATGAGTCACAAAAACTTTTCTTTTCAAATACAAGCTTAGGAAAAACTTTAATGTAATTTAATTTTGAAAGCTTAAAAAGTGTTCCAAAGTTCACATGACCAAAGCGTCGATGCCATAAGTGTTGTTCACTTGTGTTGGCAACGAGACATTGTTCATATGACTTAGGAAGATCCAAAATATAAATATCTTTATGGCGTGTGCCGAAAAATAATAAATCATTATTAACATTATTAAAAATGTGACACAATCCTTTCGCAAAGCTAACTTTGTACCCTTTGTCACAAAGTTGGCATATTGAAATAAGATTGTGGTTTAAACCATTAACAAGATAGACATCACTAATTAAGGGTTTAGATGGGTTACCCACTTTACCAACACCGACGATGGTTCCGCTCTCGTTGCCTCCAAAGATTACCCGGTTCCCATTAGCAATGGGCACCACTCCGGAAAGCAATTGAGCATCGACCGTCATGTGTTTTGAACACCCGCTATCGAGTATCCACCCATCCTTGGAGCCAAATTTGAATTTGTTGCTCCGTTTGTTTTTCTTGAGTACCTAAAGATGATTAAATCATTTCATGGTACCCAAGGTCATTGGGTCCTCAATAAAATCATTTCATGGTACCCAATTGGACTTAGACTTCCCAATAAAATTAATATTATCCACTACATTCAAAAAATAATCATTCATGTAGATTTGTTTTTCATCCATACTTGTGTCCTTTGGGCTCCAAATTGAGAATATTTTGGGAGCCTTAATCCCATTGGGAGCATGCATGCTTTGTTGATTTCTACGTGATGCATGTCGTCGATAGGTAAAAGGAACATGATGAAATGGTGCATATGGATAATTATTCATATGACGATGTGGGTGAACATATGCATGTGAGGGAACACGTGCGTGAGGGTGTCTCACATGTTGTGCACGTGCCCGTGAATGTGTAGCATAGAAATCATCATATGAGTGAGCCGGTGGAGTAGGACGTGTGTTCCTACGTGGCATGGTATTTGTGTACATGTATGCATGACCCTTCTTTGGAGGTCCACCCAAAGTGGGTTTCTTTCCAAAAGAGGGTGTGTGCGAAGTGGAAGCACCATTGGTAGATGAACTACCAATAGAGTGTTTGCTCCCACTCGGTGAGGCATCGAAAGTAGGCCTAACAAAGGTAGTGGCCGATTTGGATGAACTCCCCATCTTATACCCCAAGCCAATGTGGTGATTGGCCGGAAGTAATTCATTTAGGATGTTATCCAAATGGTCCTTACCCTTATTGAATTTATTAATTCGGCCTCTAGTGCACTCATATTTCTCGGTGAGAGAATGCATCGAAGCACCCAAAGTGGACACTTGCGATGTGAGCGCATAAACACGAGACTTGAGATTTTCATTCTCAATACTCAAAGTCGAGATTTGAGAAGTCAAATCCGCTATCTTATGTTCATCCGAATCCTCGATGCTAACATGTTCAAGTTTAGATTTGAGATTAACAATCTCATTTCTTAACTCTTCAACAACGGTGTCGTTGTTGGTGATGATAGTTTTAGGTGAGGTTTGGATGCTAACTAGCTCATCTTTAGTCTTAGTATATCGTTCAACTAACTTAGCATATCTATTCCATATTTCCTCATTAGCTAGTCTAACGTCATCCAAAGTTACCTCATCGCTTTCATCCTCGCTATCATCGGAGGCGGGTTCTTGAACATTTTCCTCGTTAGCCATGAAACATACGTGCACTTGCTCCACTTTCACATCATCCGACACCCCGCTTGAAGAGTCATCATCGGAATCGGTGAAACTGACAAATCCTTTCTTGTAGCCTTTCTTATACTTCTTCGATTTGTCGTACTTCGGTGCCTTCCACTTTTCCTTTTGCTTATTTTATGGACAATCCGCTTTGATGTGTCCTGGCTTATTGCATTTAAAGCACGAAGGAGGAGAGGCGTTAGTAGAAGTAAATTTAGATTTGCCTTTGAAGTTACCTTTTCGGAAGAAGCGATTGAACTTCTTTGCCATGAGCACAATGGATTCCATGTCCATTTCGTCTTCCGAGTCCTCGTCATCGGTAGAGGTGGATGGAGCCGCCTTGAACGCAATCGCCTTTTTCTTAGGCACGTCTTGGTTCAAGTAAGACTTCATCTTCTCTTGTAACTTCACCTTGCTATCCTTGCGTACCTCGTATGACATTAAAGTACCTATTAATTGAACTACGATATACTTGTTCATATCGTTACCTTCCTCGATGGCGAATGTACGCTTTTCCCAACTAGAAGGAAGTCCTTCGATAAGCTTCGAACATTTCTCCTTTTGGGTGTAGGTTTTGCCGAGAGCCTCTAACTCGTTTATGATGTCGACGAAGCGAGCATAATACTCCTTCATCTTCTCACCCTGTAGCATATGAAACATCTCGTAATCTTTATTAACTACTACGAGTTTAGAGTCTCTTACCCTACTCGTCCCTTCATGTAAGATGAGGAGGGAGTTCCAAATTTGATATGCACTCTTACATGTGCATATCTTATTGAAGTCCTCGGGCTCCAATGCGCATTGCAAGGCGTTCATTGCCTTGGCATTGCTTACCTCCGCGGCGACCTCCGCGGTTGTCCATTTCTCGAAATCTTCTTCGGCGGGCTCTACATACTCCTTCATTGTGGTCCTCCATAGTGAAGCACTCCGGAGGAAAGTTTCCATCCGGTATTTCCAGAACCCGTAGTTGGTACCGTTGAAGAATGGAGGCCTCATTGAGGAATGTCCTTCCATTACCGAAGAAGCTCCTTCACGGTTCTTGAAGGTGCTATAATCCGAAGGTGGACGCACGGTCTTGTTGTCGTTGGCATACATAGCTGTATCTAGCTCTGATACCAAATGTAATGCCCTGAAAGCTACTGCACAAGTACTAGAGGGGGGTGAATAGTACTTTAAAAATAACACGGAGTACAATTCCTAATTATCGTGCAAACTACTACCAACAAATGCGAAAGCTAAAATTGACAACAACAAATATTCAATGCAAACAATTGATATGATGGGTTCGGATCCACCCAAGTCTCCCCGACTTGTTCCCGGTGATCCTACGTCCCAGAACACCCGGATCCCCTCCGGATACTTAGGTTAGAAACCCTAACCCAAGATTTCCACTATGAATACCTTGTGAAAAACCTTCACAAGATCAAATCATACAATCAATGGCAATAGTGAATCCCACAACCCGGGATCATAACCTTTTCTCACAACCGAGAGAATCAATAGCAATAAATGAGTTTATATGAAATAAACAACAACTTACCACAAACCATATACCTTGAGTATTCTTACCAAATTAGGGCAAGGAGGGATTTGAGGAAGGAGAAGTCACCAAGACCTAGCACCACCAATATGAGCAGCAATGGGTGCCTAGGAATGAGTAGGAGACTTGAATCAAGCAATAGCTTAGATGGCTCAACAAGAACAAAGTTCTCTCAAGATGGATTCTAGATCTCAAATGAGGGAGAGAATGATTTCTTGTGAGGAAGAGAGCTTTGGAAATGAGTTTCAATCTCTAACTCTTTCAATCTGAATAAGGCTCTCAATAGCATCTCTCTTCTTGAGAGAAACGACCAAGCTTTGTATTTATAGGGTCCCATAAAATTGAGCTAGGTCACTCCCAACGGTTGGAAATCTGGGGCAATTAGTCGGTCAAAGAACAACCACTGACCGACTAGTTCATCAACTAGTCGGTCGGTGAAACAACATGAACCGACTAAAGGATGAACAGTGAACAGATGAAATTTCAGACCTAAAGAACTAGTCGGTCCAAGAAGACTTTCCGACCGACTAGTTTCTCAACTAGTCGGTCGGTCAGTTAACTTAGACCGACTAAGAGTCAAAAACTATTAGTCTGAATACAAGTTGATTTAGTCGGTCCAAGAACAAATGTTGATCGACTAGATCATCAACTAGTCGGTCACCAAACGTTCTTAGACCGACTAACGATAAACAGTAACTAGGCATGTACATAGAAAGCTCAACTAGTCGGTCTAAGAAGCATCACTGACCGACTAGTTCACCAACTAGTCGGTCGGTGAGTCAACTAAGGCCGACTAACTGTGAACAGTAAAGAGCTTAGAATTTGGGAGACAAACTAGTCGGTCCAAGAAGCTTTTCTGACCGACTAGATTGTTGGGAGAAATGATCTAGGACCTTGGTTTGATGATGACAAACGTGTCGTTATATCTAACGTGTGTGCTTAGTGTGTTTCAGGCTTGGCGAAACAATATACTTTCACTATTTGGCGGAATTGCTATTCGTATAGCATATTGGGACAAAGAGGGTGTGTGCACAAAGAAGTTTGACTTGGTCAACATGGAGGGAGATAGAATCAACTTGGGATTCGGTCAAATATTTTTGAGATCTATTCCAATCATAATTATCTCTATTCAATTCAAATTCCAATTCAAATCCTACTACATCTCAAAATCCTTTAATCTTGGGATTCTCTTTGATCATCATTGATTCCCTCCTAATCCTATATAAACCATCCTCAAAGCAACCCTAAAGCGGCGCGGCAATCAAATTCAGGTCGGCCATAAGAAAAATTCTCAAGCCAAAAATCTCCTAGATAAGTCATGCACATACCAATCCTATTCTCTTGCCGAAATTGTCCAAGAGCCAAAAAAAATCACCAGTCGCATCCCTTGAAAAACATGAAGCCTCCATCCCTTGTGTTTGCCCAATAACAAAATTTTCCAAAGTTTTTTTTTGTTTGCCAATTTCTAGGGGACAACCGATTTCTCAAAAAGAGGGGTGTTTGATTCTTTTTTAAAGAAAACATTTTTTTAAAAAGCCCCAGCCTCTGAGAACGCAACCAAAGGTCTCAAATATTAAATATTTAGTGCTGAGAGAGATCCCATTATCTTAAATATTTAGTGCTCTTGACCCAACCTTTTTTTTTCTTTGATATTCTCAGTGAGCCGGCCATTGTTTCTTAAATGCTGAACCTAGGTTTTCAAAGAGGCCGTGACTTCTTTTTTTGAGGTTTGCAATTTTTTGTTAGGGGTAGCCGAATCTATGTGATATCAATCAACAGACTTCAATCCCCAAGAGCCGCACAAAGAAGTAAAATTTCAACAGGCTGACTTCATCACGTGTGCACTAGCAGGGAATTAAAGTTTTTGTTTATTTGGCCATGCATTAATCTCTATCTCTTGTACTCATGAAGGTTTAAATACTGTGCTGTCGAAATTTCATTGAGACAATCTACTTGCAGGCTAGGTCTGCTAAATTATTTTGGAGAGGGATTTTATTTTGTTGCAGCCGAAGAGCCGTGACCTCATTTTCGCAAATTCCCAAGAACCCTGCGTTACAAAATATCCCCAAGGTGGCCGGCCGAATTATTTTTTTCTCCAGTGGCAAGCCGCAGGCCATCAACATTATTCTGAGAGGTAAGCTTGTTTAGGTTTGGTTTTTAATTGAAAGATTAATCTTGTTTGTTGCGTACAGGACAAAAAGCAAATACAAAGACATACAAATTAAAACGGAGGCAAATTGAATGGCCAGCTTATAAAGCAGAGTCCTTGCCACACAATTCACTCACAAGTTCCAAGGGGAACTATATTCTTCAGAGATCTGCACTTCAGCAATCAAAATTGTGAAAGAGAGCATTGCCGCAACTTGAGTTGCTGTTGCCGAGAGACTACTACTACTTGCCAGACGACTTCTGACACATGCTGATTGACGAGGACATCGCCGCTACACAAACTGAGATTCCTAAACTCTATTTATTATTATCTTGTGTAGTTGTTGTGTTAGATCCTCGTAGGGAAAACTTTACCTGTTTTTGGTGACTATTTTGGGACTTGTCTAGTTGGGGCTAGACAAGTGGGACCCAACTAGTTTGGGACTAGCTGGTAGAAAGCTTTACTAGGATTGATAGTGAGAGGAAACACTGTGTGGGGTACAAAGAGCCTGGCGAGTGTAGAGACGTAGAGGGTGCTCTGAGCGTGCTCTAACTTGTGGTTTTGTACCTATTGCACTATTCAATACTAGTTCTGCTTTGGGGGCTGGAGTAGGTCGTTGGGACGACCGAACCAGGGTAAATCTGCTGTGTACTCTGTGTCTGCTTTTCATTACTCTGGTTGTGCATTTAACTGCGTGTGATTTCTCATGGGTTGCACGAGAATTTTTTTATTAGCCTATTCACCCCCCTCTAAGCTAGGATCCAGATCCAACATAGATCACCATCTAGTCGGTTGGTTCTTCTTCTTGAACCAACTAACATGCACAAGAAGTCCCGAATCGAAGCGCGATGCTTCGGGAAAGTTTGAATGGACTTCTACTAAGATCCTAGCTCTAAGATAGGAGCGATATGAAGATTAAATGATAATACCTACTCAAGGCTTAACATTCTAAAGAACAAAGCTAGAAGACTAAATATAAATCTAGACAAACCGTCTTCAAAAGCTTCGATCGAATCATCATGACTTCAAAGTTGGTCCAAAAGCTTCAACGAAGCTTTAGGCATATGAATACGTGCTTTGAGAAGTCTTGAGACGTCGCTTTGGATGTTCACGTGAATTTGGCGACGATCTCCATAATTGCGCTCACAAAGTGTTAGTTTACGATTTATTTATGTTTGCTCATCATCCAAAACCAAATCCGGGGAGTCCAATACTCAACATCGACTACCACCCTAAGGGAGTCGACTACCAGCTGTCGAAATTCAACTTTTTGACTTGCTTGATTACCTCTCCAATTCATTGCTTCCTTAAATTTCGGGGCAAAAGTCAAACCTAATTTGAATTTCAAATCCTCTCATTTAAACCTATAAATAGAGGACTCAAGAGATCATTTGAACAACTCAACAACTCTCTACAACTCTCTACAACTCTCAAAATTTATTTTGTGCTGAAATTTCTAAGATCTCTAATTCTCATTTTCAGCTCCCATTATTTTAGCCAAATCTGTTTGTATTTTCTGCTCTCTATTTTAAATTTCTTTTTTCTTTTTGAGATCAATTTTAATTTGTCTATTTCAAAATAGTTTTCAGAATCCTTGTTCTTTATTTTGATCTTATTTAAAAGGATTTTTTTGAAAACAACGATCTAGATCACGAAGAATAAAATTCATATCTTTGTGTGATCTAAGATCATATTTTGAATTCAATTTTGCCACGAATACACTTTGTTATTACTTTGGCTATAGAATTTGGGTGTAAATCCAAACTCCACCAAATATTATGGTGAGTTGGATATTGGTTTTCATTTTGTGATTTGCCCTTTATTGTAAGGTGTTGGAAATCGTAGACAAGTCTAGGTGTTGCAGTGTTGCAGTCAGAAATCCTGGTCAAGGCTAGGTGTGTGGGAAATCCTAACGAGTGGAGTTAGGTACTTGTATTGCTAAGGAAATAGTGGGAATCTCGTACCGGATTGGTCGGGGACTGGACGTACCCAAGTTGTGGGGAACCAGGATAAAAATCCTTGTGTTTGCATTTGATTCTTTCTGTGTTTGTTTATCTTTGCTCTTACATTATTATGTGCTGATTGTTGTACATCTATTGCAAAGATTAACTCTCTTTTATCCGCTGTGAATAAATATATAATATTTGTATTATTTGTAATCTTATCTATCTTCTCACTCATCAGAGGTGTGCTTATAAATTCTCTGGGAGTCGACTACTGTTCATAGGGAGTCGACTACCTGCTGTATATTCTGGCTGATTAAACTCTGTTCATAAGATTATTTGTGTTGATTAAGAACCAAACGTAGATCACTCTACTTGGTTTCTTAGGCAACATTAGAAGGATTATAATTGTGCTAACCAACAAACGAAAAAGATTTATTATTTGCACAACATTATTGAACCCCCCTTCTAGTGTTGTTTGACATCCACAGAACTAACACTCACCACCGAATGACCTTCGTCGTCAGTCATAAGCTGAGGGACCAACACCTCGCCATTGAAAGACATTCGTCGTCAATTGTAAGCCGAGGGGCCAACCCCTCGCCACTGAATGACCAACCTTATCATCGATCGTAAGTCGAAGGGGCACTTCCCTCGCTACTAAATGACTCAACTTTGTCGTCAACCGTAAGTCGAAGGGACCATGCACCTCGTAATTAAACGACCATCCTTGTCGTCGACTGTAAGTCGAAGGTCCACCCTCTTGCAACCGAACGACTCTTACTGACGGATATAAGCTGATGATCCGTTCCCTTGCAACCGAACGACCCTCGTTATTGGACATAAGCCCAAGGAACACCCCTTTGCTATAAGGCAAATAACGGATTAAAGATCGATTCCTCACATACCAATCAAGTTAGGCGATCGGGGCGACTACATAAGTATAAGTCATTCTTCGAGGTCATCAAGCCGATCCGCCGACATAGCTCGACATCAACTGTAAGCCAAGGGGGGCCAACTAAAATTCGAAAAGCTATTTTCCTTGCAAGCCAACCTGACTATTCGACCAAGGTTAGTCCTTTCTCATGATTATCACATCACCCAACATCAACCTTTGTAAGCGGTTGAGCTCAAGTGATGGTGTCATTGTTAAATACATGGGCCCGGCCCATTGAGCAAGTAGATGACTTCTACCTGAAAGGGCAAGGCCCACTGAGAATGGTACGCATCAGCCCAATAGCTACGAGGCCTGCCAAGGAAGGGTATACAGTTACTGTGTCAATTTGCCAACTCATTGGCCATATTGCCCACTATTCTTGGGTTGAATAAGTCAAACTCCCACCTCTCCCATTATTAGCAAACATAAAGAGCGGTTACCATCTCTTAAAGGGACACTTCAATAGCCTTAAATTAGGCAATGAAGGGCTAAATAAAGGGAGATGGTTCACTCCTTGATGACAACCTGAAGGCCTAGTAATTGAGGAATAAGTGGCCACATTGATGGAAGGAAGTTACAAAATAAAATGTAGAGGGATAAAAACCCCCAGGACAAAGGGAGAAGGGGAGGCCAGATCTCCAAGAAGGTTAAGTACCAAAGTATACAATATTCTCTTTGATCCTACTATCATTCTCTCCCTTTACTTTCCTCCATGAGAAGCTAACTTGAGCATCGGAGGGGAATCGGTCGGGCCCTAACCCCGGCCCCCTAACAATCTTCTTATGATACATGATAATGAAGATATCACGAAGCTAGGATAATATCCACTCGTGGAGTCCAACCCTAGCTCACCCCGACCCAAAGACGCTCATTCACGGGTCCTACTTCAACCGTTGGTGAGGCTTCACCCGACAAAGGAGCCATCTCTAGCCCAAATTACTGTTGAGCCAAAAATAGATTTAACAGGCTCAATCTTTGTAAAAAAAATGAAGCTGCGTGTAGTGGTCAAACTAGTGTAATTGAACCAGGTTGTAGTAGAACCAAATTAAACTATTTTAATAGACCTTTCCAAAATGAAAAGGCATTTTGGAAAAAAAAATTAAATTAAATACTTCCCAAAAATCATTACTTTCTTCACTCCACTTCTTCTTACTCTACTCTTCGATAATCTAGAATCCTTACTCTTGAGACTATTTACTGAAATTATAGTGTGCCACGAGACACCACTTGCCAAGCAAGAGTTACTGAGTACCTTCTCACGCCCCGCTTCCCATCATATTTGGGAGCGAGAACGTGAGCGGATCCGCATGGGCTGGAGCGGTGAAACTCCAATCCAATAAGCATCTGTGAGTAAACCGTAAGCAGATCCTTGCATGCAAACTCAAAACAACATATAATTTCATTATTATTACATCAATGTCCAGATTTACATGTACGCAAATAAGGCCTAGCATGGCCATTAGGAACAGAAGCACAAATGAATTTATACCTGAATAAGAAAACAACAATTAATAAAATTATAGCAGAGCTGCGAAGGCACACCATTCTTCAGCAGGGGATCTCATACTCCTGGTTAACTAGCTCAGCTTCCAGGTGTGCTCCTCTGTGAAATCTGTCTAACACCTGACGTATATTCCATAAGATAGCAAACAAAGAATATACGTCAACGAGGGTCACTAGGTAAGATTTAAGATGTTAGTAACAAAGACCCTCGGCAAGGTTTTCAAAAGCATTTCATGGCAATAAGAGTGACATAATACGGTTGCAGTAATTAAAGCATGGCTGCGTGAGAAACGTGTAGGTATAGCAAATGTGGTGTACAGAGTAGTAAATATAACAATTGTAGTCTGTGAAGTAATAAGCATTGCAAGTGTAGTGCGTAGACCAATGGCATGACAAGTGTAGTGTGTAAAGTAGTAGCATGGC
The DNA here is from genome assembly GCA_030789695.1 of Scilla litardierei. NCBI lineage: Eukaryota > Viridiplantae > Streptophyta > Magnoliopsida > Asparagales > Asparagaceae > Scilla > Scilla litardierei. Next base: position 39,921 of record JAULAV010006257.1, read on the forward strand.
AATTTTATTGAAGGCGATAACATGATATTTCTATTAAAAGGAAAATAACAGCAGTTTAAATGTTAAACAGCTGGCATACTAATTAAAGGGAAGCTGTAGTAGTTTCATATGTTAACACGTCTGTATATCCATTTCAATCTATTCGATAGTGTGTGCAGGTTCGTGACTAAGGTTCACATCATTAGATGGCTAGTAAGTGGATCTACCTTTAGGTGCCCCCCAAGAAGTAGTCCGTTTAGTATCGGCTAGTGCCCTCGAACCCAACCCCACCCAAGTGTTCTTTATTGTCTGGACCACGAGCTAGATACGGCCAACCAAGCCCTCAGGAGTTATAGTTCTGCCACGAACCAGAGTAGCCAAACAGGCCATTTGTTCTATGATTTGCCAAACAGGCCGCATATTCTATGTTTTGCCATACCGGCCAGCAAGTCTATGTGTAGCCAACCGGCCAGCAACTGTATGATGTGTATTCTGTAATTTACAAGGCATTCATCAATTACTATTAACATGTCCACATGCACACACACATGTTTTCATCTTGTAATGCACAAATGTTAACATATCCAGTTTTTAGATGAAACGGTAGTTAAAACGTGGAAAAGAGCACAACTTGCATATCAGAACATTTCAGTTTAAATAATTAAATGCTACTATTATAAAGTAAGTAAGAATGTACACTTGCCTAGTCTATTCGATTTTGGGTATCCAAGCGATTGTAACGAGTGGCGCGATATATCTGCGTCATCGGATTAATGATCAAGCTAAGGAATTCTCAACCAATAAATTACCATTAAACCCAATTCAATACTTACACATAAAAATTTACTGACATCTGTTACTTGTATAGTATACTATAGTAAACAACATACATCATTCATACTAACATTTATTAACAGTACACATACTACTAACTTTATAAGATAGCCATCTTGTAAATAGTACTAACTTTATAAGATACTACTAACTTTACATTATGTACTATAACTAATAATATCTTACATATATAATATACAGGTATACATCATCCTAGCACTGTTCACATATGAAAAGTACGGTTCACAAACTGATACAGAGGATGAGAATATAAGTTAACCTATTATCATATAAACATTAACATTCCATCGTATGCACATAACCTGTCAAAAAGCTATGGTATACCCACTTATTTAGCACTAACGTACTGCTAAACATTTCTAACTAACATTCTTCGTTAATTGCTGCATGTTTAACTAACCGTAAATATATGTACGTTGTAAAACAATTTAACCATGCATGCTTCCTTAAGTGTATGCAGGGCGACTCCAGCGGCGAGTGGCGATGAATGACGTGGTCGGGGCTTCGCTACAAGCGAGGAGAAGTGGCAGCCAGATCGTATGAGCGATGAAGGGCGAGAAGGGGTGCTGTTGAACTGTTGCGTGCAGAAGAACCGGAGAGGGGTTGTCGATGAGCTGCTCGGGTTTGTATGGCAGTGAATGGGGACGTCTGAGTTGGCATTTAAACTACGGCTGAGCAGTGAAACCTGGTGATCGACGTGAAGTCGGAGGGAAGTCGAGGCGCTCGAAGGTCAAGCACGGTGTGGGTCGGGGAGGCTGGCATTTGGGAGGATGAAAGGAGGCAGACGGCAGGGTTTCTCAGGCGGGTCACCGGAGAGTAAGGGGTGGAGCGGCGTTGATCGGGGTTGTTCGAAAGGGATGACGCGGGAGTGAATGGAGGGAGGACGTGCAGCTGTTCTCGGGTGGGGCGGTCTGTGGTGGCGGGAGCTCGACAGTCAGGGTGGAGGTTGATGAGTTGGATTTCAGTGTGGGTCGTCGGTCGTCGACGACTAGGTTGAGGAAGAGCCTGGCGGGATGGGTGTGCAGGGCAGAGAGCAGATGAGAGTGGGGCATTCTGGTCGAAGGAGATCGAAGGGTGGACATCGGGCTTGTGGGTTGTCCTCGGTGAAGAGAAACGTGGGGTTTTATAGTGACGAGAGAGAGGAACAAGGGACGGTTGCATGAACGGGGTTGATCCCATGCGTGGCAACGTGGGGAGAGCACTGAACCCCTAGGATCCGCCGTATTGGGGGGGGGGGGGGGGGGGGGGGGGGGGGGGGGGGGGGGGGGGGGGGGTTCAGTTAGGATGCAAATAAGAATTAGGTTAGATGTTAGTTTCATATTGACATTAAATGATACCATCTTATAAAACGAATTAGTTTAGGATTTAAACTCAGGCAAAAAAAATATAAAACAACAAAAATATTTTAAAATTTGAAATTTAAATTTTAGTTAGGAAAAAAGTAATAATAATAGTAATAAGTAGATTTTACAACTTCACCCCTGGACATCTCAAAATTGTAAACAAGATATCGGGGCAATCACGCCTTCGAGAGGATCATGAATACGGGGTTCGATCATGCGTCTGAGTTGGTAAACTACAAATAAAAATCAAAGTGCAAAATAACAAAATACGCACGAAAAATTTACATTAGGAAAGTGGTCGTTACACCCTACCCACCTTATAAAAATTCAGTCCTCGGAATTTCTTAGGCTAGATAAAGATCAAGGGTCACCTGATAGACGAAAGGACGCAAGAGACATATAGAGGAAATGAAAACTTCTGAATTGAAAAGATTTAAGATTTGAAACAACTACAAACAGACAACGACTAGGATATGACAAAGCTAAGATATGCACATTTATGATATGGATCATTAAATGTGAAGATAGGACGGGACTCAGACGCCATCATTCGTCACTGGCTCGTTGTCTCTAACTTCCTCAATGACCATCGAGTAAGTTGGTGATGACTAAGACGCTGGGGAACAGGAGGCGATTCCTATTGAGCGGGTCCGGGTACTCCAGCAGGTGCCTGACGATTTCGATTGTGAGTGCAGTCTCTCGCAGCATGTGTAAGTGCTCCGCAGATCAGACATTGGTTCAGCCTCTTCCTACAATCTTGCCTCTGATGTCCGGGCTGCCACAGAAGTGGTAGGTCAGCTGTTTACAGTCGACGGGAGCATCTGGCATCTTGAACTGCGTGGTCTGGGGAGGCTGAAAATTTCATCTGGGCTCAATCTTAGGTGGCTCCATGGGACGCTTGCTTTCTCCAATTGGGGGTCCCACGGGAAGTCTCGCCACAATTTCATGTTCCAGTGCACAATCTAAAACATCTTGAAGGTCCGTCAGCTTCGCCGAGGTCATCGATGCTTGAACTTCGGGATTCATGCCTTTGCGAAACTGAAATGCACAGTCTTCTGGGTCCTCGACTAAGTGGGGTGCAAAACGGCTGAGCATAGCAAACTCAGCCTCATACTCGTCGATGGTCCTATCTCCTTAGACCAGATTAGAGAAGCGCTGCTGAAGTTCTCTTCTGGCTGCCTTGGGAAAGTACTTAGCGTCAAACCATTCCCGAAACATGCCCCAAGAGATCAGTCTGATTAAGCATCTCTCTTCCAGTTGCCACCAGCTCCTAGCATTGTCAGTCAGTTGAAGCTTCACGACATCGACCCATCATGCCTACAGTATATGAGCAGCACTCAGCTTATCCTCAGTTCCTTGGACCCATTCGTCAGCATCTGAAGGCCCTTCTTTCCCCGAGAAGCTCTTAGGTTACAGCTCATGGAATTTCCTGATCCTCGTCCTTGTTGAATCGGTTGATGTTGAATCTCCAACATTCCACTCATGACACCCATAAGCTCATGAATGTCGGGAGTACCGCTCCTGTCAACTCCATTTCCATTTCGAGTGTGGGGTCCACCTGACATGCTGCAAAAGAAACAAAGTAAACATTCGCATACAAGATCTATCTAGGCAGTCTACCTAATAACGACATCCATATTGTTCCGAGTATTTTTGCAGAATGCATGACCTGCATAGGCCACCACTAAAAGCTGTCACGCCCCCTTCCCATCATACTTGGGAGCGAGAACGTGAGCGGGTCCTCATTGGCTGGAGCGGTGAAGCACCAACCCAATAAGTGTCTGTGAGTAAACCATAAGCAAATCCTTGCATGCAAACTCAGAACAACATATAATTTCATTATTATTACATCAATGTCCAGATTTACATGTACACAAATAAGGCCTAGCATGGCCATTAGGAACAGAAGCACAAATGAATTTACACCTGAATAAGATTACAACAATTAATAAATTATAGCAGAGCTGCGAAGGCACGCCGTTCTTCAGCAGGGGATCTCGTACTCCTGGTCAACTAGCTCAGCTTCCACATGTGCTCACCTGCGAAATATGTCTAACACCTGACGTATATTCCACAAGATAGAAAACAAGGAATATACGTTAGCGAGGGTCACTCTGCAAGATTTAAGATGTTAGTAACAAAGACCCGCGGCAAGGTTTTCAAAAGCATTTCATGGCAATAAGAGTGACATAATAAGGTTGCAGTAATTAAAGCATGGCTGCGTGAGAAACGTGTGGGTATAGTAAATGTGGTGTACAGAGTAGTAAGCATAACAATTGTAGTGTGTGAAGTAATAATCATGGCAAGTGTAGTGCATAGAGTAATGGCATGACAAGTGTAGTGTGTAAAGCAGTAGCATGGCAATTTTATTAAAGGCGATAACGTGACATTTCTATTAAAAGGAAAATAACAGCAGTTTAAATGTTAAACAGTTGGCAGACTACTTAAAGGGAAGCTGTAGTAGTTTCATATGTTAACATGTCTGTATATCCATTTCAATCTATTCGATAGTGTGTGCAAGTTCATGACTAAGGTTCACGTCGTTAGACGGCTAGTAAGTGGATCTACCTTCAGGTACCCCCGAGAGGTAGTCTGTATTGGGTTTTATAGACCCTCAGGACATAAATCTATGGCCGTCCTAAGTCGGACGGATTATAGATAGAAAAGAATGCAGCGGAAAAAATTGATTCGTTAAACTACTTTAACGAAGCCCTAAGGTTCAAGACCCTTAGCCAGGATCTTTGCCGATTTGGGGTGGATCTGACCACCCCAAGAAGGATCTAAACTACTGCGATTAAATTAAAGGAAAGCTAATTAAACTCACATACCCAGAACCTTGTCTTGGTACAGGCAAGGTGTACCGCACCATCTTCCGAGCCGCTTCCCATCCCGCGCCGAACCGCTCCTAGAACTGCTCCGCATCCCGAGGCAAGCCATCCCCTTGTCGCTGAGCCAACCACACGCCGAAGAAAGTTTCACCCTAGCGCGGTCCTTCGCCAAGATTTCAGATCAGATCCGAACCCCTTCGTGGCTTTGCTAGAGCCATTCAGGAGTATGTCATAAATTTAGAGAGAAGTAAAAATATTTATTTTAAGCCTAGATCCGAGCGTGCTCTAACATTTTTGGGATCTGCTCAGATCTAGAGCTTGGGAAAAATTTAGAGGAGGAGATCAGACCCCAATTTATATAGGCGGCTGACCCTTCCCATTTACTCCATGTACGATGTGGGACTAAAGTTTTGGAGTTAAATAATTCAAGTTAGTTTGCCTTTCACAAAGGTCAAACTTCCTTGAATTTTAACTCCCTCATCGTTGGGCTTCATGTAACGGCCTGTTTCTATCGTACCTTCTTCGTGCACGTGCTTTTGACCGTGCACGTAATTATTTTAGAATTTATTTGTTTTTGAACGTTTTTGTGTGATATGTCGACGTGATCGTCTCTGAAAGTATTAGATTGTGGAACAACTTTGGAACGACATATCTCGAGTCGTTCTTCCGCGATAGTAACTCATTTGGGGTAACGTCGCGATTTCCAGTTTTGACGTGAGACATTTCTATTTTTAGTTTCGTCTCTCGACATCGAAATTTAGATCCGTCTTCTCCACTCTCTTTCTTTAATTGTCCCGAACACCCTAAAATTATTTTACAATTTTTGGACTTAATTTGACCTATTTTCCATTTATTTGAAAGTTTTAAATAATTTTAAAACCTACTTTTATAAGAGTTTTAATTACAATAAAATTTCTATATCATAATAACGTATTATAGAATTTTTAGACCAAATCTCAGAATTTTTGGCCGCCCCCATCTTGCGTGAGGGAGAGGAGAGTAATTTTAAATTATATTAATTTTTTTTATTATTGTAATTACGTTTTTCTTAACTCAAACCCTAACCCTAGCTTTAAACTATTTATATTAGCCCTAGGCTAGGTTATTTTCACATTACAAAAAACCTAGCCGTCAAAAACACCTTCCCGACGTTCGTCGCAACGTTGCGACGATCGCCCAGTGCACGACCGGAGCTCACCCCCGCACATCCCAGTGCACGACCGGCGCTCCGCTCCGCAGCGCCACTTGCAACGCTCCGCTGCAAGCGCCCCCCTGCTGTCGCCCGCTCCGACCGAGAGCATCGCTCAGTCAGACCGAGCGCCCGCTCCGCACAGCCGCTCCGCCCGCTCCGCTGCACCATCGCAGCACCCGCTAGCGCCCGACCAGTGGGTTCGCCCGCAGGGACTGAGAGGCCGCCCCGCACCCGCGCTCTGCTCCGCTTCGTTGCAAGTTGCAACGTTGCAACTTGGCCCGCTCCGCTGCGACCGACGGGATCCCTCGGTCTGACCGAGGGAATCCCTCGCACTGCACCACGCCCCCGCCTCCGCTGCACTGCATCACGTCCGACCGAGAGCCCCTCTCGGTCTGACCGAGAGGAACCCCCGCACCGATGGTGAACGACCGACAGAACTTCGTCGCAACGTCATTTCTCCCACACCAACTCCTGTGGTGGGCCCCCCAAGTTCTCCTAAGGTGTTGTGGGTCCCCCATTGACCCCTAGCATTGCTGTGGGCCCCACTTGGACGTGCTACTTCGCGGATTTGCCGTCTACGACGTTGCGACACGTCGTAGGCCTTCGTCGCAAGTTCCAGCCTTTGGAGGATCGTGCAAGGATCAGATCTGAAGCTGAGGAGTTCTCCAATCAGACACGACATCCATTCTACGACAAACTCCGGTTCAGGTTGGTCCCCCGAAACTCGTAGAAACCCCCCACAATAGCTGACTGAACCCTAAACTAAAAACCGTCAACTTGAACTAAATTTATTTTCCAGCACCTGTAAAACATTGTACGAACTTAGAAAAATCAACGAATGGACTTTGTTGACTGTGCACATAGGATAGATCGTCGATTAGGCTGAAACATCAAAAAGTGACTTTTGACGAATAGGATAGTCCCGATAACCTAGAAACGAACCCTAATAGGATTTGATGAAATTGAGACCTGACATCGTCGCCGTGGCGATATTTCAGACGGACTTCCCCGGACGAGACGCTTGGACGAGACACTTCGAGAGGACGACACCCTCGCCATTTCAGGCAAGTGCACCCACTTGCGTTTTTGACCATGCTTTGGTCTTAGATTGTTAGAACTGTTAGACTGTGAAAGTATAGAACCGGACGTGAAATGATAGCGTCCGGGACGACTCCTGACGGCTCGGACTTGACGACGAAGTCTGAGCCTGACGACAACAACTTATGATGCTGTAGGGCTATCATGTGTGTGCGTGTGTGTGGACACCCTAGAATAACCATTCCTGTCTTGTCACGTCCCGTCCCGTCTTGCACAGCCCACTGGGCAATCGGGCACTCTCCGAGTGATCCCTTGTACTGATTCACAGCCTGCGGGCAATAGGGCACTCTCCAAGTTAGAGAGAGTGATCCCTTGTACTGATACACAGCCCGAGGGCAATAGGGCACTCTCCAAGCTAGAGAGAGTGATCCCTTGTACTGATTCTCAGCCTGCGGGCAATAGGGCACTCGCCAAGCTAGAGCGAGTGATCCCTTGTACTGGTGTCATGTCTTGTCTTGTCTTGGGGTTTGGGGTTGGCTTGAGCGTGCGCACGGCAAGAGGGTCTGATCCTGTAACGACTAGTTTTCATGTATCTGGATTTATAATAATATAATATATGTTTTGACGGATTTTCTCCTCATATGTGGTTTTCTTCTCCGTAACTTTCATTTTCAATCGTTTCGTCGTGTTTTCTCGTTTCTTCTTTAGGATCGTCGATTTCGGAGCAAGTCATTCGTGACGGGATTCATAACGGCCGTATCTTACTGTTAGATCAAGCCTAGGAGTCTTAGGAATCGATCCCGGGGCCCCGCGCTCCGTATCGAAACTTTTGGTGCTCATTAGCCGGTGTAAGAAGGGACACCGACCGACTAGATGACGATCCAGTCGGTCGGTAATCCTTCTTGGACCGACTAGTTGGCTTTCTAAATTTCTCAGAAGTTACTGTTTATCGTTAGTCGGTCTAAGAACGTTGATTGACCGACTAGGTTGCAAACTAGTCGGTCGGCAATGCTTCTTTAACCGACTAACTCATCATCTAAATTTTAGTATCAGTACTGTTCATTCTTAGTCGGTCTACGTTCATCTCTCGACCGACTAGTTGCCAAACTAGTTGGTCAGCCGTTGTTCATTGACCGACTAAATCTAAATCCTAATTCTGTACAGGAGTTACTGTTACACTTAGTCGGTCTGCGTTGGTCGACCGACTGACTAGTTGCCAAACTAGTCGGTCAGTGGTTGCTCTTTGACTGACTAATCTGTGTTAAAACCCTAATTTCTGGGCAGCCGCCAGCCCATCCTATTTAAACCCCTCCCAAACGTTTTCTTCTTCCTCCACTCGACCCAAAACCCTAGTTTCTTCCCCATTGAGCCCTCTTCTTCCCCAAACCCTTATTCCTTCATTCCAAGCCCAAGATCCATCATCTAAACCCTCCATCAACACATTCTACCCCTCATCTTCCCCAAAATCTCACCAAATCCCCAAAATCCCCCAAAAACCCTAGTTCTCCAAACTTCTCCATTCGTTTCCAGATCTGGTCCCTAGGTTCTCCGGAGTGTTTCTTCCGCCTCCTCTCGGTAAGAAATCGATCTCTTGATGTTTTCATAACCTATTTGTATTTTTATGAAACCCTAATGAAATGAATGTTGTTTTGATGATTGTTTCCCCATAACAGCGATTTCCCCGTAGATTAGCATCCGCGAGACGAACCTTCGTGATCGTCATCCCCGGTGCTAGGTAAGTGAAACTTGCCACTTAGGGTTTAGGCCATGTTTTAGGCCATTTTGCTTGTTGTAGGCGTAAAAGAGGCTAGGCGACGAAATGATACTCGCCTAGGCGCAAATTTAGGAACTAGCTTGACAACGAAGCTGGATCCGACATTTATCATGTTGCACAATTACTATGTCATGTTTAAATTCCATTAACGGTACGCAAATTAATTGTCATGTCATTGCATTCCTTAAGTGATCCCGTGATTGCTTTGCATCGCTACCATACTTGTGTTTCCTGGCTCGTGACCAGAAGCGAGCATAATGAGTTGCTAACCCCAACGCTCGATATTGAATTGAGAACTAGGAAAACAAGCTCCCGTGCGGGGCAACCCTGGCTCACTTGCTGGGCTCATGTGCAGGGACCCTGGCTTGTTTACGTGTGGGATGGGGTAAGAGTTAAGCGGTCATTCAACTGGGGGTCTGCCTGATCAGTAACTGCAGTTGTAAGGCGTAAACTCTGAGGGTGGGGTAGTGTTTAGTGCCGATCAGCGTGAATGTTGTACCATTCAGCTGAAGGGCGTAAACATCTACAAACAACAGTGAAACGTGAATAGTGAATTGATTGAGATTGTTAGTAGCTTGGCTACTCTTGTCTTGTCCCGATAATTGTACTCTTGTACTTATTATTCATCATGTCTTACTTGTGCACTCATGTTATAACTGTCATGTCATGCATACTAAAACTGCTAGGTTGCTAGTTGCCTTACTTTCAGTTTCCTTGCCCAAGTCTTTTAGACTTGCTGACATGTGCCCCTTTACTCTTTTGGGTGACACATGTTAGATCCTGAGCCTGAGTACCTTGTTGAGGACGAGGTGTTTGCTGACGCCGAGCCCGAGCTTGTGTTTGACGGGGAGTACGTGGACACTGGGGACCAGTCCTAGTGTCTTCGTTGTGTTTTCCTTTTGTCTAGACTGTTGTTTTGTTGTCGGTGTGTAGCACCCATACTTTTTTGCGTTGTTGCTTTTGTTGGCCTTGTTCTGGGCCTTAGACTCTTTCTTTTAGCCTGGTGGCTTTTCTGGATGTTGAACTTATTTTCATGTTGGACAATTTATGAGATATGAGAATTTTATTTCTGTCTCTCCTTTTATTATTATTGTTGCTCCGTTTGTGGTTACAGGGACCTGTTTACGTTTCATTGACGCTTATCGGGTTTGGGGCTTCACAGCTCCACTCTCGTGCGGACCTCTTCACGTCTCGCCTCCATTTTAGGGAAGCGGGTCGTGACAGGTTTTGTTGGTGGCCCATGCAGGTCCTTCTGTAACTGCGATTATCGGAATAACGATAATAATATTAGAATGTCCAACAAACTAAGTTCGACGTCCGAGTCATAAGCTATGAGTCTAATCTGATTCGTGTTCTGTGTCATTAGATGGCAGGAAGGCGATTACCCCTGGTGGAGGTAGTGGTGTGCTCCCTCATGATGAGGAGCCTGTGCGGGAACCCACCAACGGTGAGATGATGCGGATGATGCTCCAGATGATGCAAGTGCAGCAGGGCGTGCTCCTGCAAGTCCAGAATGCTCCACTTGCTCGAGCTGCCCGGGCTCTTACGGATGCCCCTCGCTCTGAGCCGGGAGCGAAGCAATTTCGGGAGATGGGTCCCGCATATTTTGATGGGTCTGGGGGTCCTCTGGCTACCGATGAGTGGATTCGGAACATTGAGGATAATCTGAAGATGGCCAAGATCACCCCGGCTGGATGGATTGATTTGGCGAAGAGGCAACTCAAGGATAATGCTCGGAACTGGTGGGATGCGGAAGAGAAGATGTTGGTGGAGCCGATAGCTTGGGCTACCTTTAAGTCCAGGTTTGACAAGGAATTCTTTCCGAAGGCTGCAAAGAAGGAGATGCTGCAGCGCTTCATTGATCTGAAGCAAGGGAGCTTGACGGTGGACCAGTACCACCAAGAGTTCACCAGGCTGAGTCGGTTCGCACCGAAGATGGTGCAGGATGCTGATGAGAGGGCTCAGAGGTTCCTGCATGGACTTGCTTTGGAGCTCCAGAGTTTTGTGTCTTCCTCCGATCTGGACTCTTATCAGAAGGTTTTGGTCGCTGCCAGGAGGCAGGAGCTGAACCTGAGTCAGAGGAGGGGGTCTATTGTTGGTGCTGGGAAGAGGCCTATGGAGCAGGCCAGAGCGGTGGTTAGGCCTGGTTTCAAGCCTAATCAGCCAGCTCAGTTTAAGAGGCCAGGAGGGCCTATTCTGAAGACTTGCCATTTCTGCGGCAAGCCTGGCCACATCAAGGATCAGTGTCGGAAGTTTTTGGGCCAGTGTCTGGTTTGTGGTGATGCTTCCCATGTCGCGAAGGATTGTCGGCATGCGGGTCCGCTGCGGAGGGCGCCTGTTGCAGCACAGCCGTTGCAGCAGCGAGAGTCTGTTTCTGCTGGACGTAGAGCGACTCTTGTTCCACAGGGGCAGGCTTTTCGGCAGGCTGTTCCGCCGAGGAGGCAGGCTTTTCTGATGACCGCTGTGGAGAGCGAGGCTGTGGATGAGTTTATCGCAGGTAATCCTCAATCTAGCTATTACTTTCCTAGCAGGTTTGAATGTTAGATTGTGTTGTTTGCTTGAACATGGTTGTTTGCTAGACTAGGGTTTGATTGTTAATTGCTTGTTAGGTGTGGTTTTGGTGTGCACATTTCCTGCACGAGTCCTCTTGGACTCTGGTGCATCGATGTGCATTATTTCTCGGAGCTTCATGGAGAGGCATTCCTTGTCGACGTCCCCTCTTCCCAAGAGTTGGAATATCGTTACAGGGAATGGCGTGGTCTCGGTGCATCGTGGTTGCAATTCTTGCTCGTTGGTGGTCTGTGGACATGAGCTTTTCGCTGATTTCATTGTCCACGACATCATCAACTACGATGCAGTTCTTGGGATGGACTGGCTAGCGAGCTTCTATGCTACGATCAACTGTCGAAGGAAGAAGGTGGTGTTCGAGATTCCCGGACATCCAGTATTTGAGTTCAGTCGTGGTAGCAGTTCGCTTGGTCCTGCCAGATTTCAGGCCAGACCGGTGGAGGTTGTGGCTATGCAGATGGAGCTGGAGTGGCCAGCTGTGGTGCGTGATTTTGGCGATGTCTTCCCTGAGGAGATGTCTGGTTTGCCACCTGATCGAGCTCTGGAATTTTCTATTGATCTGGTTCCAGGTGCGCAGCCGATTTCGAAGGCGCCGTATCGTATGGCACCTGCAGAGTTAGAAGAGTTGCGGAAGCAGTTGGATGAGCTTTTGCAGAAGGGTTACAACAATCCTAGTGTGTCTCCGTGGGGAGCACCGGTGTTGCTGGTGAAGAAGAAGGATGGTTCGCGTCGCATGTGCGTGGACTATCGGGAGTTGAATTCGGTGACCATTAAGAATAAATACCCGTTGCCTCGCATCGATGATATTTTTGATCAGCTTGGAGGTTCGAGGGTGTTTTCTAAATTGGATTTGAGGAGTGGTTACCATCAGTTGAAGGTGAAGAAGGGAGATGTTCCGAAGACAGCGTTCATGACGAAGTATGGACACTATGAGTTCGTGGTTATGCCTTTCGGCGTAACTAATGCACCCGCAGTTTTCATGAATCTGATGAACATGATTTTCTACTACTTTTTGGATAAGTTTGTCGTTATCTTTATTGACGACATTCTGATCTATTCGAAGTCGGAGGAGGAGCATGCCTCGCACTTAAGGATGGTATTAGAGATCTTGAGGAAGCATCGTTTGTATGCTAAGTTTTCGAAATGCGAGTTTTGGCTGGATAGAGTTGCTTTTCTCGGGTATGTGGTGACTGGCGGGTATGTGGTGACTGGAGATGGTATTTCAGTGGATCCCGAGAAGATTAGGGCCATCAGAGAGTGGCCTGTTCCGTCGTCTGCGTCTGAGATTCGGAGTTTCCTTGGACTTGCTGGTTACTATCGGCGTTTCATTAAGGACTTTTCTCGTATTGCTGAGCCGATGACCAGGTTGACGCGAAAGGATGTTGCTTTTGTTTGGTCGGGTGATTGTGAGAGTGCTTTTGGTATTCTGAAGGAGAGGTTGACGACTGCCCCTATTCTTGTTGTGCCTGATCGCAGCGGTGGATTTGAGATCTTTTGCGATGCTTCTGGCAAGGGTCTCGATTGTGTGTTGCATCAGCATGGGCATGTTGTGGTGTATGCGTCTCGTCAGCTTAAGGTTCATGAGAAGAATTATCAGACGCATGATTTGGAGTTGGCTGCCGTTGTGTTCGCTCTTAAGATTTGGAGGCACTTCCTGCTGAGTGAGAAAGTGAAGATTTTCACCGATCACAAAAGCTTGAAGTATATTTTTACTCAGAAGGAGCTCAACATGCGACAGCATCGATGGTTGGAGCTTATGGCAGATTATGAGATTGATTTGCAGTTTCACCCTGGCAAGGTGAATGTTGTCCCTGATGCGCTGAGTAGGCTCCCAGCGGTGATGATTTTGACCTCGCAGTGGAGATTACAGCAGGATTTCTGCGAGTCTGGTGTTGAGATTGTCCTTCCTGGAGAGGCTTCATCGTTGATGTACATGCAGGTACAGTCGACGATCGTGGATCGGATTAAGGCTGGCCAGGCCGAGGATCCGAAGCTGGTGAGGATTCGGGAGCAGGTGGAAGCCGGTCTGCGGACTGACCTTTTGATTCATGAGGATGGCTCGCTGAGGTTTGGAGCCAGGTTGTGTGTGCCGGCTGGGGATATTAGAGAGGAGTTGATGGTAGAGGCACACAGTTCCCCGTATTCTGTGCATCCTGGTGGCACCAAGATGTACCAGGATCTTCGTCTGAATTATTGGTGGCATGGTATGAAGAGAAGCGTGGCTCGGAGTGTAGCCAAGTGCTTGGTTTGCCAGCAAGTGAAGGCGGAGCATCAGCGTACGGTCGGGTTGCTACAACCGCTTCCGATTCCAGAGTGGAAGTGGCAACACATCACTATGGATTTCGTGACTGGACTACCTCGGAGTCCGAAGCAGAATGACGCGATTTGGGTGATCATAGATCGATTGACCAAATCCGCGCACTTTATTCCATTCCGAGTGGGACAGTCCACGGAGGTGCTAGCGAGGAGATATATGGAGGTAAAATTCTCTTACTCTCCGTTTTATTTCCTTTTCCTAGTTTGGATAGTGATGTAACGTGAATCGTGCAGGAGGTTGTGCGACTTCACGGAGTCCCCGTGAGTATCGTGTCGGACAGAGACACGAGGTTCACATCTCAGTTCTGGCAGAGTTTGCAGAAGAGCTTGGGTACGCGTCTGAGTTTCAGCACGACGTACCATCCGCAGACGGATGGCCAGTCCGAGAGGACGATTCAGATCTTGGAGGACATGCTGAGGGCGTGCATGTTGGATTTCAAGGGTTCGTGCGAGGACCATCTACATTTGGTGGAGTTTTCCTACAACAACAGCTTCCAGTCGAGTATTGGCATGGCGCCTTTCGCCGCTCTTTATGGGAGGAAATGTCGATCGCCAGTGAGTTGGGATGACGTTGGTGATCGGGAGTTGTTGGGACCTGAGATGATCGTGGAGGCCGTGGATATCGTCAGGAACATTCGGGAGAGGTTGAGAATTGCTCAGGACCGTTTTAAGCATTGGGCGGATGCTAAACGTTGTCCTTTGGAGTTTTAGCCGGGCGACCACGTGTTCTTGAAGATTTCCCCGAATCGAGGTGTGATTCGTTTCGGGAAGCGAGGGAAGTTGAGCCCGCGATACATTGGACCGTTTGACATTCTGGAGAAAGTTGGCGAGGTAGCTTATCGCTTGGCCTTGCCGCCATCTTTGGAAGGGGTTCACAATGTTTTCCATGTGTCGCAGCTTCATCGATACATTGGCGATCCATCTCATGAGGTGGATTTTTCGGAGATTACCGTTCGCCCCGATATGACGTATGACCAGCATCCAGTGCAGATTCTGGACAGGCGTCAGAAATCGCTTCGGAACAAGATTGTCAATCTTGTGAGGGTGATGTGGCGACACGGCTCACCTGGAGAATCTACTTGGGAGAATGAGGATGAGATGCGAGAGCGCTTCCCACTTTTGTTACCGGACACGTGAGTGTTTGGAAATTCCGAGGACGGAATATTTCTTAAGTTGGGGAGGATGTAACGACTGGTTTTCATGTATCTGGATTTATAATAATATAATATATGTTTTGGCGGATTTTCTCCTCATATGTGGTTTTCGTCTCCGTAACTTTCATTTTCGATCGTTTCGTCGTGTTTTCTCGTTTCTTCTTTAGGATCGTCGATTTCGGAGCAAGTCATTCGTGACGGGATTCATAACGGTCGTATCTTACTGTTAGATCAAGCCTAGGAGTCTTAGGAATCGATCCTGGGGCCCCGCGCTCCGTATCGGAACTTTTGGTGCTCATTAGCCGGTGTAAGAAGGGACACCGACCGACTAGATGACGATCCAGTCGGTCGGCAATCCTTCTTGGACCGACTAGTTGGCTTTCTAAATTTCTCAGAAGTTACTGTTTATCGTTAGTCGGTCTAAGAACGTTGATTGACCGACTAGGTTGCAAACTAATCGGTCGGCAATGCTTCTTTAACCGACTAACTCATCATCTAAATTTTAGTATCAGTACTGTTCATTCTTAGTCGGTCTAAGTTCATCTCTCGACCGACTAGTTGCCAAACTAGTTGGTCAGCCTTGTTCATTGACCGACTAAATCTAAATCCTAATTCTGTACAGGAGTTAATGTTTACACTTAGTCGGTCTGCGTTGGTCGACCGACCGACTAGTTGCCAAACTAGTCGGTCAGTGGTTGCTCTTTGACCGACTAATCTGTGTTAAAACCCTAATTTCTGGGCAGCC
This sequence comes from Scilla litardierei, assembly GCA_030789695.1. Taxonomy (NCBI): domain Eukaryota; kingdom Viridiplantae; phylum Streptophyta; class Magnoliopsida; order Asparagales; family Asparagaceae; genus Scilla; species Scilla litardierei. Next base: position 55,713 of record JAULAV010006257.1, read on the forward strand.
GCCAGCCCATCCTATTTAAACCCCTCCCAAACGTTTTCTTCTTCCTCCACTCGACCCAAAACCCTAGTTTCTCCCCCATTGAGCCCCTTCCACCTCCAACCCTTGTTCCTTCATTCCAAGCCCAAGATCCATCATCTAAACCCTCCATTAACACATTCTACCCCTCATCTTCCCCAAAATCTCACCAAATCCCCAAAATCCCCCAAAAACCCTAGTTCTCCAAACTTCTCCAATCGTTTCCAAATCTGGTCCCTAGGTTCTCCGGAGTGTTTCTTCCGCCTCCTCTCGGTAAGAAATCGATCTCTTGATGTTTTCATAACCTATTTGTATTTTTATGAAACCCTAATGAATGAATGTTGTTTTGATGATTGTTTCCCCATAACAGCGTTTTCCCCGTAGATTAGCATCCGCGAGACGAACCTTCGTGATCGTCATCCCCGGTGCTAGGCAAGTGAAACTTGCCACTTAGGGTTTAGGCCATGTTTTAGGCCATTTTGCTTGTTGTAGGCGTAAAAGAGGCTAGGCGACGAAATGATACTCGCCTAGGCGCAAATTTAGGAACTAGCTTGACAACGAAGCTGGATCCGACATTTATCATGTTGCACAATTACCATGTCATGTTTAAATTCCATTAACGGTACGTAAATTAATTGTCATGTCATTGCATTCCTTAAGTGATCCCGTGATTGCGTTGCATCGCTACCATACTTGTGTTTCCTGGCTCGTGACCAGAAGCGAGCATAATGAGTTGCTAACCCCAACGCTCGATATTGAATTGAGAACTAGGAAAACAAGCTCCCGTGCAGGGCAACCCTGGCTCACTTGCTGGGCTCATGTGCAGGGACCCTGGCTTGTTTACGTGTGGGATGGGGTAAGAGTTAAGCGGTCATTCAACTGGGGGTCTGCCTGATCAGCAACTGCAGTTGTAAGGCGTAAACTCTGGAGTGGGGTAGTGTTTAGTGCCGATCAGCGTGAATGTTGTACCATTCAGCTGAAGGGCGTAAACATCTACAAACAACAGTGAAACGTGAATAGTGAATTGATTGAGATTGTTAGTAGCTTGGCTACTCTTGTCTTGTCCCGATAATTGTACTCTTGTACTTATTGTTCATCATGTCTTACTTATGCACTCATGTTATAACTGACATGTCATGCATACTAAAACTGCTAGGTTGCTAGTTGCCTTACTTTCAGTTTCCTTGCCCAAGTCTTTTAGACTTGCTGACATGTGCCCCTTTACTCTTTTGGGTGACACATGTTAGATCCCGAGCCTGAGTACCTTGTTGAGGACGAGGTGTTTGCTGACGCCGAGCCCGAGCTTGTGTTTGACGGGGAGTACGTGGACACTGGGGACCAGTCCTAGTGTCTTCGTTGTGTTTTCCTTTTGTCTAGACTGTTGTTTTGTTGTCGGTGCATAGCACCCATACTTTGTTGCGTTGTTGCTTTTGTTGGCCTTGTTCTGGGCCTTAGACTCTTTCTTTTAGCCTGGTGGCTTTTCTGGATGTTGAACTTATTTTCATGTTGGACAATTTATGAGATATGAGAATTTTATTTTTGTCTCTCCTTTTATTATTATTGTTGCTCCGTTGTGGTTACCGGGACCTGTTTACGTTTCATTGACGCTTATCGGGTTTGGGGCTTCACAGCTCCACTCTCGTGCGGACCTCTTCACGTCTCGCCTCCATTTTAGGGAAGCGGGTCGTGACAGATCCCCCTCGAACCGTAAGGCATGAACCCTTTCATGTCTCACTTGTCTTGTCCTGCCTTGTTTCCGTCACGTCCCGTCTTGTCTTGACACCTGTAGGTTAGTCCCGTAGTTGGTAGCACACACTACGACTACTACTTGTTGTGCTTTACTTTACTGCTACGTGACTTCTGGTTGTTACTCAGTTATAACCCCAGCATGCTAATCAACCAGTAAACTGTTGTGTAATAGAACCTCAGCATGCTAATCAACCAGTAAACCGTTGTTTAAAGTTCGATGCACTTGCAGTAAAGTCTAACCCTTCTTGTAGACTTTACCTGACGTACAGTTCCTTTCTCTTGGGTGTTGTACGTCAGGTGCTCAGCCAGAGTTCGTGGACGAGGCAGACTCACTGGAGTACGAGGACCCGAGGACGTTGATCCAGAGTTCGTGCCTGACGAGGATCAGACCTTGAGGTCTTTTAGTCGCCACTTTCAGAGGTTACTACTTTTCGGGTTGTCTTTAAACTTTTGTTGCCATGCTTAGGCTTCTTTTAGACTTTGTACCAGTTGGATATTATTTCTCCATATAAATGAATGCCATTTCCTTTCAGTACTTTTGTTGTTCCTAAACTTTATAAATACAAGAACCTGAAACTTTTAAAATGGTACCTCTACAGACGCTTATTGGGTCCGAGCTTCTAAAGCTCTGGCCTAAGCGGGCCTCGTCACGTTTCGCTTCCGTCCATTTTGGGAAGCGTGGCGTGACAGGTTTTAGTGGTGGCCCATGCAGGTCTTGCAAAAGTTCGGAACAATAAAAGTACCGCATTCATTTGATATCCACGTACAAGTCTGAATTAGTCTCCCAGTCTTAGATAGTAGGAAGACTTAGATAGATACCTAGGTTGATAGTCGGACGCCTTGGTTAAGATTTAGCCGTTCTCGTCCTAGACTATTTTAGCATCCCCATTTGATTCTGATCGTATTAGATATCTAGAGTCCTTCTTTCAGTTAGTCGCTCACCCAGCTCCATCGACTTCGGGCCCAGCAGAACGTAACCTCGATTCTCTTCGGGAACCTTCTCTTTAGATCCTGGGTATAGTCTAGCTCATAGGAAGCCTTGAGCTGAGTTATCCTAATCTTTAGACGACCCGATGATTAGAACCCTTGTCCTCTAGCATCCCTCTGATCCTTGCGAATTTTGTGCTATCGACCATAGAGTCCCATCGTAGCTCTTCACGATTCATATCTTACGCGTACTCTTCATGCGATCATTTTTCCTTTCTCTCGATTCTCGTGATCGTTTCCTGACGATTATCATCGATCCTTCGAATCCCTTCCTTGACCAATTCTACCTCCTCTAAAATTATTTTCGACTTTCCTTATTAAGTTTTCGCTCTGGCTTGATTTCTTTGAAAACCCCTATATTATATATTTAAAATTTGTTGTTTTGGATCGAGTTAAAACTTTTAATTGACTTGGAGCTTTCTTGGACATAAATGTTTTAAGTCAACATCTCGCATTATTTGCCTTGTTTCCAAAATATATATATTACTTTTATAAACTACACAATTTATTTCTACTATCTTGTACTTATTTTCGAATTTTTCCCTTTCCCAAAACATGCTTCCTTTAAAAGTATTTTCGAAATTCATTATTAAATTCTCCGCCCAATTTGACTTCTTAGAAAACTTTTATTAATTATTTAAAATTTCTTACTTTCGGTTGAGTTAAAATTCTTTCGCAAATTTTGAAACCTTTCGGTCGTAAAAGTTTTAAGTTACGGCCTCGTACTTATTTTCGAATCAGTATCCATCGTATTTTAGTTTTAAAACTTTGTTACCATTTCGGGAATTCAATATATCATTTTTCTAACCTACGAAATTTATTTTTAACCATTTACGTACGTACTTTAGAATATTTTTCTAAAACAAAGGGGGATTTTAAATTTCTTTACATATAAACATCTCTATGTTCATCGTGCTCATACTTCAAGAACCTTTGTTTAAATTCATTTTCATTTGCAAAACAATCGCTACCTCATCCTACTTTTATTTATTTTATTTCTTGTTTTTGAAACTCATTACTAAATTTTTCGCTCGGTTTAACTCCCTTGAAAACCCTTTAGTATATATATATTTAAAATTTCTTGCTTTTCGGATGAAAGTTTCCTTCTGAGATTTTGAAATCTCCTTAGTCGTCAATTTGCAAGTTACTATCTAGAAATTATTTCAAATCGGAATCTTTCATATTTTCATTTTTTTAAACCGTGTTGACATTTTAATGATTCAAATTATATTTTCTGGGCTACAAGATCTATTTCTAAATCACTTACCTTGCATACTTTTAAAATATTTTCTAAACTAGGGGGACTTCAATTATTTTATTATTATTATTATATCTGTTCTATGTTCCTCGTGACCACATTTCAAAATCTTTGTGTAAACTTATTTTCATGTGCAAAACAATCGTTTTTCCACCCTACCCATCCTTCCTTCGTCTTACTTTTCCAAAATTTTAAAAATTCTACCATCGGCTCACTTCCTCCTACATTTTTATATATATAAAAGTATATGATACCATATTCTACATGTAATTCTCCTGTCATCAATATTTCGAAGAATATTTTGTCTCATCCAACCAACTATCTCCTTACACCCGTCTTATTTGAACTCGTTCCATCCGATCTTATTTCGTTCCGCTTTTGATTTAGTTTTCCTTCCTTCTTTTATCTAGACGTTAGTCCTTGTAGTTGTCTACGTTGTTTCTGGTTTATGAGTAGGTCCTTGGGTAGGTGATGTCGTCGTGGTGGTTGAGCATAGGTAGAGTGCTTAGACCTGTATGAATGTGTGTTCTTTAGGATCCCGATGATTGCCTTTTGTGTCTTGAACGTGTACTCAGTGTTAACCATGGTATGCTGGAAGTTGTCTGGATGACGGTATTCATACTTATATGAATGGTGTCATTGCAGGAAGATCCTTAGATTTAGTTTTAGTTTTAAATGAATGGTTTATCTTGGCTATATGAGACCGTATCAAAACTTTGTTTTCTTTAAACCAAATCTTTGAAGTTTTCAAACTAGCTCACAAGATCACAAATCACTTAACCTCCCTCATCCATTACCGCAACACCACACGTTTTTTTTCCAAAAGTTTTAAAAATATTTCTTTGGCCTTAAGTCTCTCCTTCTCCTCTCTTCTTTCTCCCTTAAACAAAATTTTTCGTGTTTATGGTTGTTATATTAGTTGGGACTAGCTATTATCGTTATAGGATTTTTGTTTTCAGGTAGGCTTGGAGTGAGATGAGTTTTATTATAGCAATGATTAATTGATTTTGGGAACATGAGGATGATGGATTAGAATATCTTTTGGATGAAAAGAATGAACTGTCCAAGACATATTTATAATACCGATGTGAGACGTACTCAATGGAGAATTCTGGTTGAATGAGATTATATGCGAGGAGATGAGAACTCATCAGACTTGAGGCTTAGACGGGTAGTAGATAGGAGTAACTACCGAGAATAGTATGAGTTAGGGTGATCATGAGATTGAGTAGAGCTTATATTAGCATTGAGACTGATTGATGAATTGACGTGAGAAGACTTTGAGAATAACACGACGTGTGGAGATCAATGGATGTTTAGGTAGTCGGACTTAATGTTGGTTGGGATTAGTTATAGTGAGTAGGATGGGGGGTAATTCTGACAGATCAAATTATTTGGTGGATGAATTTATGGGGAGATATGACGAGAATGTATTGAAGACACGACGATTGCTGATTGGTGAAGGTATTATAGGATAGACAAATGTTTTTGTCTTGGATTGGTGGATGACTAGAATCTCACTTCTTTATGGAGATTTATTAATGTTGGGAAAAGATTTACAAATTTAAAAGATATTAATGAGCGATGATGATGTTTAGTGGAGTGGTACGATATCAGAAGATGATTATTATTTTTATGAGAACTTGGAGATTGGAAATTGGAACGGTAGTGATGGAACTATAGTATTAGGAGGTGAGTTTAGTCGTGGCTTTGCCCAGTGAAAAGATGGATTATGAGGGATTATTGAGGAACGTTGTTCGAAGTTACAGGATTAGAAATCTTTATGAGTAGATATGATAGTTGCGGGTATAAGGTTATATGGGAAATATTATTACTAGTGTGAGTGATTCCGAGGGCGGAATCATTTCTAAGGTGGGTAGAATGTAACGGCCTGTTTCTATCGTACCTTCTTCGTGCACATGCTTTTGACCGTGCACGTAATTATTTCAGACTTTATTTGTTTTTGAACGTTTTTGTGTGATATGTTGACGTGATCGTCTCTGAAAGTATTAGATTGTGGAACAACTTTGGAACGACATATCTCGAGTCGTTCTTCCGCGATAATAACTTATTTGGGGTAACGTCGTGATTTCCAGTTTTGACGTGAGACGTTTCTATTTTTAGTTTCGTCTCTCGACGTCAAAATTTAGATTTGTCTTCTCCACTCTCTTTCTTTAATCGTCCCGAACACCCTAAAATTATTTTACAATTTTTGGACTTAATTTGACCTATTTTCCATTTATTTGAAAGTTTTAAATAATTTTAAAACCTACTTTTATAAGAGTTTTAATTACAATAAAATTTCTATATCATAATAACGTATTATAGAATTTTTAGACCAAATCTCAGAATTTTTGGCTGCCCCCATCTTGCGTGAGGGAGAGGAGAGTAATTTTAAATTATATTAATTATTTTTATTATTGTAATTACGTTTTTCTTAACTCAAACCATAACCCTAGCTCTAAACTATTTATATTAGCCCTAGGCTAGGTTATTTTCACATTACAAAAAACCTAGCCGTCAAAAACACCTTCCCGACGTTCGTCGCAACGTTGCGACGATCGCCCAGTGCACGACCGGAGCTCACCCCCGCACATCCCAGTGCACGACCGGCGCTCTGCTCCGCAGCGCCGCTTGCAACGCTCCGCTGCAAGCGTCCCCCTGCTGTCGCCCGCTCCGACCGAGAGCATCGCTCGGTCAGACCGAGCGCCCGCTCCGCACAGCCGCTCCGCCCGCTCCGCTGCACCATCACAGCACCCGCTAGCGCCCGACCGGTGGGTTCGCCCGCAGCGACCGAGAGGCCGCCCCGCACCCGCGCTCTGCTCCGCTTCGTTGCAAGTTGCAACGTTGCAACTTGGCCCGCTCCGCTGCGACCGACGGGATCCCTCGGTCTGACCGAGGGAATCCCTCGCACCGCACCACGCCCCCGCCTCCGCTGCGCTGCATCACGTCCGACCGAGAGCCCCTCTCGGTCTGACCGAGAGGAACCCCCGCACCGATGGTGAACGACCGACAGAACTTCGTCGCAACGTCATTTCTCCCACACCAACTCCTGTGGTGGGCCCCCAAAGTTCTCCTGAGGTGTTGTGGGTCCCCCATTGACCCCTAGCACTGCTGTGGGCCCCACTTGGACGTGCTACTTCGCGGATTTGCCGTCTACGACGTTGCGACACGTTGTAGGCCTTCGTCGCAAGTTCCAGCCTTTGGAAGATCGTGCAAGGATCAGATCTGAAGCTGAGGAGTTCTCCGATCAGACACGACATCCATTCTACGACAAACTCCGGTTCAGGTTGGTCCCCCGAAACTCGTAGAAACCCCCCACAATAGCTGACTGAACCCTAAACTAAAAACCGTCAACTTGAACTAAATTTATTTTCCAGCACCTGTAAAACATTGTACGAACTTAGAAAAATCGACGAATGGACTTTGTTGACTGTGCACATAAGATAGATCGTCGATTAGGCTGAAACATCAAAAAGTTACTTTTGACGAATAGGATAGTCCCGATAACCTAGAAACGAACCCTAATAGGATTTGATGAAATTGAGACCTGACATCGTCGCCGTGGCGATATTTCAGACGGACTTCCGCGGACGAGACGCTTGGACGAGACGCTTCGAGAGGACGACACCCTCGCCATTTCAGGCAAGTGCACCCACTTGCGTTTTTGACCATGCTTTGGTCTTAGATTGTTAGAACTGTTAGACTATGAAAGTATAGAACCAGACGTGAAATGATAGCGTCCGGGACGACTCCTGACGGCTCGGACTTGACGATGAAGTCTGAGCCTGACGACAACAACTTATGATGCTGTAGGGCTATCATGTGTGTGCGTGTGTGTGGACACCCTAGAATAACCATTCCTGTCTTGTCACGTCCCGTCCCGTCTTGCACAGCCCACTGGGTAATAGGGCACTCTCTGAGTGATCCCTTGTACTGATTCACAGCCTGCGGGCAATAGGGCACTCTCCAAGTTAGAGAGAGTGATCCCTTGTACTGATACACAGCCCGAGGGCAATAGGGCACTCTCCAAGCTAGAGAGAGTGATCCCTTGTAATGATTCTCAGCCTGCAGGCAATAGGGCACTCGCCAAGCTAGAGCGAGTGATCCCTTGTACCGGTGTCATGTCTTGTCTTGTCTTGGGGTTTGGGGTTGGGTTGAGCGTGCGCACGGCAAGAGGGTCTGATACCCCTCGAACCGTAAGGCGTGAACCCTTTCGTGTCTCACTTGTCTTGTCCTGCCTTGTTTCTGTCACGTCCCGTCTTGTCTTGACACCTGTAGGTTAGTCCCGTAGTTGGTAGCACACGCTACGACTACTAGTTGTTGTGCTTTACTTTCCTGCTACGTTACTTCTGGTTGTTACTCAGTTATAACCCCAGCATGCTAATCAACCAGTAAACTGTTGTGTAATAGAACCTCAGCATGCTAATCAACCAGAAAACCGTTGTTTAAAGTTCGATGCACTTGCAGTAAAGTCTAACCCTTCTTGTAGACTTTACCTGACGTACAGTTCCTTTCTCTTGGGTGCTGTACGTCAGGTGCTCAGCCAGAGTTCGTGGACGAGGCAGACTCACTGGAGTACGAGGACCCGAGGACGTTGATCCAGAGTTCATGCCTGACGAGGATCAGACCTTGATGTCTTTTAGTCGCCACTTTCAGAGGTTACTACTTTTCGGGTTGTCTTTAAACTTTTGTTGCCATGCTTAGGCTTCTTTTAGACTTTGTACCAGTTGGATATTATTTCTCCATATAAATGAATGCCATTTTCTTTCTGTACTTTTGTTGTTCCTAAACTTTATAAATGCAAGAACCTGAAATTTTAAAATGGTACCTCTACAGACGCTTATTGGGTCCGAGCTTCTAAAGCTCTGGCCTAAGCGGGCCTCGTCACGTTTCGCTTCCGTCCATTTTGGGAAGCGTGGCGTGACACTTCACGAATGATACAATCTATCAAATCTAAGTGCATTTAATGGTGAATGCGTATGAAAAAAGGCGAGTCAATCGGAGTCGGTTTGACCCCTCAATTGATCGTCCAAAGATCATCCCAAACTGATTTTTCGTCCAAAAACCAGCCGTCAAAAAATTTGCACTCTGCACTAGGGTTCTGCACCTAATTCAGGATAAAAATTGTATATTTATCCCCCCATTTCGGTGATTTTTGTGCATGTATTAATCATATCTTAGCTTTGTTTCATACATATTTTTGATATCTCTTAAATTTGGAGCTTATCGTTTACATATGCATAAAACACTATTTTTACAACTTATTATCATCTTCATCTTAGTCTCCTATTATTTTTCAGTCAAATTTCATGAAGTCCCGATTCCAACGCATATTTTTCCAGAAATTTTGGAGGTCGGAACAATTTACTGCATTTTTTGGAAGACATGGTGATGGTGTTGAAAATTTCGGGTCTGAAAATTCAGCTTTTTCCCTCTTGTGCAGAATTCTGCTAGCATTCTAGTATATATTCCGGCCTAATGATATTTTTCTGTGATTTTACACTTTGTTACGGTTCCATCTCCGCCTGGAACACGTCATTCCGAGGTCGGATGATTTTTCTAGAATTTTCGCAAGACAGGGTGACGGTGCTGAAAATTTCTGCAACTTTGCCTATCTTGTTAATAATTCTGCTATTATTATAGTATATATCCTGGCCTAATGATATTTTTCTGTGATTGTACACTTTGTTACGGTTCCATCGCCGCCTGGAACACGTCATTCCGAGGTCGGATGATTTTTCTAGAATTTTCGCAAGACAGGGTGACGGTGCTGAAATTTTCTGCAGATTTTGGCATTGCTTGCGGGTTTGGGCCAAAATCCGACCCGTTTGACTTAAAAACAGACCCGATAAGCTGTGCTTGGGTTATATTGCTAATTTGGGGGTTTTCCAGCTCTAGTTCTTATTTTGCTAAATTTTGGAGGGGGAAGAAGAGCTTGGAGGCCATGGGAGGAGCTTGAGGAAGCTTGAAGCTTGGAGGAGCACTTGGGAGAGGGGGATTTTCATCTTGGAGTGACACTTGGGTGAAATTTCTCCAACCTATTGTGTATTTGATTTAGATTTTTGTATTGTAATTGGATGATAGAATTTGAGTAAAATCTTCTCCTTTTCATTATGAATTTCTGAAATCTATCTTGTGTGATTGTGTTGTGCTTGTTGTTGTTGGGTTGTGGTTTTCATCTCTAGCACAATTTCATTGTCTAATTTGTGTATGAAACCCTAGAACTTTGCTTATTGGAACCCTAAGGGGGAATCCAAGAAGAGGATAATCCTAGCGGACCCTCTCTAATGTGCTTAATTGATTATTATTCATGTGAGTTTCATTCATTACTTATTGCACCCCACACGTTCGATGAAATGTCGTATTTTCCGATTGAGCTCCCTTAGCCGGGAGATCAATTGAGTTATATTTGGGATGAATTTCCACGCCTACGGCCTCATTCACACACACACCACATGAGTCCTCCTTGTTACTTGCCGATTCGGCTCTCCACCCTTAGCCACTTAGGTTAGATTTTTAATTTTCACCACATTTTTTCTCACACTCATCCACCGTTAGGTGAGGTAGTTGTAACACACTTTATTTTTTCGTTATCGATCAATTTTGTGAACGTAGAACGACTTGTCCCTGTGATCCAACCCGGTACTCACCGGTTATTTTTATATTGCATTGACACTCCTACGCTTGGGAGTGGAAGGCGTGCACTTGCGCGTTTTCCGAGTCAACCAATTGGCGCCGTTGCCGGGGACAACGGTTTCTATTATTAGCAATTTTTGATTGATTTTGAAAGCTTTAGTGTGATACTTCTATCTCTTAGTGTGTGTCTTTTCTTTTATTTATTTTCCACTTATTGAGTCTTTTGGTTGTTTATTCTCATTTTTTTGAGAAATTTTTTTAAAAGAAAAACATGGCATCATCTTCAGATTTTTTGAACGTTGATTTGGAGGATATCCCACTTCCGTCAAACTTTCATGGCACGGAGTGGGAGAACCCTCATTTACATATTAAAAATTTGAAGAGAGGATGTTTTTATGTCTTGGTGGGAATATCGTTGATGATTGCATATATTTTAGATTTTTTCCCTCTTCTTTACAATCTGATGCTAGATTGTGGTTTGATTCTCTATCTCTTGACTCACATTTTACTTGGTTGTCATTTCAGGCTGAATTTCTCCGAGTGTTTTTGCCTATCTTTTTGGAGCAGGTACAGGGGCGACAGGCCATGGAGCATGTAGCGAGCTTTATCCAGGCTGAGTGGGAGGCCTACCATCAGGCTTGGCAGAGGTTCGCTGATTTGGTGCTTGCATGCCCACACCAGAGCTTTCACGAGGATCATCTTCTGCAGATCTTCTACACAGGTTTATCGCCATATGGGCGAGATTTGGTGCAGATGAGCTGCGGTGGAGAGTTCTTTGATTATTCGCCCGAGGATTCTTGGTTGTACCTGAGAGACCTTGCAGAGTGGGAGCAGACTGAGCCATCTGGAGAGCCGTCACTTGGATATGAGGATGATGGCCAGTCCCAGTTTCCATTTCAGGATGCAGAGCAGCAGGTCCAGTACCAGCCTAAGGAGCCAGCTGAGGGCTCTTTCCAATGCGACCCTATGGAATACCAAGAAAAACCTGTGAAGAGGGTGCATTGGGGCCAAGTAGAGGAATTTGAGCATATATATTTTGAGGAGTCAGATGAGATAGATGATGGAGTGCGTGTCGACCACGACGGTGACACGATGCATTTTCACTTTGAGATTGAGGATGAAGCGGATGTGCATGATGGCCGAGAGCATATTGAGGACACCATGGAGCCTGAGCCACAATCCACTTCAGAGTTAGCTTCACAGGTTGAGGCGATTGAGTACTTAGGGAGGACGACTGAGATGAACTATTTCAGGGATGACGAGGAAGAGGCATGCTTGGATTTGCCCGAGACGAGTCTACCTCCAGTCCTGTCACAGATGTCACTTCCCTCGCCTCAGGATGCGCACTTGCCAGTCATCGAGGAGGTTTGTCAAGAGCAGTTATTAGTTGTGGGGAGTGCCGTAGAGATCATTGATGCTGATACGGATGTCGAGGAAGAGGATAGCGACGGGGATTGCGACATGGTATACATTGAGCCCGAGCTCCCTCCTACTCCAGTTTTCTCTCTGCAGCCACTTCCACCTCCTCCTGAGGCTGTGCATCATCCCGAGCCTAGCATCACATTTCAGGGAAGTTCCCATCTTTCTTTTCCCTCCACCCCCGAATCAAATTATTTAATTCGATATCATAATGATTCGGATTGTTGTCATTTGATCGTAAATTCATTTATTCATTTTGACGACCCATTTTGGCAAGCTTTTCATTTGGATGGGCGCTCTCGCCCAATTATTTTTGACACGGCCCATCTCCCTTATTTGGCATGAATACATCATAAGGAGATGCTTGGGGTGGTGTCGCTTGCCAATAATGCCCACAATGGAGGTAGGGCATTGGACGTGGCGACGCTCGCGGAGGAGCGTAAGGATATGATCGAGCAGTTTCCACCACCGTTATGTATTCGAGATCCGCCTTTTGCTAAGGTGTATTCTTTCCTTTAAATAGTGTAAATAAATAAAAAGTTAGTTAGTTTGCTTTTGCATGTTTGCTTTCGTTTTTTTTTCTCTTTTCTAGGATCTTTTGCCAAGATCTGATACTCTTCCATCATCGAGGACAATGCTTATTTTAAGTTGGGGGGAGAGTGTTAGAATCTCTAGGATTGTTAGGATTTTGAGCCTAAATTTTTTTAAGATCTCCCATGTTTCTCAATCAAACATTGATTTTCATTGCATATCATATTTGTCCTTCTCGTTCCTACGCCATTTGCTTTGTGCTTAGTCCCTACATGCTTTCATGTCATGCAATTTTTTCGGATTATCATTTTGGTATCAACTTTTTGATGTTGGATTGGCATGTGTTAATTTCTTTTCCATTTTGGAGTCGAATGCTAATATGCCATGTATGAAACTATTTCATATGTTGTGATACTCTCTTTGAGATAATTTGGGAAAAGTTTGGTGTAAGTGATTGCATGTGTTGGGATGAATGGTGTAGTTTTTAATTGGATTGGATTTGGCCAATTGTGCATGCTTTGTTTTCCTCTTAGGAGTGGGTGGATGAGTTGCTAATTCATGTTGGAATGAAATAAAAGTTAGTATAAGTGAATGTTTCTTTCTAATCGAATTGAGTAGCCGGTGCCCCACGAAACATTGGGGAGGACGTCAAAAATGAGATTTAGGAGATCACTCCATCCATTTGCATATATAGCGTCATCGCATGTATGCAAATGTGCCGGTGTTTGCATTTATGGCGTTATCGCGTGAATGCAAAACATAAACATCAAAAACAAAAAAAAAAGAAAAAGAAAGAAAGAAAAGAAAAATGAATGATAAATGAAAGAATAAGAAACATGAGTGACGCAGTCTCATCTCCCACCACTTAGAAGGAATTTCTTTTGGTTTTGGTCATTTTCATGAAAATTTGAAAATTTGACATTGTGATATTTCCCGATACGTGTGATACGGTGCTTATTTCCTTACTTTTTTTTGAATTGGATTGATGGAAGTTTCATTTGTTGTTACTTTCATACATTTGATATATTGGCTTTGAAATCAATTGGAAATACCATTTTGTGTATGCCATGATGACATCGTGAAGTTGGTGCATGCTTTCAATTTTGTCCGAATATATCGCATATTTTGCTAGGGACTAGCAAAAAGCTAGTTCGGGGTGTGATTCAGGATAAAAATTGTATATTTATCCCCCCATTTCGGTGCTTTTTGTGCATGTATTAATCATATCTTAGCTTTGTTTCATACATATTTTTGATATCTCTTAAATTTGGAGCTTATCGTTTACATATGCATAAAACACAATTTTTACAACTTATTATCATCTTCATCTTAGTCTCCTATTATTTTTCAGTCAAATTTCATGAAGTCCTGATTCCAACGCATATTTTTCCAGAAATTTTGGAGGTCGGAGCAATTTACTGCATTTTTTGGAAGACATGGTGATGGTGTTGAAAATTTCGGGTCTGGAAATTCAGCTTTTCCCCTCTTGTGCAGAATTCTGCTATCATTCTAATATATATTCCGGCCTAATGATATTTTTTGTGATTGTACACTTTGTTACAGTTCCATCGCCGCCTGGAACACGTCATTCCGAGGTCGGATGATTTTTCTAGAATTTTCGCAAGACAGGGTGACGGTGCTGAATATTTCTGCAACTTTGCCTATCTTGTGAAGACTTCTGCTATTATTGCAGTATATATCCTGGCCTAATGATATTTTTCTGTGATTTTACACTTTGTTACGGTTCCATCGCCGCCTGGAACACGTCATTCCGAGGTCGGATGATTTTTCTAGAATTTTCGCAAGACAGGGTGACGGTGCTGAAATTTTCTACAGATTTTGGCATTGCTTGCGGGTTTGGGCCAGAATCCGACCCGTTTGACTTAAAAATAGACCCGATAAGCTGTGCTTGGGTTATATTGCTAATTTGGGGGTTTTTCCAGCTCTAGTTCTTATTTTGCTAAATTTTGGAGGGGGAAGAAGAGCTTGGAGGCCATGGGAGGAGCTTGAGGAAGCTTGAAGCTTGGAGGAGCACTTGGGAGAGGGGGATTTTCATCTTGGAGTGACACTTGGGTGAAATTTATCCAACCTATTGTGTATTTGATTTAGATTTTTGTATTGTAATTGGATGATAGAATTTGAGTAAAATCTTTTCCTTTTCATTATGAATTTCTGAAATCTATCTTGTGTGATTGTGTTGTGCTTGTTGTTGTTGGGTTGTGGTTTTCATCTCTAGCACAATTTCATTGTCTAATTTGTGTATGAAACCCTAGAACTTTGTTTATTGGAACCCTAAGGGGGAATCCAAGAAGAGGATAATCCTAGCGGACCCTCTCTAATGTGCTTAATTGATTATTATTCATGTGAGTTTCATTCATTACTTATTGCACCCCACACGTTCGATGAAATGTCGTATTTTCCGATTGAGCTCCCTTAGCCGGGAGATCAATTGAGTTATATTTGGGATGAATTTCCATGCCTACGGCCTCATTCACACACACACACACCACATGAGTCCTCCTTGTTACTTGCCGATTCGGCTCTCCACCCTTAGCCACTTAGGTTAGATTTTTAATTTTCACCACATTTTTTCTCACACTCATCCACCGTTAGGTGAGGTAGTTGTAACACACTTTATTTTTTCGTTATCGATCAATTTTGTGAACGTAGAACGACTTGTCCATGTGATCCGACCAGGTACTCACCGGTTATTTTTATATTGCATTGACACTCCTACGCTTGGGAGTGGAAGGCGTGCACTTGCGCGTTTTCCGAGTCAACCAGCACCCAAATCTGGGGCCCACCATATGGGCACTACTGCACTAAACCAGGCTGACAGGGGCGTCCAGGCCAGCCACCTGGGTCAATCTGGGCTGACCCATGCCCAGTTTGGGCATGGGTAAGACCCTTTAGTGCTGACTTGAAAGTTTTGGGCATAACTTGTGCATTTGGCGTCCGATTTGGAAGCCGTTCAAACCTGTGTTCACAACGGGACATTCCCGCCTTATAAGTAAAATTTTCTCATGTTTATTATATAAAATATTGTCGTAAACAATTTACGACACATTTAACTCACTTCGCATCATGTGCAAAATAGTCCTCTATCTAAGCTTAAAATATTCATTTGCATCAAATACAGTTTCTACCTAATGTTTCTACCTATTACTAGACGAAGGGTTACTCTATGTAAGACCCTATAGCATGACCCTGTTACAGGCTGGGCTCGAAGCTCCATACGACACGAGAAGCAGTTGTCGTCCCTATTTCAGTATCATAATTATGTGGTTAACTCATCAACATGAGTATTGTCGAGACCACCTTGAATGTGTCTGTGATGAATTCTGTAGTTTTAGTCTCTTCATCAAAATTATGTCGTTTAACTCAAGCCTAGGCTACGATCAAACTGTCAACCTTAATAGCTTGAAGCCGGTTAGTTTCCATCTATCTTTAGTCAAAAATGTTGGACATCTTCCAACATACTCTGGCCATAGTTTTCACTAAAGACTGAACTAACACTACGACGCTAACTCCTATTGACCGGGAGAGACGAATCCTATCTTGGTCATTACTCTCCTCACACACTTCAAATGTCACCCAACCAAAGACCTTTTGACAGGCTTAGCCTCGAAGCTAGGTCAGAGATCTAAGTGACACCATTCATGTACATGTTCGTACATTGACCTCAAGTCAAAGACCACCTTGCCTATCATCACTAAGAGTTATCATTGACAGATTTGTCAATCATAACCATATGATAACTCTTGTGGGTCATTCAGTGAACTCACATGCGTCTCGTCTTCGACTTCGCCAAATCAAACGACCATGAGATCATCGTCACCGCTATACGGTGAAGACTAAGACACAATGGTCTATCCGATGTTTCGATATCCTTTTCTCGAAACATCTATGACCACGAACCCTTTTAGACTTATGCTACAGACGGTCAAGCATTTCTTCATGATCGAGATACTCATCTCGATATATGTTTGACCTCGCATTAAGTCTCAGGAATTTACGTAAGTTAATTTTTAATGATAACTATATTATGTTTCAACTTAGATAAATACTTACCATATAGCTTACTGTAATTTTGAACAAGATGTTTGTATAGATACACGGAGATAAATTGCCTCGAGGGCATACATCTCGCAACATCTCCCACTTGCACTCAGGCCTATTTATCATGTTATCTCATATCGCATTTACACATAAGTCTTTCCAGACTTCATGTGGTAAAGCCTTCGTGAGTGAATCTGTTAAACCGTCTACTGTATAGACTTAATGTGTTTCTATCTAGACCAACCATTTGAATATTATCCAAATAATTCTTTTGGTCCTTCAAAATCCATTTAATATTCTTGGATCTCATCTAGCTCATCATACCTTACGACAATAATTTTAATAAGTTATTGGTCATTTTAGATGGTTCATATTTAAAAGTGTCAAACTCTTTTGACCACTTTATGAAAATATGTTCCATCTCCTTGATGCCTCGCATGTGTTTTATTCGCTCCCGCTTGAAAATTCTCTGGCTAATTCATATATGTTCGTTCTTCTAAATCATATTTAGAAAACGAACTATAAATTAATGCTCCAGGTTTCATGGTTATCATGAGCGTTTACATCAAGTTCGGTCCGAGTAGATCTGTATGCATTACTGGCGAGACAATTTCATCATAATCTGTTTATAGGAAATAGGATGAAAACGTTCTTAACCAACGTAAGCTGTACTTCACTACTTTCTTTCTGCACAAATCTTCTAACTTTAAGATTTACTTGCAGGCATTAAGAAATTTCTTTGGACACATAAACTAAAGTCCATACTTTATTTACGTGCACGGACCTATTGCATCAAGTTATTAATTAGAGTCACTACTCCGAATTCCATCCTGGATGTTATGTTAGATCATCATCGATTATGATGTCTAACTTGACTCTTCGTCTCACGAGACTCGCGTAATCATTTAACTTCCTAACGATTTATTTAATGAATATCTTACTGATAAGGTCCTCATAGAACCTTATCAAAACCTAGGCATTTCTATCTGGGACTTAACCCAGAGGGAGGATTATAACTCATTCAACTTGCCATGAATCGCACTATGTCTAACAAAGTGTGATTTATGCTCTCCAACACATCCAATATGTTGAGAGATTTGACCTGAGAGAAAATCACATTTTCTTTTATTTACGCAAGACTTATATAGCTAAGTATTCGACTTTTCGATCTAATCGAATGAGTTCAAATACTTCCGTCATTTTGTTCTCTATTTTATCATACTCGTGTTTCATCAAGAACACGTGTCTCAATAAAATAAGAACACCTTATCCTGGCTA
The DNA here is from genome assembly GCA_030789695.1 of Scilla litardierei. NCBI lineage: Eukaryota > Viridiplantae > Streptophyta > Magnoliopsida > Asparagales > Asparagaceae > Scilla > Scilla litardierei. The sequence continues at coordinate 73,648 of JAULAV010006257.1, forward strand.
ACTTAGACTTGGGTTCGGGTACATCAGTATCTATAAGACTACCAGTTCGACAACTCATTATCCCACTGTCATACAGAAGGAGTTTTGGCAAACATACTTTTGAGAATAAGATTTACAAGTGTCCGTAGACTTCATAATATGAGAGGTCAGACCCCTCTTTATGTGACTTGCGAAGATTAGTCTCTTTGATACAGCCTAGTCTATTTTGCCATATAAGTTTATTACTATCTTGCGTATTCACGTATTAACATTTAATATATTTTGTTATACATATTACACATTGCTTCAGAAGCAATGTGACGACATTCGCCAAAGTGTGTGTTTTCCTTTTTTTTATAACAATTCTTCTGAAATCGTGACATCTAATATGTCACATATTCAGTTCCTTATACGTATTCCATTACTAATGATAAATAAAACTATTTTTCTTAATTTGAATTTCGTTAGTTCCTTCTTGCTTTTCTAAATCTAATTTAGATATTAAAACGTATCAACAAAATTTTAAAATAGCTATGCAAGCCTCTCACTCCAAACGCCTAAGCTTTGCAACCTTAAGTCTAGCTCAACAAGTTGCTCGTCTCAAGATCCGGTTGGGATACATAGTCTTGCACCGCTTATGCACTCATATTTGATTCAAACAGTTTGATCGAATTGTCGAACCTTACGTATCGACCTGCTTTCCATACAACCTTGAGTGTTGCTCAACAAATTGTATTGAGAAACATGCTTTTGAACATCAATATGTTTCCGCTACCCCTTATAGAGGCGAGTGACATGTCTCCTTCTTGCTTTTCTAAATCTCATTTAGATATTAAAACGTATCAACAAAAGTTTAAAATAGCTATGCAAGCCTCTCACTCCAAACGCCTAAGCTTTGCAACCTTAAGTGTAGCTCAACAAGTTGCCTGTCTCAAGATCCGGTTGGGATACATAGTCTTGCACCGCTTATGCACTCATATTTGATTCAAACAGTTTGATCGAATTGTCGAACCTTACGTATCGAACCTGCTTTCCATACAACCTTGAGTGTTGCTCAACAAATTGTATGGAGAAACATGCTTTTGAACATCAATATGTTTCCGCTACCCCTTATAGAGGCGAGTGACATGTCGCGTGCATTTATTTTGTTGGACTCAGAACCTAATGAAATCGTATTCCTTAAGTCTATCCTTAATAAGGTCATTTTAATGTCAACGAGAATATAGTTTATTCTTATCAATTAGAATTTAACTTGATATTCCATTAACCAACCTGTTTGACCATTTAACTTATTCTGTTAGAATATTATATTTTGATTCCATTGGTAAACTTAGAACTTACCCTAGTTTAGCATGTGTTCAATATTAAATATAGATAGAATGGCTTTTATCAATCTATATCCTCCCATTATTTTTGCGATCATTTTAAGCCAATCAATGAACGATTAAATTAAATTAATGGGAAAAAGATCCAACCACCCTGAGTCTTACAACCTTAAGTGTAGCTCAACAAGTTGCTTGACTCTGCGATCGACAGATGACTCTTCATCAATCATATCAAATATGACTCTCTTATTTGTTTTTATCCCTAGCCATTTTTGATCATGAGTGTGCTTATCCAAATCACAATGACTAATTTAGTCGGACCCTTGTTTTCTTGTCTAGCCTAACTTACACCGACGCCGGTGTATTCATGACACGACGGTTTGTATCAAGTCTAGACTGCAGCATTAGATTAACTTATGCCAGCGCCCGGTGTATTCACGACACGACAGTTTGGGTCAAATCAAGATTACATCATATGTATTTAAGAAATTGGTTTCTACAAGGTTGTCATGTCACAGCTTAAGTGTAGCTCAACAACTGGAACACGGGTCTTATAGTTGCCAACCCCTAAAACAAGGAGGGCTACGGCTAACCTTGAAAAATATTATTAACGTATTTGAATAGATATAGTCCATGGTATCATATAATCGTGATTCGCGTCATTGCGGTCCATCGGAACACGGCTAAGGAATTGACTAAGCCAGGATCACTTATCTCGTAGACTAGCTAGAGTGATCCAACAAACTTAGCCAAGAACATTGACCAGATCATGGTCCATTGAATGAAGCTCGTCATTTTTATATGTGTGCCATAGACTAAAAGGCTTTTATTAAAAACTAGTTAATCATATCAACTAGTTGAATCCTTAAATTCAAAATTTTATGATTTGTTAATAAATTTTATTAAATCCTTATCAACTATAAGGTTCACGTGCTATCCTAATCGTTATTAGGATTTTTATAAATTTATTTACACCGCTTTAAGCGTAGTCTTTTAATGAGAATTATTATTATAACGATTAAAATAATAATCGTCGTAAAAGAGACTACCCTGATCAGGAATTAGGTCTCAAAAGGTTGTTAATTATTTATTAAAACATAGCATCTCATTAAAATTCATTTCATCAATTTTAACGAGTTTTTAATGGCTAAACTAAAAGGGTTGTCTTGTGTTATAAAATAAGGGACAAGAATAACATAACCATTAAGCATAACTACACTAATTTTAACGCATAAAATGAGTGTCCAACTATTTAACAATTAAAAAGAAAAAGGTTTATCTAATAAACAATAAACATGCATTCTTAAATTTAACACTTAAATTTAAAATTATGATTTTTAAACATTTTATTTTTATCTCATAAAAAACTTGTTTTAAAATCATCATAAAATTTGCATAATGCTAAAAATTTTATTGCATAAAATTTTTAAGCATTTAAAACCATTTTAAAATTATCACATAAATTTAAAACATTTTAAAAGGAATTTAAAAAACATTTCAATTAATTATTTCGCAGTCCTAGAACATCATACAAGCCTGGCTCTGATACCAATGTTGTGTTTTTATAGACCCTCAGAGCACAAATCTATGCTCGTCCTAAGTCGGACGGAGAATAGATCGAAAAGAATGCAGCGGAAAAAATTGATTCGTTAAACTATTTTAACGAAGCCATAAGGTTCAAGACCCTTAGCCAGGATCTTTGCCGACTTGGGGTGGATCTGACCATCCCAAGAAGTATCTAAACTACTGCGATTAAATTAAAGGAAAGCTAATTAAATTCACATACCCGGAACCTTGCCTTGCTATAGGCAAGGTGTACTGCACCATCTTCCGAGCCGCTCCACATCCCATGTCGAACTTCTCCTCAAACTGCTCCGTGTCCCGAGGTGAGCAATCCTCTTGTCGCCGAACCAACCACGCATCGAAGAAAGTTTCACCCGAGCGAGATCCTTCGCCAAGTTTCAGATCGGATCCGAACCCCTTCGTGGTTTTGCTAGAGCCCTTCAGGAGTAAGGCAGAAATTTAGGGAGAAGAAAAAATATTTATTTTAAGCTTAGATCCGAGCGTGCTCCAACATTTTTGGTAGCTGCTCAGATCTAGAGCTTGGGACGAATTTAGAGGAGGAGAGCAGACCCATATTTATATAGGCGGCTGACCCCTCCCCTTTACTCCACTTTCGATGTGGGACTAAAGTTTTGGAGTTAAATAATTAAAGTTAGTTTGCCTATCACAAATGTCAAACTTCCATGATTTTTAACTCCCTCACAGTTGAGCTTCACGATTGATACAACATATCAAATCAAAGGGCGTTCAATGGTGAACGCGTTGCAAAAAACAGTGAGTCAATTAGAGTCCGTTTGATCCCTCAATTGATCGTCCAAAGATCAGCCCAAACTGATTTTTTGTCCAAAAACCAGCCGTCAAAATCTGCACTCTGCACTAGGGTTCTGCACCCAAATCTGGGGCCCACCGTGTTGGCCCCACTGCACTAAACCAGGTTGACTGGGCGCCTGGCACCCAGCCTGGGCGTAGGCGCCTAGGTTTGGTGTAACGACCCGCGTTCGGGGGCCCGTTACTTATTTGATAAATGCGCAGGTTCTGCAGTTAACCAGTGAAGTCAAAATAGCCACGATGCAGAGATGTACAAAGATACCCAAATAGTGTCCAATTATTACAATACAAGATGTCCCAACAGATATACATGAAAGAAGAAAATACAGTACACGACCGAAAATAGCTCTGAAAGCTGCGGTCTCATGGTCGAAGTCTGGCGCTATTAGCTCAAGAGCATCTGCCTCCATATGTACATCGTCTGCGGTGCCACGGAGATGGAACCGTAGGTAAGTCACAACAATTCTAAATAAAGAAAGAGAGGTACTGTACAAGTATGACAAAGCAGACCAAAGTGAAAGTAAAGTAAAGTACGGTGCAGTGTCTGTACAAGTGTAGAAAGTAACGTGCATGGAATGCGTAAAGTAAAGGTGACTGTACTGGCAAGTAAAGTGAGGCAAGCATGGTAACTGTACTGGTAAGGAAAGTAAAGTGCAAGTATTGTAAAGAAAGTAACTGTGCAAGCTATACTAGAACTACGTGACTCAAGTCGGAGAGTACAATATGTGACCGTTCAGTTCATCTCTTGCCTGGGTGCTACCCAGACGAATGCCGGTACCCAGGCAGCATGATGGTTTGCCGAAACTCAGGCAGCTAGACAGGTTACTTTTATTTTGCCAAAACTCAGGCAGCTGGACGGTATGCCAAAAACTCAGGCAGCTTGACATGTAGATCGAACTCTAGTCACTCCCGTACTCTCGCAAACTATGAGTTACCCCAATACCCCAGTGACGTGTCAAGTACAAGTTCTAGACAGGATTGTTCCACAAGATGTTCCACACATGATATTCCACACGATGTTCCGCATGTTAGTCACACCAGGTTAACTGGTTGACTTCCTCATTGAAAACCAGCAAGTAGGATAAAGACAAGTCCAACACCAAAAGTTGCTACTTCCGTGCTTTGAGCACGTGGTAGTGTGGCTAGCACACAATTTACCCAAGTTGAAAGTTGGCAAAGTAATCTTTGGTAGATTACTTTCATTTAGTTCTCTAGTTTGGTTTAACTTGAATAGCCGTTCTGAGGCTATAAGTGAAGTGTCACAAGTTCATGCAAGCACAGTAGACTAGTTTTCTAAAGTTAGAATATGTCGTGACTTACGATTTTAGAGCTCGTCGTGGCAAGACGAGATTGGAGCTGGAAGAGCTGGTGCACGAAGATTGGTACCTGAAATCACAAGAACAATTGGTTAAAGCGTACCCTATTTTCTATTTATTAAACTCGATCGTTTTGATTTTTAAAACCGGTTAAAACGTTGTCGAAAAGCGTTCTAAATTTTTATATAGACTATATATGGTAAAAATAATTTTATAGTAAGAGGGAATATTTTTCTGAGGCTTATAGTAATTTTTAGGATTTTTAAAAGATCAAAAACAATTTAAAAACTATTTTTCAATTAGTGACGTATTTATTCAAGAATTTATTCTGGGTGCAATCTACATCGGAATGTTGTAAATGAGGTGTCAAAACGACCGTTACAAAGAGTTATTTAACATATATTTTTATCACATATTTGTTTACGTGAAAATAAGAAGATACGGATTTTTAAACGAAAATAACGGATTTAACTTATAGGCTTAAAAATTAATTCTGAGAAAACTAAGCGTCGAATTGACATGAAACTAGCGCCATTGGGTCCAGAATGTCATTTCTGATTTTCTAGAGCTAGTCTCATATTTTTCTGGGTCTTATATTTTTAGTTATCAATTTAAAACCATAAAACCCCATTTAATAATTAATATAAATTACGAAAAACGAAATATTCGTTATATTTACAATTTTGCCATTCGAGTAACTTACGTTGCTTCGTCGTCGCTGCGTGGGCTCGTCGGAGGAACGGGGGGTGGAGGCGTAAGACGACGACGGCGGGGGACGAGGCGGCACCTGTCGTCGTCGGCGTGCTCGAGGCTTCGAAGGAGGGAGGCGGACGTCGGGCGACGTTACGGAGGCGGGGCGACGTCAGCTCCGGCGGATGACAAGCGTGGGTCACACGCGAGGCGACGGCGTGGCTTCAAGCTGGAGGGGAGCACGGCGGGGCGGGGTGTTCGTCGGCGAGGCTTCGCCTGAGCTTGCGACGGTGTCTGCTGGGCGACGAAGGCGGAGGGTGATGACGTCGTTGATGGCGAGCTCACGGCGGTGAGGCGGAGCGGCAATGGGTGGCCTCGTCGGAGGGAAGCTCGAAGGGCGGCAAGCGGCGGTTCGTTGGCGCTGCTGCTTCGGGGCCTCACGGCGAGGCGTCGTGGGAGCTCGGCTGCTTGTCGGAGGCGGCTCTCGTCGGAGAAGCAGCGAACGGAGGGGGGTGGCGACGAGGCGACGGTGATGGTGCTTCGAGCGGCTTCTGTTGACGGCGTACGGCGGAGCACGGCGAGGCGGCGGCGTGCCTTGGCTCGGAGCAGCGGCGCTGTGCTGCGGGCTCTCGGAGGCGGAGGGGGAGGCTCCGGCGAAGCTCGAGAGGGTGGGGGACTTCGTTCGGGGGAGAGAGAGTTGAGAGAGCCTGGGAAAGAGAGGGAGAGCTTGGGGTTACGGGTTTAGCGTGGGTATGGGTTTATAAATAGGGTTAGAAATGGGTAGATGAAAGGGGTGTGTGTGTTAGCTGCGGGTGGTTAGGTGATGTGGGTAGATACGGGTAGGTTAGGTGGGGTAATTAGAGGGATAATGGTAATTAGTAATAGGTAAACCCATATTAATGAAAGTTATTAGCAAAATACAAAAACGAAATTACGAAAATGCCCCTACTAGTAAACGTGTCCGAAAAATTACGAAAACGTACCCACGGGATCGTATCGTCGCGAGGATGGCGAATGCGAAGACCGTTTCAGGGTTTGAGCTACGGAAATACTAGTTTTTGGCCAAAACGTTTAGAAAGCGGGTGTGCGGGTTCCCTATTGAAACGATATCAGAAAATTACGAAATTAATGTGGGGAGCCCTAAATGATCATAGGATGCTACTGCAGAAGTTTGAAAATGTTTTGAAGACGTTTGTATAGAAAATAAATTCATTGACCCAAAACTGCAATATCTGAAAATGAATTTTTATCAGACTTTCTAGAGGTATTTGACGAAATCCGATTTTACCAAAATACTCCATAACTAGTCTGATACTTCAAAATATTTTTATAGGAAATTTTTGAAATCAGTTTAAGACTCCTAACAAACCATTATAAAATACAATTAAAATTGAATTTTCTTTAAATACTTAATTTGAAAGTATTGGAAAAATACAGGCCGTTACATTCTACCCTCCTTAAAAATAATTCCGTCCTCGGAATTTAAAAGTCTTTTTGAAACAAATAATTGATATTATAAAGAAGCTCAAGCAAATAAATGATAAAATGGAAAACTAGTCGAATGATTACAATTTAGAAAATAAGTTGTTAATAGCATGAAATATAATGTGATATAATGGCATCAAGAAAACAAGAGATATTTCTAATAAGTATTAACATCATCATAGTTCCCGTAACTAGTCCCGACCAGTATCACTACAATAGTTACCATGCCTTCTCAAGTAGTCCAAAATTAACATGAGATAATCACATGAAAGTGAGGGCTATTATGATGACAACATCTGTTCGAACTTGGAACCTGAGGTGATAAGCCAGTAGCAAGCTATTTAAACCACATAAAATGGAAGAACATAAGGTTTATTCGTGCTACTGGGTCTTAATCAAAGATGTCGCTCATAATATAGCACGTATCGACTAATCCACTGGTACCAACACCATCAATTTCCATAATGCCCAACCACATGCTAACGTCCAGATCACCGCCCAAAGGTAAGTACAAGGCCAACACTCTAAATCAGTACTCACGGCCAGTACTCCTTCCATCAATCTCCATACTATCACACAATAAGGCAGGATCCATGCTCTCATCCAGAGCCAAGCACAAGGCCTACATCCAACTTCAACACCCATGGCCAATATCATACCAGTAACCATTGCCATCATTCCTTCCGTAGACCAATACCTGACATTCGCAACACCCAACATCACCCAACAAGTAAATAACCAAAAACACACTTTTCCGCACACCAAAAGGAGTAGACGCAAGAGGGAGCCTAAACGGGATCTCAACGTAGGTGAGACCCAGGGCAGAGAGCTCAAGAGAAGCCCAAGGATCACGGCTTCCCAAGATCTCAACCACACGGCGGTAGCGAGGGTGGCGACGAGGGTTGCTGCTAAGCCCAACAGACCCCAAGGTCGTTGGTGGGCCATCGGCGGCTGGCGATCTGCGGCGACGAGGGCTCCGACTGGCTGGCGATTCATGGCGGGGAGTTAGGGTCTACGGGATGGAGCGAAGAGGAAGCTGGCGGATCTTCGGGTGAGGCTGGCGGATTGGAGATCGGAGTGGCGATGCCGGGTCTGATCGAGCTCGCTTGGGGGAGAGGCCGGGAGGAGGAGGGGGGTGATGTCTGAGGGAAGCCACGGGGAGGCTTGCGGAGGAAGGAGGTGAGGGTTAAAAAGAAAAAAGAGGGGAAGGGGGGCACGAAGTCGGGGTTAGGTAGGGTAGGGTTCGGCGGGCACGAGTCTCGAGGGAGGAAACGGACAAACGAAATAAAGAAGGGGGGAGGTGGTCGGTGGGAAATGAAATCAAACCCTTGGAGAGAGAAAATCGGGTACAAGATAGAAGTAGGGGCTTAGAAGAGAAATACGAGTTCAAAATTCGCAACACGTCAAGTTTGGCTCGTCTCAAATTCTTCAGTACCATCCTCCAATACTTCTGAGCGTCCTTCGATTCGCTTCCGTTGTCAAATTCGAACTCCTGGTGATCGAAAACCGAATGCTACCCTCCTTGGAATAAATGTAGCTAGAGTTCAGATGAACTAAAAGCGATTAGGAAGAATTATAAGAATTAGTAGAATGATCAGAAGGCCATCACTAGCTAAAGAAAGGGGTGCTAGTGATGAAGATTGATGGCGTTACATAATCATGATTTACGTCCTTGCGGTCCAGCGGACACGGCCAGGGAAGTGACTAAGCCAGGATCACTTATGCCCAGTCTAGCCAGGTTGATCCAACAGACTTTAGCCAAGCACATTGACCGGTATCATGGTCCATTGAAGGAAGATCATCATTCATATGAGTACCATCATCAACTGAAGGAAGGTGATGAAGTGGGTAGATAATCCAACCAACGAAAAAATCACTACAACTGCTAGCAAAAGAGGGTACTAGAGAGGTATAATCAAGAATGGGACACGAGTTCCTAAGCAAGGGTTAAGAGTTCAAAGGAAGTAGGGAAGACCTAATGAAGATGGTAATAAGGACACTTCACCCGTATATCCAATACAGGTGAACACTCGAGACATCTCGTACTCGAGAGTTTAATTTGAGTATCTTATATTGCACATCCTGATCTTGCTATAATGTTCACGAGGTAGTTAGCGAGGACCTGCGTAGGGCCACCAAACTTGTAACGACCCGCGTTCGGGGGCCCGTTACTTATTTGATAAATGCGCAGGTTCTGCAGTTAACCAGTGAAGTCAAAATAGCCACGATGCAGAGATGTACAAAGATACCCAAATAGTGTCCAATTATTACAATACAAGATGTCCCAACAGATATACATGAAAGAAGAAAATACAGTACACGACCGAAAATAGCTCTGAAAGCTGCGGTCTCATGGTCGAAGTCTGGCGCTATTAGCTCAAGAGCATCTGCCTCCATATGTACATCGTCTGCGGTGCCACGGAGATGGAACCGTAGGTAAGTCACAACAATTCTAAATAAAGAAAGAGAGGTACTGTACAAGTATGACAAAGCAGACCAAAGTGAAAGTAAAGTAAAGTACGGTGCAGTGTCTGTACAAGTGTAGAAAGTAACGTGCATGGAATGCGTAAAGTAAAGGTGACTGTACTGGCAAGTAAAGTGAGGCAAGCATGGTAACTGTACTGGTAAGGAAAGTAAAGTGCAAGTATTGTAAAGAAAGTAACTGTGCAAGCTATACTAGAACTACGTGACTCAAGTCGGAGAGTACAATATGTGACCGTTCAGTTCATCTCTTGCCTGGGTGCTACCCAGACGAATGCCGGTACCCAGGCAGCATGATGGTTTGCCGAAACTCAGGCAGCTAGACAGGTTACTTTTATTTTGCCAAAACTCAGGCAGCTGGACGGTATGCCAAAAACTCAGGCAGCTTGACATGTAGATCGAACTCTAGTCACTCCCGTACTCTCGCAAACTATGAGTTACCCCAATACCCCAGTGACGTGTCAAGTACAAGTTCTAGACAGGATTGTTCCACAAGATGTTCCACACATGATATTCCACACGATGTTCCGCATGTTAGTCACACCAGGTTAACTGGTTGACTTCCTCATTGAAAACCAGCAAGTAGGATAAAGACAAGTCCAACACCAAAAGTTGCTACTTCCGTGCTTTGAGCACGTGGTAGTGTGGCTAGCACACAATTTACCCAAGTTGAAAGTTGGCAAAGTAATCTTTGGTAGATTACTTTCATTTAGTTCTCTAGTTTGGTTTAACTTGAATAGCCGTTCTGAGGCTATAAGTGAAGTGTCACAAGTTCATGCAAGCACAGTAGACTAGTTTTCTAAAGTTAGAATATGTCGTGACTTACGATTTTAGAGCTCGTCGTGGCAAGACGAGATTGGAGCTGGAAGAGCTGGTGCACGAAGATTGGTACCTGAAATCACAAGAACAATTGGTTAAAGCGTACCCTATTTTCTATTTATTAAACTCGATCGTTTTGATTTTTAAAACCGGTTAAAACGTTGTCGAAAAGCGTTCTAAATTTTTATATAGACTATATATGGTAAAAATAATTTTATAGTAAGAGGGAATATTTTTCTGAGGCTTATAGTAATTTTTAGGATTTTTAAAAGATCAAAAACAATTTAAAAACTATTTTTCAATTAGTGACGTATTTATTCAAGAATTTATTCTGGGTGCAATCTACATCGGAATGTTGTAAATGAGGTGTCAAAACGACCGTTACAAAGAGTTATTTAACATATATTTTTATCACATATTTGTTTACGTGAAAATAAGAAGATACGGATTTTTAAACGAAAATAACGGATTTAACTTATAGGCTTAAAAATTAATTCTGAGAAAACTAAGCGTCGAATTGACATGAAACTAGCGCCATTGGGTCCAGAATGTCATTTCTGATTTTCTAGAGCTAGTCTCATATTTTTCTGGGTCTTATATTTTTAGTTATCAATTTAAAACCATAAAACCCCATTTAATAATTAATATAAATTACGAAAAACGAAATATTCGTTATATTTACAATTTTGCCATTCGAGTAACTTACGTTGCTTCGTCGTCGCTGCGTGGGCTCGTCGGAGGAACGGGGGGTGGAGGCGTAAGACGACGACGGCGGGGGACGAGGCGGCACCTGTCGTCGTCGGCGTGCTCGAGGCTTCGAAGGAGGGAGGCGGACGTCGGGCGACGTTACGGAGGCGGGGCGACGTCAGCTCCGGCGGATGACAAGCGTGGGTCACACGCGAGGCGACGGCGTGGCTTCAAGCTGGAGGGGAGCACGGCGGGGCGGGGTGTTCGTCGGCGAGGCTTCGCCTGAGCTTGCGACGGTGTCTGCTGGGCGACGAAGGCGGAGGGTGATGACGTCGTTGATGGCGAGCTCACGGCGGTGAGGCGGAGCGGCAATGGGTGGCCTCGTCGGAGGGAAGCTCGAAGGGCGGCAAGCGGCGGTTCGTTGGCGCTGCTGCTTCGGGGCCTCACGGCGAGGCGTCGTGGGAGCTCGGCTGCTTGTCGGAGGCGGCTCTCGTCGGAGAAGCAGCGAACGGAGGGGGGTGGCGACGAGGCGACGGTGATGGTGCTTCGAGCGGCTTCTGTTGACGGCGTACGGCGGAGCACGGCGAGGCGGCGGCGTGCCTTGGCTCGGAGCAGCGGCGCTGTGCTGCGGGCTCTCGGAGGCGGAGGGGGAGGCTCCGGCGAAGCTCGAGAGGGTGGGGGACTTCGTTCGGGGGAGAGAGAGTTGAGAGAGCCTGGGAAAGAGAGGGAGAGCTTGGGGTTACGGGTTTAGCGTGGGTATGGGTTTATAAATAGGGTTAGAAATGGGTAGATGAAAGGGGTGTGTGTGTTAGCTGCGGGTGGTTAGGTGATGTGGGTAGATACGGGTAGGTTAGGTGGGGTAATTAGAGGGATAATGGTAATTAGTAATAGGTAAACCCATATTAATGAAAGTTATTAGCAAAATACAAAAACGAAATTACGAAAATGCCCCTACTAGTAAACGTGTCCGAAAAATTACGAAAACGTACCCACGGGATCGTATCGTCGCGAGGATGGTGAATGCGAAGACCGTTTCAGGGTTTGAGCTACGGAAATACTAGTTTTTGGCCAAAACGTTTAGAAAGCGGGTGTGCGGGTTCCCTATTGAAACGATATCAGAAAATTACGAAATTAATGTGGGGAGCCCTAAATGATCATAGGATGCTACTGCAGAAGTTTGAAAATGTTTTGAAGACGTTTGTATAGAAAATAAATTCATTGACCCAAAACTGCAATATCTGAAAATGAATTTTTATCAGACTTTCTAGAGGTATTTGACGAAATCCGATTTTACCAAAATACTCCATAACTAGTCTGATACTTCAAAATATTTTTATAGGAAATTTTTGAAATCAGTTTAAGACTCCTAACAAACCATTATAAAATACAATTAAAATTGAATTTTCTTTAAATACTTAATTTGAAAGTATTGGAAAAATACAGGCCGTTACATTTGGGCCAAGCACCTGGGCCCCATGCCCTGGGCACCTGGGCGCCCCGGCGCCTGGGCACCCAGGCACCTGGGTCTAGGTGTAATGCCACGCTTCCCAAAAGACACCGGAATTGAGAATGTTACGAGGCCCGCATGAACTGGAGCGGTGAAGCTCGAGTTCAATGAGCGTCTGTAATAACAACAACAATGTAGGTCCTTGCATGTATTTCAGAACAATAGGAAACATTCATAAAATTTAAAGCCACATCCAGAAAAAAATGTCCATACACGATATAAAACGCAAAGGTGACGTGTGTGTATATTTTATATATTCACACACGTCTTCTTTGTGTTTTTCCGTTATTTTCCGCCGTCCCATATCCATTTTCTCGTGTTTCTAGTTTTCTTTCACTTCTCCATGTTTTTGTGTGTTTGGATGAGATTGCCAGCGTAGAGAACATATGACAAAGATATCATGAGTCCCCGGAGTAATGGGCGGAGTCACGCGCAATCCAGGGGGCCAAACGACGAAGATTGCCATTTTTTAGCCCCCACCCGATCGGTTGGACACAGCCAACCGATCTGGTGATGCACGCGTATCTGACCCGGACGCAAGCTAAAGCGAAGTGCAGCCCAACCGATCGGTTCGACGACCGGTTGAACACAACAGAGTTCTAGAGAATTTGGAGCTGAATTCCAACCGATCAGGTGATATCTCACCTGATCGGTTCATCTGTAGCTGATTCTCCCAAACGACAACCCGGAGAGCTCACCCGACGGCTCGTTGACCGTGCCAAATCGTCTGAAGTCTCTGTCTTTTGGGGCATTTTTCCAATCGATCGGTTGAATTCTCAACCGATCGGTTCACCTGATGACCGCATCTCCTCAAACGACAACCCGATTGCTTCGCCCGATCGTTCCAAGCATCCGGTTGAAGTTTCTGAAGACCGTAGCCGAAGAATCAAGCAGCTCACCCGATTGATTGATACTTCAACCGATCGGGTGAAGTAATTTTCTATATATAGTTGCCTAGGTTTTCAGAAAACGACGTGCATTTTGTATTTTTCTGTCTTTTTCTCTATTTGTGACAGCTGGAATTTTATTGTTATTTGTAAGTTCTCTGATCTTAGTCAAACTTTAATATAGTCTTAATAGCATTGCTACTATCGTGTTTCAATTGCCTGATCATGATTTTTACGGTTGATTTTCATTTAGATTGCTTTTTAGCCATAATGTGTGAGTAGTTCCTAAATCTGGGATTTTGGTGGAAACCCCTTCGTGGGTTCTCACTGATGCGTCCATAGGACTTGGATTTCGATAGGAATTAGGAATTTAGAGGTTACGCTGGGTGTTTCATTGTCATCGGCGGAAAAAAGACCGCCTTTGACCGTAGGGCCAAGGGGGAATAAACTTGGCGGTTGACTCCCTAGCCATAGCTCATGCCCTTAGCGTAGACATCGAATCCTAGCGCGCGGAAGCGGTAGGACGAGATGTTGAGAGTTATCGTTGCGAGCTTAGTGCTCCCGAAGTCGGTCAGTGTTAATGGACATGGGAATGCCCACTGACCGAACCCGGGTAGTCCGGCGTATCATCCTAGGCACTGACCGGAATATCAAGCCCATGGGACGCTGGTATCACTCTTAGAGGTAACGTCTCACCACTAAACCCTAATTCCGATCGTATTCCTATCCGTATGTCGTAATAGTGAGAACACATGATAGGGTGGAAACCGAAGTCCTAGGTTTCCTTTTATATTGTTTATCCCTTGTATCTACAATTTGTGACAAACCATCGATCGATTCGGGCTAGCTCACCCTTAGGGTGAATTGGTTCCTCTTAGAAACAAGCACAACCACGCCTCCCTGTGTTTGACCCCCAAGCCACACTACAACACCGTACGCTTGCGGTACAAATAGTTTAAATTTGGTATCCCCCAATCCGACTGCACTCTTATGAGTTAAAACCCGGGGGACATCAAGCTTTATGGCGCCGTTGCCGGGGAGGCAACATGCTTGTTATTTTAGGATCTATTAAACCCTTGAGTCTAGCTCATATCCCTATCTTGCGATAATTTTCGCATTCAACTTTTTCATTTTTATTTTCTAATTTTTATTTTTCTACTTTTATCTATTTCTATCCCATACTTGCTTCACAGGGTGTTGTGATTTTTCATGCGCAGGAATACAAGGAGTCTCGACGACTTGATTCCTGTTGACCAAGAGATCAACGCCACCCTGAGGCATCTGAACGCAGAGAAGAGAAGAAGAGAAGAGTCTGAAGGCATGGGGAAGAATACCCCACCGCATAAGTCCCTGCTGGAGTACTTGATGCCATCCATCAGGTCCACCTCCTCCATCCGACCTCCGGCTATTACGGCACAGAGTTTTGAGCTCAAGCCATCGTTAGTGACATAGATCTAGCAGGATTAATTCTCTGGGGCACCCATGGAGAGTCCTATTGAACATCTGGACTCCTTCTTAGAGAAGTGTGACACATTTCGGATTAATGGTGTCACAACCGAAGCAATCCGACTGAACCTATTCCCCTTCTCTCTACGGGATAAGGCCAAGCAATGACTTAGGGAAAAGGACCCGAACACCTTCAACACTTAGGAGAAGCTCTCAAATGCATTCTTGACTAAGTTCTTTCCTCCGAGGAAGACTATGAAGTTGAGGAGTGAGATCTCCTCCTTCTCCCAAGCCAGCCACGAGTCCTTGCACGAAGCTTGGACAAGATACAAAGAAATGCAGCGGAGATGCCCTCATCACGAGCTTTCCAAATGGCAAATAATTAATCTGTTTTGTAACGGGCTGAGGGATGACTTGAAATCTTCGATGGACGCCGCGGCTGGGGGCTCCTTTATGTCTAGAAGTGAAGAAGATGACGGCAACATTTTAGAAAACATGGCATCAAACAATGAGCGGTGGTTCAATGAGCGTGCAACACGCAGATCTGGAGGCATTTATAGAGTCGAGGACGTTGACAAGTTGTCTAGCAAATTTGATTTGCTATCGACCCAGATCTCAGCTCTTATGTTAGGAGCTGGCGGTGCCGGCACCCAACAAGTAGCAGTGGTGGAAGAGGAAGTCCTGGGAGACTTCGAGGGTGGTGATATTTCACCACCGGTGGATCAAGCTATCGCACTTTTCTTCAACCCGACGGGTAATGCGATGTATCCACCACGGACTAGCTCCAATCCGGTTTATTCTCTGAATAACCGGAACCACCCAAATCTTAGCTATCGGGTGCCGTACCAGCAGCCTTAGCAGCCGCAGCAACAAGTATATCAACCGCCTAGGCAACAGCAGCAGCAGTAGTATCAGCAACAGCAGCAACCCCCACAAATGTACCAACAGTAACCCCCAGGAATCAGCAGCCCATGCAGCAGCAGCAGTAGCCATATGGCCAATAGCGAGTCATCTCCCCAGTTGAGTCTCTCTTGACTCAGTATATCACAAACCAGGAGAAGATCAATTTGAAGCTGGAGATGGGGCAGAGGGCCCTCACTAACCAAGTAACCTAGCTGGGGTAGCAGGTGGCGAACCTTCAAAGGTCGCAAAATCAATTGCCGGGTCAACCGAAAGTAAACCCAAGGGGGACGAATCAGAATTTGGCACTAATACATGATCATGCGAATGTGTCCGCTATCGTCTTGAGAAGCGGGACACAAATTCCTACAAGAGTGCCCGCCAAGGAACCTGAAGCTCTGTTGGTCGTAGAGCGACCAATTGAAAAATCAAAGGACGACGAAGCTTCGTCACCAAAGAATACGACTCCGGAGGGAGTCCCTGAAGAAGAGAAGAAGAAGGAAGAGGCGGTTAACCTGAGAGTTTTTAAGCCTGTTGTGCCTTTTCTGCAGCGACTTGCCAAGGCAAAGATTGATGAAAAATACGGCAAGTTCTTCTCTATGGTCAAGGATTTGAGCTTGCAGATCCCGTTCCTCGAAGCCAAAGAGACAATTCCCTCATATGCGAAATTTTTAAAGGACTTGGTGACGAGGGGTTCGAGAAAGGAAAAGGTCGTTCTCACGACGGAATGCAGTGCTCTCATTCAGAGAGCGAATTCGCCCAAGCTAAAAGACCCGGGAAGCTTCTCCATTCCTTGTTCGATTGGGAAAGTAAAGATCCATCGGGTTCTCATGGATTTGGGAGCGAGCGTCAGTCAATGCCCCTGTCACTATACAGGAGGATAGGGATGGGAGACCTGGAGCCCACGGGTATGACACTTGAACTAGCCGATTGATTAGTGAAATATCCAGTGGGAATTGTAGACGACCTGCCAGTCAACGTCAGCAGAGTGCATGTGTCGGTAGACTTTAAGGTGATGGATATGTCCGAAGATACTCATACGCCCATCATCCTTGGACGGTCCTTCATGGCCACCGCTGGCGTGCTGATAGATGTGAAGAAAGGGAAGTTATTCCTTAATGTTGGCAACCAGAAGATCGAGTTTGACTTGGGGTTGTCTATGAAGCACCCTCCGGATGAACCTGGTTGTAATATGCTGGACATTGAAGAAGAAAGAGCTGTGGAAGCTGGGGCCTGGGAAATTCTCTCAAGGAATCCCCCCGACAGCTTGGGGGACCTTGAAGAGCACGTCGGCTTGAAGAAGGAAGAAATTGCTTGGGAAGCGGGTGTCACACATACGATCCCTCTCGAATTCCAAAAAGTTGCTCCGACAAGGAGAAAGGGGAAAGATCCCATGAAGCTTACCACTGATGAGATCTGGATCTTAAGAAAAGTGACGGTCGACACTAATGTGAGGGAGAAGCCCCCGGATACCATCAACGGAGGGAGGATCGTCAAGCAAGTCTACTTGTCACCACCGACGACACCAAAGGCCACCACTTCAGAATCTGCATGAATGCCAAACTTTGGGCATCACCCCCGTCCTCTTTGAAAATCATCAACGGGGTGTCGAGCAAACGACGTTAAACAAAAGCGCTTCATGGGAGGTAGCCCATGTTCTAAACCCTCACCTTTGTTTTTAGGATTATTTTTTGGTTTATTTCCCTTATTTTGTTGAATAAATTCAGCAACGGGAACTTTCGTCGAGAGACTTAGGCTATTTGTGGACTTTTGTGGGAAACAAGCCCCCAACCGATCGGTTGAGCTCTCAACCGATCGGGTGGAACGTATCAGAAAATGCCCTATATCTGTTCTTCAGCGAACCGATCGGGTGGAGCAAACCGAGACCCGGTGGCAGATCGGGTGAGAAGAGCAGAACTCTCGGATTTTTTGGGATTATATCAACTGATCGGTTGAAAGAAGCAGTGGTCGTGTGATTGACCGGGTGAGCTGCACAGAACTCTCAGGAAATTGTGAAGCGGCCAACCGATCGGTTGAAATCTCAACGGATCGGTTCGCCTGTAGCCTCTTTTCAGCAAATTTTTCGAAATAATAACTAACCGATCGGGTAAAAACTCACCCGATCGGTTCACCCAAAACCCTATAAATACCCCCTGCTTCGCCTGAATCATTTCCTTCACCCCAACTGCGAATTCCCTCCGTCGTTTCGACTTCTCGTCCTCTCAACCGGCCACGTTCTTCCCTCAACCGACCACTAATCCCCCTCAATCGATCTCTCCACTCTCTCCTTCTTTCTCTCCATCGATTTCTCTCTCTCCCTCTTCCATTTAACCCCATCCAAACCCTAATTTTCGACCAACTCCCCCCATTTTCGAAAAAAATTGTTGAAGAGACGTGCCGCTGCTT
The DNA here is from genome assembly GCA_030789695.1 of Scilla litardierei. NCBI lineage: Eukaryota > Viridiplantae > Streptophyta > Magnoliopsida > Asparagales > Asparagaceae > Scilla > Scilla litardierei. The sequence goes on from JAULAV010006257.1 coordinate 91,967, forward strand.
CACATTCCCATCAATTGCGCTACGTTGGGTGATCTACAAGCAAAGATTGTCTTCTCTACTGTGTAACTTTGCTCCTTAGCTCCATTTTCAATTTTGCCCTAGTATTACTATTTTGATCAATTGTCAACTATTGTGTGCATCCATCATATCTTGCATACACTTGCATCACACACTACCATGGCCAGAGATAAAGATAAGGGTAAGGGTATCATACGGGAGGAGGATCCGTCTCGCAAGAGACGGAAGACCACACGTCCACCACACTCACGCCCCCCTCCTACACAGCCCACACAGCCCCAACCCCTACATTCATCCCTCCTGAGGACCCAATGTTGGGCCCGCGTGGTTACCGTTTTCTGAGTTTTGAGCAGAAAGATTTTTATCATAGACTCGATGCATGGGAACACCTATCCACCAAGTTTGCACACGCACAAACGCTTATCGATCTCGGAGTTTTCTCCGAAGTCAAGACCCTCTTTGCCATCTTAGGATGGTTAGCTTTCTTTAACGCCCACGAACCCTCCTACCCCGCTCTCACACTAGAATTTCTATCTTCCCTTAAGTGTGAGTCTGGATCGATCGTCGTTTTTCGGGTCCGAAACAGAACCGTCCGTACCCACTTGGATACTATCAATCACATTTTCGGATTCCCCACTATTGGGAATGACGCCATCCGTCCCTACGGATATCACCCCAATTTCGACATCGATCAATTTTGGTTCTGCATCATCCTCCATGATCATTATCCCCGAGATAAGGCTTAAGCCTCCTCCATCATTCACCTCGTGTTTCGTCTGGCCCACCGAATCATATCGTGCACGTTTTTCCCCAGGGATGAGTTCGGGACGGTGACTATCCCTAATATTTTCATTTTGTGGGCCATGAAATTCGATTTTATTCGTGGTGACGACGGGATCGCCTTCGAGGCCCCTCGCATCCCTATTCATGTTGGTGCTTGGCTTATTCATAAGCTTCTTGAGATTAGCCGCGCCGGCAATGGCAAATACTGCTATGGGGGCCTCATTACTATCATAGCTTCATATCCTCAGTTTAATATTGTCATCCCTAGAGATCTGCCTTCTGCCCCAGGACCCACACATATAGATCTTGACGTCCTGCGACATATACACATGATTAAGCCCCGCCCCGACGGCCGTTTCACTTTTTACTACGGACACCCCCTGCTCCCTATACCATTCTGCCCAACCTCGCTCGTATGACTATCGTTCTAGTGGCAGATTGGACATTCCCTCCCGATCCAGAGTTTCTGGGGGGTTACGTCTTCCATTCCTTCCCTAGGGCGCACCCAGACCACCTTCCCCTACCGACCACTTAGGCGAGCAGGATATCCCTGCGTCCCGGAGAGACTCTGGGGCTGGCCCCAGTCATACCACCCCGGCTTCTAGCCCTATCACTTCTGAGGCTCTGACTGAGGCCTTCTTAGGCCTAGCCTCTGGTGCCGGCATGACCATTGTCGCTGGCACCACTTCCACTTCCCGTCCAGCCTCTACTTCTTCCGTTCGCTGAGCCGCCTCTGCTCGCCTCGCCCTCGAGGCTGAGCTAGCTTCACTTCACGCTCGTGTTTCGTCCTTTGCCCCCTCGAACCCATCCTCTTCGATCTTCTCGCACCCACGTTTCCTCGCACTTGAGAGGAACGTAGCCGCTATCCTCCACACTCTCACTCACGTTCACGGACCGCCTCCACCTCCACCTCCACCTTCACCTCCACCATCACATTCATCACCTTCTCCCTCACATTCTTCACCACATCCATCACCCCCTAGGCGACCACTTCACCACATCCACCGCTTTGGTCGCCATTTCCCTTCCAGTCACCATCATCACCACCACACCACCCATCGTCCACACTTCTACACCCATCCACACACATCATGCGCCCCTCTACCCACTTCTTCGTACACCTCCACCTCTCCCTTCTGCACCCCTCTCCCCACTTCTTCGCACACCCCCCACCTCTCCCTTCTGCACCCCTCCATCTTCCACCGAGGAGGACGAGGACGATTTCTCTCCTGCTTTTTGATTTCTTTTTCTTCTTCGATCTTCCCCATTGCATATTTTTGCATCATCATGATCATATCTTATTGCTAGCACTATCATGTCCAGCTTGGGGGAAATCGACTTTGTGTGTTTTGTCGTGTTTTTCTGTGTGGTGCGCTTGTTTATATATGTCGTGTGGTGTGATCTTCTATCTTTTATATTCTATTTTTCTTTTTCCTCTTTCTTTATTTTTCAGTTTCGTATGTGTGTTTTTCTCGTTTTTTATTCTCTTCGTGTCGGTGTGTATTCCCCCTATTTTCATTGCCCTTCCATATTTACTTTTATTACATTGAGGGCAATGCAAGTTTCGGCTTGGGGGAGTCGCACTTCGTGCGTCATTTGTGTCTTTTTCTTCGTTTTTGAGTTGTTTTCACCGTGTTTTTCTTTTTTCTTCTCATCTTTTATTCTCTCTCTCTCCTAGAGATGACCCCATATGATGAATTGCCACAGAATCACACACACCTAGCATAGCTTCGATAATCATATTCACTAACCCTAGGAAGCTGAGTCCTCTTGCATTTCATGCATCGTGGGTCCATTTTGCTTTTATGTGAGTCGTGTGTCGTGTCTAGCTTACAGTGTGATTCTACTTTGTGATTTTGATTTATATACCTGTCCTGGAATGGCCCCTAGATTATCATGCTTCGATTTGAATATGTGGTATTTGCTTCTCCTGTCTACTTCTATATGCATGATATATTTATATCGTATTCTTCATTTCGCATGTGTCGGGATTCCACAGTTAGGACTAGGATAACCCATTTAGCCTATGCTCTGATTAGCGAAGAAAATCTCCCTTGCCCAAGTGTCTAGAATCCGAATTCTTTTTAATTTTACTTGGTGCAAATCCCCGCGTCGTATACCGTTCTCCCACTTGGGAGAGTACACACATGTATATACCCAAAAATCCAAAAATCCAAAAAAGAGAGAAAAGAAAAACCCAAATAGAAAAGAAAAGAGAAAAGAAAGGAAAAAATATGTATAGCCAAAAATCCAAAAAAATACATATATCCAAAACCAAAAAAAAAATCCAGTGTGACTATTTTCCCACCTACCTATAATAAAGGGAAGGCGAGAGTTTGCACCGAGTGTTCTTCTCCACATCATCTCAAGCCCCATCGTTTTCGAAAACACTTGGAATAGGGACTTTCTAGCTATTATCTAGGCGATAGTGGGGTGATTTCCTACTCCCTAGCTGTGGAGTCTCTGACACATGATACGCTTCGATTCTTACTTTCTTCTCATGCATGTTTGAGCTACTATCCACCGCTTATTTCAAATCGAATCAATATTTGGGTCTTTCTTGGATTTGCATATATGGAGCTTATTGCACAATGTAGATAGTGACACCGTTTGCTAGCACACGACCACACTCACTCGCTCTTCACCGCGTGGGCCCACGACACTTGTTTGGACTCGTTTTCTTTGGTTTAGTGTTGTGATTTGTCGCTTGCTTGCTAGATGTGGCATGTTTGATTTTGTTGGCCCTGACGGGAGATTTAGGATTTTGACTTCTCTTTCTCTCCCTCTCTCCATTTTCTCCCTCCGAGCTCCTACTCTCATTCGTCTTCCTCGAGGACGAGGAAGGGTTTAGGTATGGGGATTTTGACGTCTGTGTATATTTTATATATTCAAGCACGTCTTCTTTGTGTTTTTCCGTTATTTTCCACCGTCCCGTATCCATTTTCTCGTGCTTTCTAGTTTTCTTTCACTTCTCCGTGTTTTTGTGTGTTTGCAGGAGATTTCCAATGTAGGGAACATATAACAAAGATATCATGAGTCCCTGGAGCAATTGGAGGAGTCACGCACGATCCAGGGGGCCAAACAACGAAGATTGCCATTTTTTAGCCCCCACCCGATCGGTTGGACACAGCCAACCGATCGGGTGATGCACGCGTATCCAACCCGGATGCAAACTGAAGCAAAGTGCATCCCAACCGACCGGTTCGACGACCGATTGAACACAACAGAGTTCTCGGGAATTTGGGGCTGAATTCCAACCGATCAGGTGATACCTCACTCGATCGTTTCATCTGTAGCTGATTTTCCCAAACGATGACCCAGAGAGCTCACCAGACGGCTTGCTGACCGTGCCAAATCGTCTGAAGTCTCTGTCTTTTGGGGCGTTTTTCCAACCGATCGGTTGAATTCTCAACCGATCGGTTCACCTGATGACTGCATCTCCTCAAACGACGACCCGCTTGCTTCGCCCAATCGTTCCAAGCGTCCAGTTGAAGTTTCTGAAGACCGCAGCCGAAGAATCAAGCAGCTCACCTGATTGGTTGATACTTCAACCGATCGGGTGAAGTCGTTTTCTATATATAGTTGCCTAGGTTTTCAGAAAACGACGAGCTTTTTGTATTTTTCTGTCTTTTTCTCTATTTGTGACGGCTGTAATTTTATTGTTATCTGTAAGTTCACTGATCTTTGTCAAACTTTAATATAGTCTTAATAGCATTGCTACTACTGTGTTTCAATTGCCTGATCATGATTTTTACGGTTGATTTTTATTTAGATTGCTTTTTAGCTATAATGTATGAGTAGTTCCCAAATCTGGGATTTTGGTGGAAACCCCTTCGTGGGTTCTCTCTGATGCATCCATAGGACTAGGATTTCGATAGGGATTAGAAATTTATAGGTTACATGGGTGTTTCATTGTCATCGGCAGGAAAAAGACCGCCTTGGACCGTAGGGCCAATGGGGAATAAACTTGGCGGTTGACTCCCTAGCCATAGCTCATGCCCTTAGTGTAGACATCGAATCCTAGCGCGCAGGAGCGACAGGACGAGATGTTGGGAGTTATCGTTGCGACCTTAGTGCTCCCAGAGTCGGTCAGTTAATGGACATGGGAATGCCCATTGACCGAACCCAGGTAGTCCGGCATATCATCCTGGGCACCGACCGGAATATCAGGCCCATGGGACGCTGGTATCACTCTTAGAAGCAACGTCTCACCACTAAAACCTAATTCCGACCGTATTCCTATCCACAGGTCGTAATAGTGAGAACACATGATAGGGTAGAAACCGAAGTCCTAGGTTTCCTTTTATATTGTTTATCCCTCATATCTACAATTTGTGACAAACCATCGATCGATTCGGGCTAGCTCACCCATAGGGTGAATTGGTTCTTCTTAAAAAAGCATAACCACGCCTCCCTGTGTTCGACCCCCAAGCCACACTACAACACCATGCTCTTGCGGTACAAATATTTTAAATCCGGTATCCCCCAATCCGACTGCACTCTTATGAGTTAAAAACCGGGGGACGTCAAAAGGCCGTAGCTGGGCCAAAGTAACTACAAAGGAAACATACACTAAATATGGTACTGAAAGTAAAACTAAAGGAACGCGACAACGGCGAAGGTATCTAGTCTTCCGCAGGGGGAGACTCGGCGTTAACGACAAACTCCTGGCTCTCTAAGTCAGGCGTCTTAAAAGGATCCTCCTGGTAGTCTGGCTCGGGATCTGACATACATCCAAAAACATGAATGTATGTCAGCAAGGGTCTGCAAGTGAAGGTTAGAAACCCAAGGCAATGTATACAAAATAATATTAAATTATGAAGCATTAATAGTTTAATAGGAGATGTCAGCAACAACTTTTTAAGTATGTCAGTTCTAAGTGAAGTAAAGTAAAGTATTCTAACATGACAGTTCTAAGCAGTTTAAGGAGTAAAGTAACGAGCATGGCATTTCTTTTGATTTATTAACATGACAATTTAACTGAGACAACTATAGTAAATACAAGTTTCGTGTCAGAGTTTTCTGTCTCTCATAGGGTTCAAGCCTTTAAGTCGTGATGAGTGGATTGTTCTTCTCACGGGGGTTCTACCGTGAATGACGCTACCCACCGCATGCGGGTGGTGCTTTTGAAGAGAAGATCCCATCATACGTCTAGTGGCAGCTCAACCCTAACCCCACTCCAGAATTGTGCTGGAACACGAGCCAACCTAGTCGACTCCCACGACATTACGAAGTCACGATTTTGCCTTTGAGGCGCACGATTTCACGATGTCACTCATTACTTAAACATTCCAAAAATGACCAAGCAACGTATGCACCAATTTAACAATGTCAATATTCCTTTTTGTACAATATTTTCAATAGTTAACAAGAATGTTGAACAATATTCGCAATAATTAAAAGAATGTTGAACAGGTTGTTTTAATGAACATGCTACAGATAATGATTTTCTTTGCCGATGTTTAAAACTAAAACATATCAAGTTATATGTCAATGGGTCACATTTTAAGTCTAGAACATCATAGTATTATTTTCATGTGTCATTTCATGTGCAGCTTTCGAGTTATATAGCAGTAAATGAAAATGACTATAAAAGCATCCAACTTCAATACTTCACAATAAATTGTACACTCGCCTCATTTCAGCGTTCTTGGTGTCGTTGGGTTTGTCTCGATGAGTACTATGCTATGGTGAGATCGGTTCGCTGGTTCGATTAGACATACAATCGCGTTAGGTTCTTTTCGACATATCGAAATATTAAACAAACCCTACGCCGTCTAATAATCCGTTTTATTAGGTTCTTCTATACTACGATGTGGGTTATAGTATATTAATAGATAGATCCACTAACCGGTGAAACGCAGCGAATGATTGGGGCATGTACGGTGTTTGACGACGGCTATGGCGGTGGATCTGAACGGCGGTGACTGAGGGAAGAAGGGGCAGTTGCAGGGGGGGCGGCCGACGGCTGGATGGGGCTGTGGTGACCTGCAGTCGGGGGCCTTGATCACTCCTTATTTTACACCCTTTCCCCCGCATGTTTGCATGCCATTTTGATCGCCCAAATCATGTTTTTTCACGATATATCGACGATATTGCGATGCTTTTCACGATTTGTTGTTTTTGTCGCATTTCAGGTGATTTGGCGCGATTAGGAGTGATCTCGAGATGCCGTAATCTAGACGGCCACCGACGACCTCCCCGAGGGGTATTTTGCTGTTGGAGAGGAGCGGAAGAAGAATGGACGTCGTAGGAGCGACGAGGAGGCCAAAACAATCAGATTGGGCATTTTTTGTGTCCCACTCGGCCGACCAGCGAGACACTGCTCGGCCGACCCGTTCAGACACGTTTTCCATGTGTACTCGGCCGAGCGACGGAGACCACATCGGCAGAGTGACGATACCACGTCCGCCCGAGTGGCACCCAGATGAAGCCCCTCCTGAATATCGAAGTTACTGTTTTTCGGCCATCTGAGCTTCAGAAGACCCACTCGGCCGAGTGGCAAATCCCGTCCGTCCGAGTGAAGTGAAGCCATCGGCCGAGTGACGACAACTCACTCGGCCGAGCCGCCCCCGAACTGAAGACCCCTGAAGACCCCGACTTACTGGAAAATTGACAGGGTTTTCACTCGGCCGAGCGACTTTTGTCACTCGGCCGAGTGCGATGCGCTGCCTGTAGCGAAATTTGCGGAAAACAGGCTGTGCAGGGGCGTTTTGGTCAGGATTTTTAGACGACTTTTGGGGCTATTTAAGCTCTGTTTTTACCCTAGTTTTGGGGGCTATCTCTCAGATTTTTTGCAGCTTTTTGAGTCTACTTTTTAGCTTTATTAATTGTGATTGGAGAAGAGAAAAACTTGGATTTTTGTTGGATTAATTGAAGATCTACATTGGTTTGCATTTCTCTTCCCCAAAAACTCTATTTTTATTGTTTATATCATTGTTGTGATGAATTCCATTGCCTATTTCATTGATTATTTTTGTGATATTGCTATGATTTGTGAGTAGTCTCCACGTCTCGGGGCGTGGGAATGAACCCTACAAGCCATATTTCCTATTTGTGTTGAATTAGTAGAAATTGAGCTAGGATTGTTATTAGGGATTAGATTGGGATCGAATTACTACGGATGGCTAGGTATTCATATCAATTGGGATTTGCAAGAGATTGGATCCCAATTTGATAGGAAGCCCTAGAAATCCGAATTGGGTTGGAGTCGGATTTTCGAAATATCGGTTTGCAAGAGATTGGACCGATACTAGGACCTCCGGTTGCAATTCCGTGCCGATACCCGTTTGCAAGAGATTGGACGGGTAGGAACTATCCTAATTTAGATTGTGGACCGAGTTTGCAAGAGATTGGGCTCGGTGCGCAATTGGACGATGATGTTGATCCTAATGCTAGCTTCCCTAGGCTAGGGTTTGCAAGAGATTGGACCCAAACCTAGGATAGCTATAGACCGGCAACAGCGCGAGAGCGTGAGCTTGGTTCCACATTTAGTTGCAACTAGTTCATCCAAATTCTCATTCTAGCAATTTCGATTCCGGCAAACCACATTTATGAAATACGGTGAGTAGTGGGGATTCCCCTTTCCCTAGACGTTCTTTATTTGATTTGATATTTCGCAAATTTGTCTGACGATTGTGACAGGATCGCCCAAGGCAATTATCTCTGTTCCTAAATAGCCAGGTTGATCAGGAGCAAGCACGGTCTTTCGTCCTCCCTGTGTTCGATACCCGCTCGCCACCATACCGTGCGCTTGCGGTAAAACTACAACCGTCGCCTCGGGACGTGTATCCGGGGTGCGATCAAGTTTTTGGCGCCGTTGCCGGGGAGGCGATTGCGTTTGATTCTTTTTCACCCTAGCTATTCTTTTTCTTTTTATTATTATCATTATTTTTATTTCTTATTTCTTGCCTAACCCTTCCACGGTATTAATCATTTCTTTGAAACTCTGTTTCCCCTGTGCATGAACACGAGATCTACGGCGGACCCAGAAGACTTATTATTTGATCCTGAGATCGAACGTACCGCGCGGAGACTTAGAGCGGAAAAGAGACAAGATCCGGAAGGGAGGTATATGACCAACCAGGAAACTCCTGAAGAATTGGCGGCAAGGATGGCAAGGATAATCTCGATTCGAGATAGGCTTCGGCCTAAGACTTCTTCTACCACCTCGTCCATTGCCATGCCGGGGTTAGCGGCCGACAAGAACTTCGAGCTAAAGACTGGATTGGTGGTGTTGATGCAACAAGACCCGTTTCATGGGAACGCACATGAGAACCCCCACTACCACATCCAACTATTCTTGTCAAAGTGCGCCACATTCCAGATGCCGGGGGTCTCCAACGACGCTATCAGACTGCGCCTCTTCCCCTTTACGCTAAAGGACAAGGCACTCTATTGGTTGAGGACGCAGGCTGACGGAGTCTTCACTACTTGGGACGAGTTGGCGAGCGCATTTATTGACAAATTCTATCCGCCATCCAAGACGGTGAAGATCCGGAGCGCTCTCATGTCCTTCAAGCAAGGACCACAGGAGACGCTCTATGAAGCTTGGGAGCGATTTAAGGATTTGCAGCACCAATGCCCGCACCACAGTATAGAGGACTGGGAGCTAGTTCATAGCTTCTACAACGGTCTCCAACCGGGGACCAAACAAATTAATGATGCCGCGGCGAATGGTGCAATCTTGTCAAAGACTCCCGAGGAAGCTACGGCCCTAATTGAGGAGATGGCCTCAAATAACCAACAATGGGGCGATGAGCGAGGACACTCCACATCCTCCTTAAAGCCAACTAGCATCTACGAGGCAAAGGCCGTAGCGGAGCTCACGAGCAAATTTGATTCTCTCCACAAGGTGGTGGAGAGATTGGAGAAATATATCACGGAGCCCCAAGGAAGCCCATCCACCTCCGCACCGACCAACCAAATGTGTGATTGGCAAGACCAATCTCAAGTCATGTACTCGGGAGGAGAGCAAGGAGAAGGATCCTTGGAGCAAATACAATATGTTGCGGGGAACCAAGGCTATTGGTCCAATCCGGCCGCAAGAAATCATCCGGGATTCTCCTACGCCAACAATGAAGGAGCCTTGAACCCGCCACAACCACCGCCTCAACAAGCTCGACCACCACCACCCCAACAACAAAACTATCCACCGAGGGGGCCTCTGCAACAAAACTTTCCACCGAAGCAACAAGTCCCACCGTATAGGCCTCCCGGATACAACCAAGGGTGGAGGAATCAAAATCAAAACCCTCCACAAGCTCCTCAACGAACCGACTTCGAATCTAGAGTGGAGGCGTTCATGGTCGAGCAAAATAAGGTGAATGCTACTTTGAAGGCGGGGCAAGAATCTCTCAATACCGTAGTGGCTCAAATATCGGAGCAATTAGCGTTGCTCAACCGGAACACTCAAAGATTGCCGGCGCAACCGGAGCAAAACCCACGGGGCAACACGGGCCACATCAACGCCGTAGTTGCCGTCACTACTAGAGGCGGGAAGGACACCACCCCCGCCATGATTCCTATTGAGGAGGCCGTGGAGGAAAGCTTGGAGCCGGTTGAGCCGGTAGTTGAGGTTGATAAGGAGAAGGAGCCACAAGACAAGGAGAAATCTAGGGCGGAGCGATTAATTGAGGAAAGGCGCTTCATGCCACCGGTCCCATTCCCCCAAAGGCTCGCTAAGGCGAAAATGGAGAAGAGGCTAGCAAAATTTCTCGAGTACCTAAGAGGAGTTAGCCTTAACATCCCCTTCCTCGACGCCATCGTCGAGATCCCCACGTATGCTAAATTCTTGAAGGACTTGATTTCGGGGAGGAAAAGGAAGGAGAAGATAATGCTAGCCGAGGAGGGCTCTTGGTTCACCAAGAGAGAGAAGGAGCCGGCAAAATTTAAAGATCCGGGGAGTTTTCGGATTCCTTGCACTTTGGGCGGCGTGCCTCTTCAAAAGGCGTTGGTCGACCTTGGGGCTAGTGTGAGCCTCATGCCCCTCTCCATGTTCTTAAAGCTTAACACCGGGACAAAGTTGAAACCCACCGACATGCGCATTCAATTAGCCGATGGACGGATAACAAGGCCGGTGGGGATCGCCGAAGACATCCCACTTCAAGTCCCGGGTGGAATATGCTTGCCATGTGACTTCGTCATCATGGACATTAAGGAGGAGGGAGACACCTCATTGATACTTGGACGCCCATTCCTCGCCACCGCCGGAGTCATCGTCGACGTGCGCGAAGGTACCTTAACCTTGAACGTCGGAAACATTGAGGTGGAGCTCCACATTCCTAAGGCTATGAAGCATATGCCTTATCACGAGGAACTCGACTACATGGACCTCCTCGATGAGGTGATAGAGGAGGCGATTCCTCACTCAATTGGTGCCCTTTTTGATGAAGAATTTGATGAAGGCCCGGATTTAGGCCAAGATGAAAAGATTGAAGACGATTCCCCCGACTTCTCCGCTGATGAAGATGAAGGCGACGCTGATGTCGTGAGGATTCGAGAGCTCTGCAAGCTCTCGAAATTAAAGTCTCCAAAGAAAGCTCCGCCGGCACGGAAATCGGCATCGCCGGTTAAGCCGTTGACCGGGGCAAATGCTAGCTTGGGGGAGCCTCCCCCCAACACTATTCGAGATAGGAGACCACCGCGGGAGAACGCTACGCCGCCACGTTCGAATCCAAGCGCGCTCCCCGGCAAGTTTGACGGGTGCATCTCATATGCACCAAACATCCCGCATTGATTGAAAATTATAGGGGGTCGAGCTCACGACCTAAAACGAGCGCTTGTCGGGAGGCAACCCGACGGTTTTTTCTTCATTTTTACTTTTTCTTTATTTTCGTTTTAGAAATTTTTAGTATTTTGAGTCATCCGACCAAAAATTTCGTGATAACGGGTCCGAATTTTCTTGACAGGAGAGGAGATAGGTAGATCCGTCATGAGGAGGATGAACGAGACGACGAGGAGCGCCCCAAGAAGGCGCTCGACGCTCAGGAGGAGGAGGAAATCGACTGGAGAAAGAAAGACGGAGTTTAGAGCCAAAACGAAGATAAACAGCAGAAATTAAGGCTCACTCGGCCGAGTATACTAGTCACTCGGCCGAGTCCAGAAGTTCGTCCGGCCGAGCCGCTCACGAACGAGGGAAGTCTGCTGTACCCAACTCTCTGTCTATTTTCCTCATTTCATTATAACTGCTACTCGGCCGAGTATATATATTCACTCGGCCGAGTAAAACGGATACCCTCCTAGGGCGAGTCATGCCGAGTAGCTTGAGTCACTCGGCCGAATGGACTTACTCCACTCGGCCGAGGCTGGCAAAGCCACTCGGCCGAAGCGATATCGGGGAGAAATTTTTATTTGCCTCGCTCGGCCGAGTGACTACGTCACTCGGCCGAGTCGTAACTTTATATTATATAAGTGACGAAGGGGGCGCGGATTTCGAAATAAAAAATTCCCAAATCCGCCCGCGCCCCCTCGCCTACCCTCGCCCGAACTCGCTTTGTTCTCACCCCCACTCGCCCGACCAAGCCCGCGCGCGCCGTCGCTCGGCCTGCCACCGCCGGCCGACCGTCGCCGGACCCCGCCCGAGTCGCCGCCGGCAGCCCCGTCTCCGATCACCTCCGGTTCGCTTATTTTCACCGTTTTCTCCTCTTTTCGTGTATTTTTTGAGGATCCGCGTATTAATCGAACCCCAAACCCGAATCAATTCCCATATCTATCTGTTATACCCCTATTGCTCCATACATTTTGATTATTACTCGCTGATATCGCTTTTCCATGCGCAGGTTGCTTTTTGGAGCTTAGGGGAGCTCAGGGGAGCTTCTACGGGCTGCTCAGGACTTCGTGGAGGCGCGGACTTCGCACGCTTCCACTACTTAGCACTCGCGGCGCGTTTTGGTATACTCTTTCCACTCTTTGTGCACACGCCGCACTTTTCACTTTTCGGCATGCGCTCGGGGCCGATATGCCGCCCCGGACACGGCCGCGGTCGAAGAAAGCTTCCGCCAAGCGGAAGCGGTCGGATAATGCCGGCCCCTCCCACGAGTTGGAGGACTCTCCTCCACCGTCCCCCACACACCCCGCACACCCAGCACAGCCTGCAGGCCCCACACACCCAGCACAGCCTGCAGCGCACCCACAGCCCGCACAGCCTCTCCCTGCCGATCCACAGCCACCACCACCGGCTCCACTGGTCGGGCCGCTCGGGATTACGTTCCGAGACGATGCACACCGCGCCGTCTTCGACCGTATCTCCCAGCGCTCGATCGTACCCTCCAGGTTTGCACACCTCGCTGACCTAGGACGCCTGGGGGTACTTGAGGGGATGCTCACGTTGTACGACAACGTGGGCTGGCGCGACTTCCTTCAGGTGTCGGCGGATAATTTTACCCGTCCGACACTTGAGGTTTTGAGTTCGATCGCCCGGACCGATGAGGGATGCTCATTCCGGTTCATGGATCGAGAGTGCCAGGTCACTCTCGATATGATGAGAGCATTCTTCTCAAGGCCCGCAGTCCCCGGAGCCGATCGCGGATACGGCCCTACCCACATCCCCCCACCTTCTTTCGACGCCGGCGCCTTCTGGGCCCGGATTACAGGCCACCACGCCGCCTTTGACCCTAGTAGGGCCAAGGCCTCGGCCATTGTCCACCCCTGCCTACGTATTGCCCAGCGCCTTATGGCGACCACCTTTCTGGCCAGATATGAGCCGGGCACGATGTCTACGCCAGAGCTCTACATGCTCTATGCGATGACACGTCCCAGAGCTCTATCTAGGGATGGACACGAGCTTGTCCCCGCCGTCGGGATCGACATTGCGGCTTGGTTTCTAGACCGTATCATTGTGTCGGTGGGCGCTCGCTCACCGATATGCTGCGGCGGTCTGATTACCTTGCTTACCATGATGACCGGCGAGGACCTACCCGACGACCTGCGACACGTTCCGGGCCCCACTTCCTTGTCGATAGACGTTATGGCCCGGATGAAGATGCTGCGTCCGCATGGCGAGCGTCACTGGGTCTGGTTGCACGGCCCCTATGGGGCCGATTACATGATTCTCCCGAGCCCTGCTCGGACTCTGATTGCACCAGCCCACGTTGACTGGATTTCGGCGATGGATGTCCTCATCCCCGTCGCCTACGTGCTCGAGGCCGAGGAGGCCGAGCAGGCCCACGCTGCCCACGCTACCCAGGCTGCTCCCACAGACCCTGCTGCACACCCTGCCGAGCCCGCTGCCGACCCCGTCGACCCTGTGGCCCCTCAGCCTGTTCCTGACGTTTCCGCTGCTCTTGACACTTCTGTCCCCACCTCTGCCAGTGTCGAGAGTACTCTTGCTGAGCCCACTTCCACCACTGTCACCACTTCCGAGGCTGTCCCCACCACTCCCGCTGCCACCTCCGGCCCTCTGTCCGTCGAGCCTCTTTGCTCCGCACTCCCCGAGCGCCCGCAGACCTTTGTTGAGAGTGGAGAGCCCTCGTTCGCCGCGATCGTGGAGACCATGGCTAGCATGATCTCCGCTGGGATTGCGCCTTTTGGTACACACACTTCCACCCCAGCGGTAGAGTCCTCTGTCTCCACAGCTGACGTATTCTCCGAGAGCGTCGTGGCGTCTGTCCACACTTCTGGGCCACTGACCTCTCTTGCCACCTCGTTGCCACCTTTGCACGCTTCTTTTGCTGCCGCTGCCTCCACTTCTCACCAGCCGGCGTCCCGGCCTCGCACTGAGGCCAGGCCCACATTTGCTGGCGCGGCACCTTTTGTCCCCTTCCCTGCTGAGCCCGTTACATACTCCACTCGCGTACGCCAGCCTCGCCCTGCGCAGCCTAGACCGGTGCATCCCTCTACACCACCCCCGCCCGACACTGTACTGCAGAGCATACGTGCTCTTGAGTTGGCGGTGAGTGGTCTTAGAGGAGACCTTAGGACCCTGTCCTCCACCGTCTCTACGATGGCTGGACGCTTCGAGCTGATCCCCCAGATCCACTACTGCCTTACACAGGTTCTGGAGCGTCTCCCACGCGTACCCCCGCCCACCCAGCAGGTTCCCACACACACTTCCGCACACACTAGACCTGCCTCCACTTCCACGCCCACCCCAGCTCAGCAGCCTACACCACCACCACCCCCTCCGCCTCAGGACGGAGACGGCGCGGCACCGCCTTCTTAGGCACTCTTGATGCCTTTATCCATTCCTGCCGTTGTGCTGCCCGTCTCTGCTGGGTCCTGTTGCACTTTTGTCCACCCCCCCTCCTCTCACTTATTTTGGGATTATATTTTTGATCATATCTTTTTGTGCATATCATATCATATCTACTTGGGATTCTCATTTTGATCACATCTATATATATCTTTTTGGGAGAGAGGGAGCGTTTTTGGTGCCGTATTTATTTTCATATCACTCCTGTTTGTGCATGCATCATTTCCGCATCATATTTTCATTTCTTTCTTTTTTCCTTTCATTATCTTTTTTTTCCCATCATGCATGCATCCTCACTTGCCCCTCACATTACTTGTCTCTCTGTGTGCCACACTTTGCACATTGAGGACACTGTGCCGTTTAGCTTGGGGGAGTGAGCTCTCACGTTCTTTTTCGATTTGCCACCTTTATTTTCAGTTTTTCACACCGCTTTTCACTTTTGCACTCATTTTTCGTTATTTTCCTTTTGTTTTGCCATGCATCACGTTTTCCTTACTTCCCTGTGTGCCGCATTGCATAGTTCTATTTTCCTTTTATCTTTACTTCTTTCTTTTTCATCTCATGCTAGAGATGAATTTTTTGTGATGATGTCTACGTGGAGTTAGCTTATTCTATATGCATGCTATATTTGTCGTGTCTTAGATTTCATTTCTGATATCATATGCTATGACTTGCTTTGCATTTAGGAGTAGTAACCCACACTTTTTCCTCATGAAAATGGATGAAATTTTATTATTAGCTGAGCCTGAATATTCATATGTATGCTATCACAGAAAACACACCAAGATTCACGCATTGAATGCCTATATCTGGAGTACTGATTTCTTTTCCTTTATCACTTCTATATGCATGAATTGTACACTTCACTTCCGGATGATTGAATGATGATTAGCTATGATATATCTGGATTAGTTAGCTTTTTTTGTGATCGAAACTGAGTAGATTAGATTACCCTGCTGAAGTTGTCGTGCATGTCTTATAGAGTGAGCCGAGAGTTATATTTATTTCTTTCTCCACAAATCTTGAACATCATTTCTCTACTTTTAAAAATCATTGGTGAATCTCCCCTTAGTGATTCTATTTTATGGCATTTCCCCCGCTATTAATTCCTAGCTCCAAATCTCTTATTCCAAAAAAAAAGGAGAAGAATAAAAGAGAGAAAAACATTCTTGTATATCATTACCTCTCTCTGAGTTGGGATCATTGTATATATATTGCTTATTGCAAAAGAAAAGAAAAAAAAAAGAAAAAAAAGAGAAAAAAAAGAGAAAAGAGGAAAAATCCTCAATAAAAGATCCCATCTCGCTTACTTTCTTTCTTCTTTCCCTTCTTTGCCTTTGGAGCTATATAAAAATGGGGATGTAAATATTTTTGTGCCACCACGCTTATAGATAAGCTTGGGGGAGGAGATCCATTGATGTGTGAGAGAGCGACTACTTGACATTGCACGACAACCTAGGCTAAGTAATATTCTATACTCGGTGAGATTGTTTCTAGCTTTACGAAATCCAGAAATCTAAGCCTAGCATTCATTTCATGAAATCCATACTTTTCTATTCTCTCTATTCTATGATGTGATACTCTTATACTCCAGATAGAAAGCGTTCAATTGAAAAGTGTGTGATCTGAGATTTGTATACCGCTTTAGATGATTCAGGCGATGTTAATTTTAAAATCATTCCGTTTTTCATGATTATACCGTTGTTCGTGGGTTTTCTATTTTCTACTTGCACTATTCTACTATGATATCAAAATGAGATTCTTTGACATGTAGTTCTCACTCGGTGCATGCTATAAGAGTAGGTGAAACCCACGTCCTGAGAAAATGATCTAGCATCCTACCTCTTCTTTCTTTCTTTCTTTATTTTCGTTTGGTTTTCATTCTTCTTTGTTTTTCATTTTTTTCCGTTTTTCGCCGTTTTCGTTTTCCGAATCCACCGGGTTTGCTTTTTACTTATCTTCCTCGAGGACGAGTAAGAGGCAAGCTTGGGGGATTTTGATCACTCCTTATTTTACACCCTTTCCCCCGCATGTTTGCATGCCATTTTGATCGCCCAAATCATGTTTTTTCACGATATATCGACGATATTGCGATGCTTTTCACGATTTGTTGTTTTTGTCGCATTTCAGGTGATTTGGCGCGATTAGGAGTGATCTCGAGATGCGCGTAATCTAGACGGCCACCGATGACCTCCCCGAGGGGTATTTTGCTGTTGGAGAGGAGCAGAAGAAGAATGGACGTCGCAGGAGCGACGAGGAGGCCAAAACAATCAGATTGGGCATTTTTTGTGTCCCACTCGGCCGAGTGGAGGAGCCACTCGGCCGACCAGCGAGACACTGCTCGGCCGACCCGTTCAGACACGTTTTCCATGTGTACTCGGCCGAGCGACATAGACCACATCGGCCGAGTGACGATACCACGTCCGCCCGAGTGGCGCCCAGACGAAGCCCCTCCTGAATATCGAAGTTACTGTTTTTCGGCCATCTGAGCTTCAGAAGACCCACTCGGCCGAGTGGCAAATCCCGTCCGCCCGAGTGAAGTGAAGCCATCGGCCGAGTGACGACAACTCACTCGGCCGAGCCGCCCCCGAACTGAAGACCCCCTGAAGCCCCCGACTTACTGGAAAATTGACAGGGTTTTCACTCGGCTGAGCGACTTTTGTCACTCGGCCGAGTGCGATGCGCTGCCTGTAGCGAAATTTGCGGAAAACAGGCTGTGCAGGGGCGTTTTGGTCAGGATTTTTAGACGATTTTTGGGGCTATTTAAGCTCTGTTTTTACCCTAGTTTTGGGGGCTATCTCTCAGATTTTTTGCAGCTTTTTGAGTCTACTTTTTAGCTTTATTAATTGTGATTGGAGAAGAGAAAAACTTGGATTTTTGTTGGATTAATTGAAGATCTACATTGGTTTGCATTTCTCTTCCCCAAAAACTCTATTTTTATTGTTTATATCATTGTTGTGATGAATTCCATTGCCTATTTCATTGATTATTTTTGTGCTATTGCTATGATTTGTGAGTAGTCTCCACGTCTCGGGGCGTGGGGATGAACCCTACAAGCCCTATTTCCTATTTGTGTTGAATTGGTAGAAATTGAGCTAGGATTGTTATTAGGGATTAGATTGGGATCGAATTACTACGGATGGCTAGGTATTCATATCAATTGGGATTTGCAAGAGATTGGATCCCAATTTGATAGGAAGCCCTAGAAATCCGAATTGGGTTGGAGTCGGATTTTCGAAATATCGGTTTGCAAGAGATTGGACCGATACTAGGACCTCCGGTTGCAATTCCGTGCCGATACCCGTTTGCAAGAGATTGGACGGGTAGGAACTATCCTAATTTAGATTGTGGACCGAGTTTGCAAGAGATTGGGCTCGGTGCGCAATTGGACGATGATGTTGATCCTAATGCTAGCTTCCCTAGGCTAGGGTTTGCAAGAGATTGGACCCAAACCTAGGATAGCTATAGACCGGCAACAGCGCGAGAGCGTGAGCTTGGTTCCACATTTAGTTGCAACTAGTTCATCCAAATTCTCATTCTAGCGATTTCGATACCGGCAAACCACATTTATGAAATACGGTGAGTAGTGGGGATTCCCCTTTCCCTAGACGTTCTTTATTTGATTTGATATTTCGCAAATTTGTCTGACGATTGTGACAGGATCGCCCAAGGCAATTATCTCTGTTCCTAAATAGCCAGGTTGATCAGGAGCAAGCACGGTCTTTCGTCCTCCCTGTGTTCGATACCCTCTCGCCACCATACCGTGCGCTTGCGGTAAAACTACAACCGTCGCCTCGGGACGTGTATCTGGGGTGCGATCAGGCCTGAGGTTGGGCGACCTGCTGTTGTAGGGGAGAGAAGTCGTGCAGAGGGCTGAGCGTGTGTCTGTGGAGGTCGAAGGCTACGTACAGCGACTTCTTGGGGGTGTTGTACGTGTGAGGAGGAGCTGACCTGTGGAGGGTTGTACACGCGACCTAGAATGACGCCCACAATGGGTTGAAATTCGGTGAATGGTGTGAGGTGAGAGGAAGAGTCCCGACGCTTGGAGAGATGACCGGTGGCCTTGGGGGAGGTGGTAGGCCATGAGGGGGCTTGTGCGTGGATGTCTGTGTGTGGGAAGGTGATGTTCGCAGGGTGATGGATTTGTGCGGCATCGAGGAGGGAGGCCGCTGGTGTCTTGCGCATCAGCGTGGAGAAGGGATGCCGCGACTTGGGAGGGCGGATCGCCGAAGCTTTGGGAGATGGTGGTCACGGCTGAGGTGTTTGACGTGGAGGAGGGAGCTTGGGCATGTGACAGCTACCTGTAGGGGAGAAAGGCTTAAGGGTAGGTTTATTATAGTAGGGCCCTAGGGTTTAGTATAGAGAGGGCGGCTAAGAGTAGTCTAGGTTTTATAATAGTTGTAGGGTTTGTGTTTTAGGCTAGCACGTGATGGCCTGGGAGTCTGGAGAGCTTGGGTTTCATGAGAATATGGCCTGGGTTCGAAAGTTTGTAGGGCTGAGGTTTACTATGTATGGGTCCCTTTGTGCATGATGTGTTGAGTGTGTAAAAGTGTGCGTGAGTAATAGACTGGGTTGCTTAGGTTTTAAAAATAATTAAGAATATTTAATAGTTTTAAACATGGGGGTGCGACTGAGTTTGGTAAAGCTAGGGTTTAGATTAAATTAGGAAGGGTTTAGCTTAACATGGAAATGTTTTGAAGTGGGGAAATCTGGAAGTTAAAATTTAGTTAATTGTAATTAAGTGGGATTTCCTTGTTAATTAGGAGGAATAAAAGTCTCCCTAGCAAATTAGGAAATGATTTGGAAATTTTTGAATTCAAAAATTTGAAATGAATATTTAAAGAAATTACTTGATAATAAAATATTAAAGATAATAATAATGAATATTTAAAGAAATTACTTGATAATAAAATATTAAAGATAATAATAATGAATAATAATAATGAATATTTAAAGAAATTACTTGATAATAAAATATTAAAGATAATCATAATGAATAATAACGAATATTATTTGAATAATATGCTTAGGATACGTAATAATACGCCTAGGATACGTAATAATATGCCTAGCACTAATACGAAATGCAGATACAGAAAAGACGTACAACAAGAGAGAAAACGTATCATTAAAAACTGGTCGTTACACGCTACCCACCTTAAGGATAATTCCGCCCTCGAAATTCCTAACAATCACTGATCGGTAAACAAATGTGGGTAACGCTCCCACGTCTCCTCTTCCCTCTCCCAGGTGGACTCTCCTAGTGAGCCATGTCGCCACATCACCCTATCAAGATTGACGGTCTTGTTTCTGAGTGTCTTCCAACGCTTGTCAAGAATCTGCACTGGCTGCTGATCATACGTCAGATCAATCTCAGAGTAGTCCACAGCGTGAGATGGATCACTAATATACCGACGGAGCTGAGACACATGGAAGACATCATGAACTCCCTTCAAAGATGGTGGCAAAGCTAAGCGGTAAGCTATCTCACCGACTCTCTCCATGACATCGAAGGTCCAATATATCTTGGACTGAGCTTGCGGCACTTTCCAAAGAGGATAACTCCTCGATTCGTGGAGATCTTCAAAAATAAATGGTCTCTCGGCTGAAACTCTAATGGACACCGTTTAGTATCTGCCCAATGCTTATAATGATCCTGAGCGATCCGAAGCTTATCACTGATATCTCGCACAACATCTACCGCTTCGACAATCATCTCCGGTCCCAATAACTCTGTATCTCCAATGTCATCCCAGCTCAGTGGCGATCGACATTTCCTCACATAGAGAGCAGCGAATAACGCCATACCAATGCTCGCCTGATAGCTGTTATTGTAGGAGAACTCCACCGGATGCAGATAATCCTCCCATGAGCCCTTGAATCCAGCATGCAAGCTCTCAGCATATCCTCCAAAATTTGAATGGTCCGCTCTGACTGGCCATCCGTCTGTGGGTGATACGTAGTGCTGAACTTCAGGCTGGTACCTAGATTGGTCTGCAGACTCTTCCAGAACTTAAGACGTGAACCTCGTATCTTGATCTAATACAATGCTCACATGGACTCCATGCAAGCGCAAAATCTCCTACACAACATAATTCACATCACTATTGGTACTAGAAGGGAATTATGAAGGGGTGAGTTAGGTCATTACTTCCATATACTTCCTTGCCAGTATCTCCATGGATTGTCCTACTCGAAACGGTATAAAGTGCACAGACTTGGTCGATCGATCAATAATGACCCAGATAGCATCGTTCTGCCTGGTGCTCCGAGGTAAGCTAGTCACGAAGTCCATTGTGATGTGCTGCCACTTTCACTCCGGAATCGACAGAGGTTGTAGCAGTCCAGCAGTGCGATGATGCTCAGCCTTCACTTTCTGACACACGAGGCATTTGGCAACGCTCCGTGCCACACTTCTCTTCATTCCGTACCACCAGAAATTCTGATGAAGATCCTTGTACATCTTCATACCTCCAGGATGAATAGAATAAGGCGAACTGTTAGCCTCATTCATCAACTCCTCTCTGATATCTCCTGCAAGTACGCAGATCCTACTACCATATCTCAGGGATCCATCCTCATGAATAAGGAAATCTATCCAGAGTCCTGCTTCAACCTGCTCTTTGATCTTCTTCAACCTAGCATCCCCAACTTGAGCAGTCTTAATCCGATCTACAATCGTTGACTGAATCTTCATGTTCATTAACGATGAAGTGACTACCGGTAGAAAATCTTCAACATCCATCTCTCACAGATCCTGCTGCAATCTCCACTGAGCTGTGAGAATCATCACCTCGGGCAGTCGACTCAAGGCGTCCGGTACGACATTCACCTTCCCCGGATGAAACTGAAGATCGATGTCGTAGTCTGCCATCAATTCCAACCATCTACACTGTCTCATTTTCAGCTCCTTCTGAGTGAGTATATATTTCAAACTTTTGTGATCAGGAAAAACTTTCACTTTCTCACTCAGTAAGAAATGTCACCAGATCTTCAAAGCAAAGACGACGGTAGCTAATTCCAGATCGTGGGTCGGATAGTTCTTAACATGGACCATTAACTGTCACGAAGCATATGCGACCATATGGTTGTACTGGTGCAGAACACATCCAAGTCCCTTGCCCGATGCGTCGCAGAAAATCTCGAAGCCTTCGCTTCTATTCGGAATAGCTAAGACTGGTGCAGTAGTCAGTCTCCCCTTCAAAGTAGAAAAGGCATGCTCATAAGAATCTGACCAACTAAACTTAACATCCTTCCTCGTCAATCTCGTTATCGGTTCTGCTATCCTCGAAAAGTCCTTGATAAATCTGTGGTAGTAAACAGCCAATCCAAGGAAACTACTGATGTCCGATGCCGATCGAGGTGTAGGCCATTCACTGACTGCTCTGACCTTCTCCGGATCCACTCAGATGCCAGCTCCTGATACCACATGCCCAAGAAATGCAACTATGTCCAGCCAGAATTTGCATTTACTGTATTTGGCATATAGTCTATGATGACAGAGCATCTCTAATACCATCCTCAAATGCTCGACATGCTCCTCCTCGCTCTTCGAGTACACCAGGATATCATCTATGAAGATCACCATGAACTTGTCTAAGAAGTCATAGAAGATAAGGTTCATGAGATTCATGAACACAGCAGGAGCATTGGTCACACCGAATGGCATGACAATGAACTTGTAATGCACGTACTTGGTCCAAAAAGATGTCTTGTGCATATCTTCCTTCTTGACTCTGACTTGAAGGTATCCGCTCCAGAGGTCCAACTTCGAAAATACCCTCGATCCACCAAGATGATCGAAGATATCATCAATATAGGGCATCAGATACTTGTTCTTCACTGTGATCTGATTAAGCTGCTGATAGTCAATGCACATTCTCCTCAATCCATCCTTCTTCTTCACCAGCAAGACAGTCGCACCCCAGGGAGATACACTGGGATGAATGAAACCCTTCTATAGTAGCTCATCCAACTGCTTCCTCAGCTCTTCCAGCTCTACGGAGCCATAAGGTACGGCGCCTTTGAAATTAGTTGAGCTCCTGATATAAGTTCAATGCTGAACTTCAATGCTCGATCGGGCGACAATCCAGAAATGTCTTTCGGAAAGACGTCTTTGAAATCTCTCACTACCGCTGGCTTCTCTGGTTCAACTATCATGGATGCAACAGTCAATCTATTTGGCTGGGCCCAAAACTTGACAGGTCCAAGCGAACGTCCTCCGCTGACGAACTCGAACACTGGGTGGTCAAGAATTTCGAATACCACTTTCTTCTGGTGACAGTCGATTGTGGCATAGAAAGCTCCTAACCAGTCAATGCCGAGAATAGAATCAAAGTTAGGTAGGTCGTGGACAATGAACTAAGCATATAATTTGTGTCCACTAACCACCAATGGACATAGTCTGCATGCCAATGCAACCTTCACTACACCATTCCCAGTTGTAATATTCCAACACTTGGGAAGTGTATAGGTGGGTATCGAGTGTTCGACTACGAACTTCCAGGATACGATACACATGGAAGCTCCAGAATCGAACAGTCTCAAGGCTGAGTGAGATGAAACTAAGATGACACCTAAAGGTATAATACAGCTAGGTGAAGCATGGGTCTAACTAATCAAACATAAATGCATAAATAAGGAAAGACTAGTCTAGAGGTTACCTGCTATCACATCGTCCTCAGCAGCCTCAACAGCTCTCATAGTGAACGCCCTTCAGCCTCAACAGCTCTCATAGTGAACGCCCAGCGTTTTGGCTGGTTGGCCTGCTGAAAGGCTCGATCCTATGGTATCAGAGGTGGTCCTCGCTATCCAGGTGTAGGCACTCTCTGCTGAGCAGTCCAAGCTCTCCAGCAGGTACAGGTAGAGAGCCGCGAGGGCAGTCTTTTGCAGTATGGGCAGGCGATCCACAGACAAGCACTGATTCAGCATCCTCCTGTAGTCTTTCTTCACATGTCCAAGCTTGCCACAGAAATGGCAAGTCAGTTGAGCTTTGTTGGGGACATGTGTAGCTGGCCTCTTGAACAGGGTGGTCTGAACTGGACGAACACCGCCCTAGGTGCACTCCTCTGCAGCTCTATTGGGCCCTTGCCAGCCTGATGCGCCTTCCTCTGATTCACGATTTGCTCGTTCTTCCTGGCAGCTACCAGGACTTGCTCATAAGTGGTAAAAGTGCTCACGAACATAGCGGTCTGTATGTCCGGATCCAAGCTCTGCTGAAAACTGTGTTCACAGTCCTCCGCGTCTGCCACTAGAGTAGGGGAGAAGCGACTCAGCATGGCAAACTCAGCCTCATACTTATCGACTGTCATGGTGCCCTGCTCCAGGTTGATGAAGCACTGCTACATCTCTCTCTTCGTAGCATTAGGGAAATATTGGGCGTCAAACCTCTGACGGAAAGTAGCCCATGGAATCGGCTTGGTCAGCCTGGTCTCCTCAGCTTTCCACCAGTGTTGGGCATTATCTGTCAACTGCTTTTTGGCGAGCTCCACCCAATTATTTGGATTGACTTGGGCAAGACTCAAGTCATCCACAGTGCTACGGAGCCATTCCTCGGCCGCTAGTGGGCCATCTCATCCGGAGAAGCTCTTCGGACGCATCTCTCGAAACTGCTTGGCTCCAGACTCATGTTGGGGATGTGGTGGTGCAGCTGGTGCAGCCTGACGTCCCTGCTGGACCAGATAATGTTGAACCTCTAGCATCTCTCTCATAACTCCAAGCATCTAGCAGATGTCATCCTCTCCGCCTCCAGCTGCTCCGGGTCCACGTCAGGTGTTACACGTCCAACCATTCTAAGATAAAAACCCCGAATTAATCTCGTGTACACGAGTACTCTAGATGTTTGGCCAATGAAAGAGTTCATATTTTTCTGAATTTACACCGCTGCAGACCTGCATGGGCCATAACTAAAACCTGTAACGCCCCACTTTCCAAAAGACACAGGAAGTGAGAACATTACAAGGCCCATATGAACTGGAGCGGTGAAGCTCGAGTTTAATAAGTGTCTGTGATAACAACAACAAGGCATGTCTTTGCATACATTTCAGAATAATATGAAACATTCATAAAATTTAAAGCCACATCAGAAAAAATGTCCATACACGAAATAAAATGCAAAGGCCACAGCTGGGCCAAAGTAACTGCAAAGGAAACGTGCACTAAACAAGGTACTGAAAGTAAAACTAAAGGAAAGCGGCAACAACAAAGATCTCTAGTCTTTCATAGGGAGAGACTCGGCGTCACGGCAAACTCCTGGCTCTCTAAGGCAGGCATCTCAAAAGGATCCAAGTGAAGGTCAGAAACCCAAGGTAAGGTGTACAAAATAATATTGAATTATGAAGCATTAACAGTTTAATACGAGATATCAACAACAAGTTTTTAAGTATGGCAGTTCTAATTGAAGTAAAGTAAAGTATTATAACATGACAGTTCTAAGCAGTTTAAGGACTAAAGTAACAAGCATGGCATTTCTTTTAATTTATTAACATGGCAATTTAACTGAGACAACTATAGTAAATACAAGTTCCGTGTCAGTGTTTTCTATCTCTCATATGGTTCACGCCTTTAAGTCATGATGAGTGGATCGTTCTTCTCACGGGGGTTATACCGTGAGTGATGCTACCCACTACATATGAGTGGTGCTCTTGAAGGTAGGATCCCTTCATACGCTTAGCAGCCACTCAACCCTAACCCCACCCCAGAATTGTGCTGGAACACAAGCCAGCCTAGTCGACTCACACGACATCACGAAGTCACGATTTTGCCTTTAAGGCGCACGATTTCACGATGTCACTCATTACTTAAACATTCCAAAAATGACCAAGCAAGGTATGCACCAATTTAACAATGTCAATATTCCTTTTTGTTCAATATTTTCTGTAACGAATGGTTTTCTTGTATCTGGATTTATTATATTATATTATATGTTTTGGTGGATTTTCTCCTTATGTGTGGTTTTCGTCTCCGTAACTTTCATTTTCGATCGTTTCGTCGTGTTTTCTTAGCTTCTTCCTTAGAATCGTCGATTTCGGAGCAAGTCATTCGTGACGGGCTTCGTATCGGTCATATCTTATTGTTAGATCAAGCCTAGGAGTCTTAGGAATCGATCCCAGAGCTCCGCGCTCCATATCGGAACTTTTGGTGCTCATTAGCCGGTGTAAGAATGGGCACCGACCGACTAGATGACGATCCAGTCGGTCGGCAATCCTTCTTGAACCGACTAGTTGGCTTTCTAAATTTCTCAGGAGTTACTGTTTGTCGTTAGTCGGTCTAAGAACGTTGGTTGATCGACTAGGTTGCAAACTAGTCGGTCGGCAATGCTTCTTTAACCGACTAACTCGTTTACTAATTTTTGGTATCAGTACTGTTCATTCTTAGTCGGTCTAAGTTCATCTTTCGACCGACTCGTTTTTAAACTAGTCGGTTAAGTTATGTACTCAAACCGACTAATTCTTAGTTCTTCTGAACAGTCGAGCACTGTTTACTCTTAGTCGGTCTAAGTACGTTTATCAACCGACTAGATGCCAAACTAGTCGGTCAGTAGTTGTTCTTTGACCGACTAAATCTAGATCCTATTTCTGTACAGGAGTTACTGTTTGGACTTAGTCGGTCTGCGTTGGTCAACCGACCGACTAGTTCCCAAACTAGTCGGTCAGTGGTTGCTCTTTGACCGACTAATCTGTGTCGAAACCCTAATTTCTGGGCAGCCGCCAGCCCTTCCTATTTAAACCCCTCCCAAACATTTTCTTCCTCTCCCTCACGACCTAAAACCCTAGTTTCTCCCCCATTGAGCCCCTATTACCTCAAACCCTTATTCCTTCATCCCAAGCCCAAAATCCATCATCCAAACTCTCCCGTAACACATTCTACCTCTCATCTTCCTCAAATCATCATCAAATCCCCCAAAACCCTATTTCTCCAAACTTCTCCATCCATTTCCAGATCTGAACCCTAGGTTCCCCGGAGCGTTTCTTCCGTTACCGTGGTTGATCGGCATCATTCTTCCGTTCCCTATACGGTAATAATCGATCTCTTAATGTTTTCATAACCCGTTGTGTTTTTGTGAAACCCTAATGCATGGATGTTGTTTTGATGGTTGTTTCTTCATAACAGCGACTTCCCCATAGATTAGCGTCCGTTGGATGAACCCTCGTTGATAGTCATCCTCGGTGCTAGGCAAGTGAAACTTGCCACTTAGGGTTTAGGCCATGTTTTAGGCCATTTGCTTGTTGTAAGCGTAAAAGAGACTAGGCGACGAAATGATACTCGCCTAGGCGCAAATTTAGGAACTAGCTTGACAACGAAGCTAGATCCGACATTTATCATGTTGCACAATTACCATGTCATGTTTAATTTCCATTAACGGTACGCAAATTAATTGTCATGTCATTGCATTCTTTAAGTGTTTCGGTGATTGCATAGCTTCGCTAGAATGCTTGTGTTCCTGGCTCGTGTTCCAGAAGCGGGCCATGTGTTGGTTGATAGCCAATGCCCGAACTACTTGTTTTCGGCTAGGTGCACCCCTATGCCAAATGCTTATGAATCGTGAACTAGAATGCGAGCTCCTGTGCGGGGCAACCCTGGCTCATTTACTGAGCTCGTGTGCGGGGACCCTGGCTCGATTACATGTGGGTATTGGTGGTAAGAGTTAAGCGGCCAATCAACTGGGAGTCTGCCCGATCAGCAACTGCAGTGGTAAGGCGTAAACTCTGGGTTTTAGGGTAGTGTTAAGCGGCCAATCAGCGTGAATGCCAAACCATTCAGCTGTAAGGCGTAAACATCTACAAACAACTTGAAACATGACTAGTGAATTGATTGAGATTGTTAGTAGCTTGGCTACTCTTGTCTTGTCCCGATAATTGTTCTCTTGTACTTATTGTTTCACCATGTCCTGCTTGTGCACTCATGTTATAACTGCCATGTCATGCATACTATAACTGCTAGGTTGCTAGTTGCCTTACTTACAGTTTCCTTGCCCAAGTCTTTTAGACTTGCTGACATGTGCCACTTTACTCTTTTGGGTGACACATGTTAGATCCTGAGCATGAGTACCTTGTTGAGGACGAGGTGTTTGCTGACGCCGAGCCCGAGCTTGTGTTTGACGGGGAGCACATGGACACTGGGGACCAATCCTAGTGTCTTCGTTGTGCTTTTCCTTTTGTTTAGACTGCTGTTTTGTTGTCGGTGCGTAGCACCTATATTTTGTTACGTTGTTGCTTTTGTTGGCCTTGTTCTGGGCCTTTAGACTCTTTCTTTTAGCCTGGTGGCTTTGCTGGATGTTGAACTTAATTTTCATGTTGGACAAATTATGAGATATGAGATTTTATTTCTGTCTCTCCTTGTGTTATTATTGTTGTTCCGTTTGTGGTTACAGGGACCTGCTTATGTTTTATTGACGCTTATCGGGTTTGGGGCTTCACAGCTCCACTCTCGTGCGGACCTTTTCACGTCTCGCCTCCATTTTAGGGAAGCGGGGCGTGACATTTTCAAAAGTTAACAAGAATGTTGAACAATATTCGCAATAATTAAAAGAATGTTGAACAGGTTGTTTTAACGAACATACTACAGATAATGATTTTCTTTACAGATGTTTAAAACTAAAATATATCAAGTTATATGTCGATGGGTCACATTTTAATTCTAGGACATCATAGTATTATTTTCATGCGTCATTTCATGTGCAGATTTGGAGTTATACAACTTTAAATGAAAATGACTATAAAAGCATCCAACTTCAATAATTCACAATAAATTGTACACTTGCCTGATTTCAGCGTTTTTGGTGTCTTTGGGTTCATCTCGATGAGTACAACGATGTGGTAAGATCGGTTCGCTAGTTCGATTAGACATACAATCGAGTTAGGTTCTTTTCGACATATCGAAACATTAAACAAACCCTATGACATCTAATAATCCGTTTTTATTAGGTTCTTCTACACTATGATGTGGGTTATAATATATTAATAGATAGACCCACTAACCGGTGAAACGCAGCGAAGGATCGAGGCGTGTACGTCGTTTGACGACGGCTACGGCGGCAGATCTGAACGGCGGTGACTGAGGGAAGAAGGGTAGTAGCACGGGAGGGCGGTTGACGGCTGGACGGGGCTGTGGCGGCCTGTAGTCGGCGGCCTGGGGTTGGGCTGCTTGCTGTTGTTGGGGAGAGAAGTCCGGCAGAGGGCTGGGTGCGGGTCTGTGGAGTTTGAAGGCCGCAGGCAGCGGCTGCTCGGGGTGTTGTGCGTCTAAGGAGGAGCCGGCCTGAGGAGTGTTGTACGCGCGACTTAGATTGGTGCTCGTTGTGGGTTAACAGTCGGTGGACAGTGTGAGGCGAGAGAAGGAGTCCCCAAAGATTGGAAAGATGGTTGGCGGCCTTGAGGGAGGTGGCAGGCCTTGAGGGGGCTTGTGCGTGGACGTCTGTATGTAGGGAGGTGAAGGCCGCGAGGTGGTGGGTTTGTGCGACAGTGAGGAGAGAGGCCGCTAGTGTCTTGCGCAGCTGCGTGGAGAAGGGAGGCCGCAACTTGGGAGGGCTGATCACCGGAGCTTTTGGAGATGGTGGTTGTGGCTGAGGTGTTTGACGTGGAGGATGGAGCTTGGCCGTGCGGCAGCTGCCTGTAGGGGAGAGAGGCTTAAGGGTAGGTTTATTATAAGAGGGCCTTAGGGTTTAGTATAGAGAGGGCGGCTGAGAGTAGTCTAGGTTTAATAATAGTTGTAGGGTTTGTGTTTTAGGCTAGCACGTGATGGCCTGGGAGTCTGGAGAGCTTGGGTTTCATGAGAATTGGGCCTGGGTTCGAAAGTTTGTAGGGCTGAGGTTTACTATGCATGGGTCCCTTTGGGTATGATGTGTTGAGTGTGTAAAAGTGTGCGTGAGTAATAGACTGGGTTGCTTAGGTTTTAAAAATAATTAAGAATATTTAATGGGTTTAAACATGGGGGTGCGACTGAGTTTGGGAAAGCTATGGTTTAGATTAAATTAGGAAGGGTTTAGCTTAACATGGAAATGTTTTGAAATGGGGAAATAAGGGAGTAAAAATTTAGTTAATTTTAATTAAGGGGGATTTCATTGTTAATTAGGAGGAATAAAAGTCTCCCTAGCAAATAAGGAAATGATTTGGAAATTTTGAATTAAAAATTTGAAATGAATATTTAAAGAAATTACTTGATAATAAAATATTAAAGATAATAATAATGAATAATACGCTTAGGATGTGTAATAATATGTCTAGCACTAATATGAAATACAGATACGGAAAAGACGTACAACAAGATAGAAAACATATCATTAAAAGCTGGTCGTTACACTGGGTGTCGGGCCCCAGCCCAGGGCGCTTGGTGCCCTGGGCACCCAAGCCCAGGGCACCTGGCCCAGGCGGGCCAGGCACCCAGGACGTCCAGGCCAGCCACTTGGGTCGGTCTGGGCTGACCCATGCCCAGTTTGGGCTTGGGTAAGGCCTTTTAGTGCTGACTTGACAGTTTTGGGCATAACTTGTGCATTTGGTGTCCGATTTGAACGTCGTTCGAACCTATGTTCACAACGGGACATTCTCGCCTTATAGGTAAACTTTTCCTCTCGTTTATTATATAAAATAATGTCGTAAACAATTTACGACACATGTGACTCACTTTGCATCATATGCAAAATAGTCTCCTATCTAAGCTTAAAATATTCATTTGCATCAAATGTAGTTTCTCCCTAATATTTCTACCTATTACTAGACGAAGGTCGCACTCTGTATGAGACCCTACAGCTTGACCCTACTACAGGTTGGGCTCGAAGCCCACACGGCAGTGACCACGAGCAGTAGTTGCTGTCCCTGTTTCAGTATCATAATTATGTGGTTAACTCATCGACATGAGTATTGTCATGACCACCCTGATTGTGTCCGTGATGAATTCCACAGTTTTAGTCTCTTCGTCAAAACTATGTCGTTTAACTCAAGCCTAGGGTACGGTGAAACTGTCAATCCCAATTGCTTAAAGCCGGTTAGTTTCCATTGATCTTTAGTCAAAAATGTTGGACATCTTCCAACATACTCTGGCCAGAGTTTTCACTAAAGACTGAACTAACACTACAACACTAACTCCCATTGATCGGGAGAGACGAAACCTATCTTGGTCATTACTCTCCTCACACGCTTCAAATGTCACCCAACCAAAGACCTTTCGACAGGCCTAGCCTCGAAGCTATGTTAGAGATCTAAGTGACACCGTTCACATACAGGTTCGTACATTGACCTCAAGTTAAAGACCAACTTTCCTATAATCACTAAGAGTTATCATAGACAGATTTGTCAATCTTAACCATATAATAACTCTTGTGGGTCGTTCAGTGAACTCATTCTCAAATGAGCGCCTGTGTCTCGTCTTCGACTTTGCCAAATCGAACGACCATGAGATCATCGTCACCGCTATACGGTGAAGACTAAGACATAATGTGTTATCCGATGTTTCAATATCCTTTTCTCGAAATATCTACGACCACGAACCCTTTTAGACTTATGCTACAGACGGTCAAGCATTTCACCATGATCGAGATACTCATCTCGATATATGTTTGACCCCGTATTAAGTCTCAGGACATTACCTAAGTTAATTTATAATGATAACTACATTATGTTTCAACTTAGATAAATACTCACCATACAACTTACTGTAATTTTGAACAAGATGTTTGTATAAATACATGGAGATAAATTAACTCGAGAGCATACATCTCGTTACAGTTCATTTACTACCGGCTAGTGCCCGCGAATCCAACCCCACACAAGTGTTCTTTATTGTCTGGACCACGAGCCAGATACGGCCAACCGATCCATCAGGAGTCATAGTTCCGGCATGAATCAGAGTAGCCAAACAGGCCATTTGTTCTATGATTTGCCAAACATGCCGCATGTTCTATGTTTTGCCAAACCGGCCAGTAAGTCTTTGTGTAGCTAATCGGCCAGTAAGTCTCTGATGTGTCTTCTGCAATTTACAAGGCATTCATCAATTACTATTAACATGTCCACACGCACACACACAGGTTTTCATCTTACAATGCACAAAAGTTAACATATGCAGTTTTTAGATGAAACGGTAGTTAAAACGTGGAAAAGTGCACACCTTGCATATCAGAACATCTCAGTTTAAATAATTAAATGCAACGGTTATAAAGTACGTAAGAATGTACAATTGCCTGGTCTATTCGATTTTGGGAATCCAAGCGATCGTAATGAGTGGCGCGATATATCTCCGTCATCGGATTAATGATCAAGCGCTTCGGAATTCTCAACCAATAAATTACCATTAAACCCAACTCAATACTTACACATAAAAATTTACTGATATCTATTACGTGTATAGTATACTATGGTAAACAGCATACATCATTCATACTAACATTTACTAACAGTACACATACTACTAACTTTATAAGATAACCATCTTGTAAATAGTACTAACTTTATAAGATACTACTAACTTTACATTATATACTATAACTAATAATATCTTACATATATAAGATTTAGGTATACATCATCCTAGCACTGTTCACATATGAAAAGTACGATTCACAAACTCATACAGAGGATGAGAATATAAGTTAACCTATTATCATATAAACATTAACATTCCATCGTATGCATATAACCTGTCAAAAAGCTGTGGTATACCCACTCATTTAGCTCTAACGTACTACTAAACATTTCTAACACCTAACATTCTTCGTTAATTGTTGCATGTTTAACTAATCGTAAATATATGTACGTTGTAAAATAATTTAACCATGCAATCTTCCTTATGTGTGTGCAGGGTGACTCCAGCGGCGAGCAATAACGAACGACGTGGTCGGGGCTTCGCTACAAGCAAGGGGAACTGGCGACCGGATCGTGCGAGCAAAAGAGGGCGAGAAGGGGTGATGTTGAGCTGTTGTGGGCGGAAGAACTGGAGAGGGGTAGTCGACAAGCTGTTCAGGTTTGTACAATGGTTAAGGGGGAGGTCTGAGTTGGGATTTGAACGTGGCTGAGTGGTGAAACCCGGTGATCGACGTGAAGTCGGAGGAAAGTCGAGGCGCTCGGAGGTCGGGTGCGGCGTGGGTCGGGGAGGCTGGCATTTGGGAGGATGAAAGGAGGCGGATGGAAAGGTTTCTGCTGTGTTCTTATTATCTATCTTTTCATAGCATCATTTCATTACATTTCATGTCATATCCGCATCCAAATCTTGCATTTTCTTACGATACTGCACTTCTAACGCTATATTCGAGTTTCGTAGAGTTTTGTGGATTTTTAGGGATTTTAGAGCGATTCAGAGCTATTCTGGGATATGGACACATCCAGCACGTCCGTGATACCGTTAACGAGGCTCTATAGGAGTTCAGTGAGGTTCGGAAGCATATAGGAGGAGAAGAGGAGAAGCTAGCAAGAGAAATGAGTCAAAAGCCCAAGCATATGCAGGTTTCCCAGGCGACTCGACCTGAGTAGCGTAATCTGCTCGATCGAGCTGACACACGAGAACATTATGCACATCCTACTCGATCGAGCAAAGTGACGACTCGCCCGAGTCGATCCAGTCTTCGAGCTCCCTCCCATCAGCATCCTGCTCGACCGAGCAGGACCTACTCGACCCAAGCATGCAGAGCAACGTTTTGGAGAAGAATATTTGATCCTCTGACGACTCGACCGAGCAGAGCCTACTTGACCCGAGTAGGCAGAGCAACACTTTGAAGGAGAGTTTCGACCTGCTGACAGCTCGACTGAGCAGGCAAGCTACTCGACCAAGTAGTTCGGATCCCTTCTTTTAAGCAAGGAGCAGTAAGGAGCAGCTAAGGTACATACTCGATCGAGCGGGTGCCTACTCGACCAAGTAGCCGACTCGGTCGACGACGTGTGGGCCCCAAACTTCCAGATTTTCAGATTTTTTCTGGGGATCCACCCTCTATGTATTTAAGGGATTTTTCCTGACGTTTTAGTAAGCTTTTTTAGTGAGTTTTAGTTTTTTTAATTAATTGAGAAAGGAGATTTGAAATTGGTTGTTTCTAGATCTAGATCTAGATCTAGGGTTTTTGGATTGAGCCGTTTGAGCTAAACATCAGATTTTTATTGTCTCTTGCACTTGGAATCTATGGGAGTCCGTTTATTTCCTATTGGTTATCACTCTTTCTCAGTTTCGGTACGTAAGATCTTCATTTCTCTCTTGATTTAATTGCTACGATGTTTTCTATGGCAAAACATGTATTTTTATTCGTTGTTATTGCTATGTGTGAGTAGTCTTCTCTAGGGCTTATGGGTTAGCCCTAAGACTCTAGGAAAGATATGTAAATCTGGATTTCTAGGTCGAGTTGGGGATACAAGGGGGTTATTTTGGTTGATCCATCCAAATCTTTAGGAGAACTTGTACTGAGATCATGTCCATGGTCTGTGGAATTGATTAGCTTAAGGAGCATCCTCGAGATTTAATTAGGGAGTTAGTGGATCCAACCAAGGCTCGTGAGCATGCCCGGCTCATGCCTTGAGGGGATTCACCGACGAACTATATCACTACATTGATGGCTACCGCCATTTCGTCAATGAGAGCCACCGAAATACCCCGAAACTCTAACCTACGAGAGTGGTATGAGCTGAGAGATCAACCCCCATTACCCAAAACAACGTAAGAATCCTATTCTAACATCGACCTCCGACGGTCCTAGCGGTGATCCCTAAGGTCCTTGCTTCTTTATATTGAACCAACAACAACATCAAACAAATGATCCCCCAATCGACTGCTATCTCATTCTAAGATCTAAAAATAACATGAGAGCCCAATACACTATCACTGTCCTTGTGCGATTCGACAATCTTTTATACTATAATTTGACACCGTCCGCTTGCGAATAGAACCCAGAGTTGACACCTAGGGACCAATACTACGCCGGGCAACTGTTACACCTCCAGGTGGATTTTAGGTGTGAGTTCTGGGTGCGTCAAGTTTTTGGCACCGTTACTGGGGATATTTACAGTGTATCTCGGTTTATTTTTATTTTGAAGAATATGCTAGCGAATCTTACCATTTCCTATCCTTCCACCCGTTTTATTTTTATTCTTTTTTTACTATCATCTTGCTACTCATGGTATTCTCTGAGTTGTTTTGTGCATGAACACTCACTTCAGAAAGGCTAACAAAGAGCTACTATTTGATCCTGAAATCGAGAAGACAACAAGAATTCTTAGAGCATCGAATAGGAGTCAGACACCCTCTGATCAGATGGCAGAAAATACTGCCACTCCGCCTCGCACCGGGTCCATCTGGGACCATATGAAACCGAGCTTTGGGAACAAGTCATCCATTCTGAGACCGCAGCTGGTGGCAAGTAGCTTCAAAATAAAGACCGAGCTAATAAATCTGATGCAGCAGTATCCCTTCCATGGGAACCCGCACGATAACCCGAACCATCATATCGACACTTTTCTGGAGAAGTGTGATACCTTCAATCCGTCCAACCACTTCACTTCTTGGAAGCAACTGGCACTTGCTTTCCTAGACAAGTTTTACCTACCATCAAAAACAGTGAGGATCAAAGGAGCGATCTCCAACTTCAAGTAACTACCGCAGGAGTCGCTTTATGAGGCTGAGGAAAGGTTCAAGGACCTTCAACGTCAGTGCCCTCATCATAGGATCCAATCTTGGAATCTGGTACAAAGCTTCTACAACAGGCTGCAGCCCAACACGAAGATAATCATTAATGTCGCCGCACAAGGCGCCCTTCTGGACAAGTCAGCAGATGAAGCGATTGACCTACTTGAGCATATGTCAACAAACAAACAATAGTGGAGTGAGGAGCGCACCGTTATCACCCGGACTCCTTAGGTAAAAGCTGTTAGCCACCTCGATTCTCACATTGAAACTTTGTGCAAGCAGGTGGCTAGGATCGAGCAACGGTTTGATTTCATTCCAACAACTACCAGCACTCCAGCCTATCATCCTCAAGAGTAATACAGAGAGCAAGGCTACTTCCCAATGAGGGACCTTATAACGGGGCCGAATTATCCGAGCAAGTACAGTACGTGCAAGGAGATGGGCGAAATCAGTGGCAACATCCGGCCGTAAGGAACCACCCCAGATTGTCCTACGGGAATCCAAGTGGAGGGATGCAACATCCACAGTTTCAGAGGCCACCACTCCCTCCTCAACAAAAATAAGGACCGTCGCCACATCAACAACAGAGCGGATTTAGGCCATCTGGGACGTATCGACCACCGGGCTACCAATTTAATCGCCCGCCCCAACAAAACTATGCACCAACGCCACCACGTTCCAGTCTGGAGACTACATTAGAGACGTTCAAGAGCGAACAAGTAAGGTTTAATCAAGACACGTCGACTCAATTCAAGAATATAAACACGTCACTTAATGAGCTAAGGTGTCAGATGTCCCAATTACTTAAGGATCAAGTGAGGTTGCCTTCGCAATCGGAGCCGAATCCAAGGGTTCAAGCTAACGTCGTGATATCTGTTACCACATGTAGAGGATGGATAACCGACGCTGTGATGGTGCCTGTTACAAACAAAGAGCAAGTTACAATTGAGGATGCCACTGATGGCAATGATGAGGAAGAGGCTACAGATGAGCCTATCATGAACAGAGAGAGAGAGAGGCTTCACCCTCCGCTGTACCCACCATCACACCGGAACCAAAGGTCGATGCAACTAGTTCCACTAAGCCATCTCCTAAGAATGCCGCCAAGGATAAGGGAAGGTAACCCCCTCTGCCGTATCCACAGAGGCTACTTTTAGCAAAAATGGAGAGGAAGTACACAAAATTTATGGAACTTCTAAAGGGCATTCAACTCAACATCCCTTTTATGGATGCCATTACAGAAATTCCTATCTATGCAAAGTTTCTGAAGGACCTTATCACGAAAAAGCAGAAGCATGAGGAAAGAAAGCTTTTGGATGACTCAACCTCCATTATAAAGAACCATCTTCCGAAAAAATTACCAGATTCGGGAAGCTTCACAGTCCCATGCTCTATTGGAGGTATGCCTATCAACCGTGCTTTGATTGACTTGGGAGCGAGCATCAGCTTGATGCTGCTCTTTATATTCGAAAGACTACAAACTGGAAGTGAGTTGGAGCCCACAAACATGTCCATACAACTGGCGGATCACTCAATCACGTATCCAGTAGGTATTGCCAGAGACATCATCCTGCAAATACCCCCGGATTGTATGTGTCGGTGGATTTTGTTATAATGAATATGCCGGAGGGGAAAGTTCCCAACTCATTCTTGGACGTCCTTTCATAGTGACGGCCAGTGTCCTGATAGATGTTCGTGAAGGGACTCTCTCAATGAATGTGGGTAATATTAAAGCCCAATTCCGGTTGCAAAACTCCATGAGGGCGCATGTCCGAGAAGAAGGGGCTAGTTATCTGGAGCTCTTAGAAGATGATGCTATAGGGGAGTATACTGCTGAAGGGGTGATGAAGGACCCGATGAGAACACGTGTTGATGATGATGGTGACCCCATCCACAACAAGGCAGTTGCCGCCTATCTTTGTGTGCTTGATGAGGAGCCCACAGACGACTCTTTGCACCACCAAGAGCCAGGAGCCATCAACCACGTAGCAAAGGGGAACCATGGAGAGGAAACATGCCAAATACCACCGCATGATATCGTTGGCAAGTATGATGCAAGCGTCTCTTACACGCCAAACAACAATTGAAGAACTTGAGGGAGTCGAGCTCATGACTCAAAACGAGCGCTTATCAGGAGGCAACCCGACTTTTTTTATCTTAGATTTTTTTTCAATTTTTGTTTTGCTCTATTATCCCAGAAAACCAAGTAAAAACGCTCTCTATTCTTTGAAAATACAAAACTATAAAAATCTGACAAGTTCTTCCTTCCTACAGGTTGAACGTTGAGGGAAGTTGCAGGATGATGTATTGGATGGAAGGGAGCTATGAGAAGAGCAGTTGGTTGAGGAACAAGTTCAAGGGAAAAGAGTAGCAGGTGACTCGATCGAGTAGGCATTTACTCGGTCGAGTAGAAGAGAGTGTAGGAAAATCAAGGAAAAATGGTGTTCTGCCTACGCGGCCCAAGTAGCCCCTACTCGGTCGAGTAGCCGCCTACTCGACCGAGTATCCATCTACTCGATCGAGCTGAGGAAAGCACGGAGTAATAATGAAAAAATGACGTTCTGCCTACACGGCCCAAGTAGCACCTACTCGGTCAGTAGCCGAGGGAGTGATCTAAACCTCAATTTCGATTTATTTAATTTTCTGACTCGACCGAACAGTTACGCTGCTCGACCGAGTAGCTGGAGCTTTAATCATCCGGGGCCCATGTTATGAACGAGTCGGTTTATTAAAACCCAATCCGATTTTTATTACCATAATCCTATTCGTTTTCTCCCAACCCACACTGCCCGAGCATCCCCCCTCACCTACTATACCCGAACTGCTGTCACCGCCGTCTCCTCTGCCGTCCGCACCACCGGGAACACCATCGGTCCTCTCTCTCTCTCTCTCTCTCTCTCTCTCTCTCTCTCTCTCTCTCTCTCTCTCTCTCTCTCTCCCTCCACCTATATCCCCTATCTCTCGCCCTCACCCTTCCAAATTTGCACCCCTCTGCCTCGACCGTCACCGGGCAATGCCGTCAGAATCACCCGATGACGGCGGCGCCTCCCACGACCCCACTCCACTACCTCCCCACCAGATCCCTACACCCTCTCCTATCGAAACACCCCATCCCCCTCCCAACAGCCCTAGGGCATCACGGCCTACTTGATCGAGCATAATCAGTGCTCAGTCGTGTCATCCTCCCACCAATGTAGCCCCACCGCCCAACCTACTCGACCGAGCATATCTTGTGCTCGGTCGAGCTCCCACACACATCTCCCCCTACACATTACTTTTGCTCCCACTGGTATTATTTTCTCCTTCTATTTCAGGTACATTTCGCATACAGAGGAGGACACTTCCCGGAGCATCTTGGGGGATACCTCTGATCACATCGCTTTTACCGCGACCGTCGTGTTGGTATACTCTACCCTCTCGTTACTTTTATTCTGATACACTCCATGTGCCTGTAGCACGATGCCACCTCGCACTAGGGGGAGGCAGCCCCCACCTACATGGCATGGGAAGAGGAGTGCCACAGACGCCTCCTCTGCTCGGCCCGCATGCTGCACTGACCGTGCCACTACACCCACCACCGAGGAGGAGTACGTGGGCGATTTGTTGTCTGCGTCCGACTCTTTCGATTACACTGCCACCCTCCCACTCGCTGTACTGCCCACACACAATCACCCACCGCATTACCCACACATCCCCACCACTGCGGCCCACATCCCCTCAACAGCACCATCTACCCCTTCCATCGCTCTGATGCCTTGGGTGCGGACATTCGGCATCACCTTTCGGGATGATACACACTGCGACCGCTTCATCACCGTGTCGCAGCGGAGGATCGTTCCCACACAGTTCATCCACCTCCCCACCTCCGACGCCTAGGACTCTTGTAGGGGGTCCATTGGCTTTACCGCACCATCGGTTTCGACCGACTCCTCGCAGCCGACGCCCGCACCTACACTCACCTCACTCTAGAGGTGCTGAGTTCCATTGCCCGCACCTCGGCAGGCGATGGAATTAGCTTCAGGCTGCTTGACCACGACTT
Organism: Scilla litardierei; assembly: GCA_030789695.1. Taxonomy (NCBI): domain Eukaryota; kingdom Viridiplantae; phylum Streptophyta; class Magnoliopsida; order Asparagales; family Asparagaceae; genus Scilla; species Scilla litardierei. The sequence continues at coordinate 131,587 of JAULAV010006257.1, forward strand.
TATGGTCACGTACGCCCAAATTCGTGCTTACTTCCACTTTTCAGTCGTCCCTGACCCCAGCTTCGCCTTCTCCCCTGACTACGAGCTATCCACGTTCGATGCCTCTACTTTCTGGCATGACATCTCTGGTCTAGACTGTTACCGTCCCAGCCGGGGGAAGGCATCGTGCATTGTGCACTCTTGCCTTCACTATGCACAGCGATACCTCGCCACCACCATTTTCTGTAGGCCAGATGTAGGGACCATGTCCCTACCTGAGCTTTTCCATCTCATGGGAATGACCCGACCTCTACACTACCACCATGACGGCTCCCTCCACCCATTCGTCCTATCCGACATAGCCCACTAGCTGTGTTACCGCCTCCTATAGACTGCCCATATCCGCTTCACTACGGATATCTGTTGCGGTGGATTTTTCACCATCTTCGCACAGATGCTGGGCATAGAGCTTTCTGATGGCCTAGTGACCCCCTTGGCCCCATGTGCTTGACTTTGGCTATGCTTAAGCACATTCACATCATCCAGCCATATAGGGCACGTCACTGGACTTATCTTTTGGGCACCCATTACACACCCTATTTTTTCCTTTCCACCCCTCACATCACCATCATAGTGCCAGTCCAGTAGAGCTGGATGATTGATAGAGTCTTTCCACTTCCCGCCCTCCACGTCCTTGAGCCCCCCGGAGGACCCGTCGACGTAGACACCGATGACTGGGTGCTCAGCTCTTCTGAGGACGAGTAGCCCGACCTGGCTGCCATTGTGGCTTCCCAGCCAGCACACCCTCCACTACCAGGAGGCACTACCTTCCCCACCTATGTCACCACCACCACCACCACCACCACCGTCGAAACCACGAGGACTATCACCACCCTTTGCTCCGAGGCCCCTGCCTCTTATCCTCCGTACCCATACCTGAGGGCATGGTCATCATGTCTGCTCCCGAGCCAACTGCTCTACACTTTTCGGAGCAGGAGCCCGCCAGCACTCTTCCACTGCTTAGTGACCTTCTAGCCTCTCTGCCTATCTCTTTAGGGTCCCATATACCACTTACTGGCACCACTTCCACACCGACAGCGACAGTCCTCATCGAGAGCGTCTCGACTTCTGTCCATACTTCTGTGTTAATGACAGCTCCATCTTCCGATGCTGCTGCTGCTGCTACAACCACTACTCCGGATCTCGGCCACACTTCACTTCACACTTCCACTGCTGAGATCCCTTCGAGTTCACACTCTCCGACCTTTCAGCCTAGGCATCGTGGATCTGCTCCGCGGGGCCATTTTACGAGAGTCGTGTCTCACAGTTCCCGTCCTCCCCTCGACTCCCGTACCACTGATGCTTGTCTGACAGCGATGGAGGACTTGACTTCCCTCCTTCGATGGGATTTCGACAACTTCGTCCACTCGACAGCCACCCATCAGTAAAGAGTCGAGACAGACCTCGCTTCGATTATAGACCTTCTACGTATACGGGGCCCACCTCCCGTGATCCTTGCTCATGCACCTCCCCCCAGGCCAGCCCATATCTCGACCGACGCGCCACTCAGTGCCCCACACTCTTAGCCTTCTACAGGGCCTGCCACTTCTGCACCTGAGTTGGTAGCCACGGTAGTGGACACCTCAGTCATCGACGCATACATCTCCACACTAGTCGAGACTGCCATTGTCCCATTTTCAGCTGAGCCCGGTACCTCTACATCTGATCTCCGGGCCGACCCACATGTCGAGCCATAGCCTACTGCCACAGTTTCTGTTCCACAGCGGGGGGGACCCACCATAACCCATAAAGGGTGGTGCCCCTGCTTGATCTTGTCCCTCCACCACTTTTTGTTCATGTCCTTCCCTCATCCTATTTTGTGTCCATCTGTCTTTTCGGCGCCTTGTCCTTACATAGCTTGGGGAGGACCCCACCTTCATCATTCCATGCATTTACATCATCACTTTATCCTTGCATCATATCACTTTTGCTTTTGTTTGCACAGTTTTATTTTCCATTCACTATTTATCTCCCTGCCCACCCACCCACCCTAGCATCATTTTCCGCATGCCAGCGTTTTCTCAGCAGTGAGGAACTGCTGTGTTTAGCTTGGGGAATGAACGCTATCGCTTTATTTTTTTTACTTTTTTTCATTTTTCCTTCTTTTTGCACCTTTTTACTTCACTCTTCCACCCATTTTCCACCTTTCCATCTTTTTTCTCATTCAGCATCACGTTTTCCACTCTTTGCCATGCTTGCATGCTTGTTTTCATTTTCTTACTTTCTCTGCTTCCTCCCTTTTAGCTAGAATTGTTTTGCATGATGATGTCTCTCATAGCCCTCAGTAGCTACTCACGATGCTTATATCTGTCGACATGCTATTTAGAGTTGTCTCAGTCTTACTATTTATATGCTTGCATATTCTCTTGCTGATCTTAATGACTGATATGAATTGAAATTGAATGCATGAAATAGTATCTAGTATGATCTTTGTTGGGTAATGCACCTAGGTTCACGCATCATTAGAATATTTGGAGCACCTGTTTGTTATCTTATCCACTTCTGTTTACATACCTGATATTATTATGCTTTATACCGCATGCTTTCACTATTCGCTGAGATGAATGAAAATATCGATGCTAGTTATGAGTTTAGTTAGAGTATTATCACATTGAACCGTTGTGCACATCTGATGAGTGAACCGAGTGATATATTATCTTCCTTCTCCACATATCTATATGATTCTATATTTATCATTTGGTTTCACCCCCTACCACTACTTCTACCGCACCTATTTTCCCAAAATCCCAAAAGAAAAAGATAGCTTCCAAAGTAAATAAAAAAGAGAATAAAAGAAAAAAATAAAGAAAAAAATAAAGAAAAAGAAAATAAAAAAGAATATAAAATTGTTTCATATCCTTTTATTAGAAGCTATTACAAATACTTGGGAAAAGACAAAAAATTACACATCCTATTCCTAGATGCGACGCCTCAAGCTAAGCTTGGGGGTGAACCACTTGATTATATGAGTGAATATGACATTAGAGTGGAGATGATGACAATGGAGATTCGATAATGCTTAAACTTTACAAAATATTTTATCTTCAGAGATTTTTCATGATTTGAAGTGAATATTTGAATAGCTTGACATCTTTCCATTCTCTATTGCATGTTGGTGTGATCTCTTTTGTGCTTCACTTATAACTATTGATTGAAAGTGCATTGCCAACTCTTTTTTATACTAGACTCTATAAATTGCATGAAGTTGACGGCATGATTTTAGAGGATCCCTACTTTTGCCTTTATTGCATACTAGCCATATGCTTAGTAAGATTTGAAAATATTATTAGCATGAGTTTTATTATTCGAAGCGTCGTGATATGCTGCTTGGGCTTGAGATCTGATCGAACATTTTAGCACCCATTTCCATCTCTTATTTCTTTTATTTTCTTTTATTATCGCCCGGTATGCCTAGTATTCATCTTCCTCGAGGACGAGTAAGAGGTAAGCTTGGGAAATTTTGATGTGTCCATATTTTTTATCTTTTCATAGCATCATTTCATTGCATTTTATGTCATATCCGCATCCAAATTCCGCATTTTCATAAGATACTGCACTTCTAACGCTATATTCGAGTTTCATAGAGTTTTGTGGATTTTCAAGGATTTTGGAGCGATTTAGAGCCATTCTGGGATATGGACACATCCAGCACGTCCGTGATGCCATTGGCGAGGCTCTACAGGAGTTCACTGAGGTTCGGAAGCAAATGCGAGGAGAAGAGGAGAAGCTAGCTATAGAAAGGAGTTAAAAGCCCAAGCTTATGCAGGTTTCCCAGGCGACTCGACCCGAGTAGCATAAGCTACTCGGTCGAGCTGACACATGAGAAGATTATGCATCCTACTCGACCGAGCAGAGTGACGACTCGGCCCGAGTCGATCCAGTCATCAAGCTCCATCCCATCGACATCCTGCTCGACCGAGCAGGACCAACTCGACCCTAGCAGGCAGAGCAACGTTTTGGAGAAGAATATTTGATCCTCTGACGACTTGACCGATCAAAGCCTACTAGACCCGAGTAGGCAGAGCGACACTTTGAAGGAGAGTTCTGACCTGCTGACATCTCGACCGAGCAGGCGAGCTACTCGGCCGAGTAGCTCGGATCCCTTCTTTTAAGCAAGGAGTATCTAAGGTACCTGCTCGATCGAGCAGGTGCCTACTCGAACGAGCAGCCGACTCGGTCGGCGACGTGTGGGCCCCAAACTTCCAGATTTTCAGATTTTTTTCTGGTGGTCCACCCTCTATGTATTTAAGGCATTTTTCCTGACGTTTTAGTAAGCTTTTTAGCGAGTTTGGTTGTTTCTAGATCTAGATCTAGATCTAGGGTTTTTGGATTGAGCCGTTTGAGCAAAACATCAGATTTTTACTGTCTCTTGGACCTCGAAATCTGTGGGAGTCCGTTTATTTCCCATTGGTTATCACTCTTTCTCAGTTTCGAAACGTAAGATCTTCATTTCTCTCTTGATTTAATTGCTACGATGCTTTCTATGGCAAAACGTGCATTTTTATTCGTTGTTATTGATATATGTGAGTAGTCTTCTTTAGGGCTTATGGGTTAGCCCTAAGACTCTAGGAAAGAGATGTAGATCTGGATTTTTAGGTTGAGTTGGGGATACAAGGGGAGTATTTTGGTTGATCCAACCAAATATTTAGGAGAACTTGTACTGAGATCATGCCCATGATCTGTGGAATTGATTAGCTTAAGGAGCATCCTCGGGATTTAATTAGAGAGTTAGTGGATCTAACCAAGGCTCGTGACCATGCCCAGCTCGTGCCTTGAGGGGATTCACTGAAGAACTATATCACTACATTGATGGCTACCACCATTGCGTTAATGAGAGCCACCGAAATACCCCGAAGCTCTAACCCACAAGAGTGGTATGAGCTGAGAGATCAACCCCCATTAACCCAAAACAACGTAAGAATCCTATTCTAACATCGACCTCCGACGGTCCTAGAAGTGATCCCTAAGGTCCTAGCTTCTTTATATTCAACCAACAACAACATCAAACAAACGATACCCCAACATCTGCTATCTCATTCTAAGATCTAGAAATAACCTGAGAGCCCAATACACTGTCACTGTCCCTGTAAGATTTGACAACCTTTTATACTATAATTTGACACCGTCCGCTTGCGGATAGAACCCAGAGTTGACACCTAGGGACCAATACTGTGCCAAGCGACTGTGACACCGCCAGGTGGATTTTAGGTGTGAGTTCGGGTGTGTCAGTTTCTCAGGTGGGTCGTCGGAGAGTGAGGGGCGGAGCGACGTTGATCAGGTTGTTCGAAAGGGTGACACAGGAGTGAACAGAGGGAGGACGTGCGGCTGTTCTCAGGTGGGGCAGTCTGCAGTGGCAGGAGCTCGACTGTCGGGGTGGTGGTTGATGAGTTGGGTTTCGGTGTGGGTCGTCGGTCGTCGGTGACTGGGTTGAGGGAGAGCTAGGCGGGATGGGTGTACGTGGCAGAGAGTAGATGAGAGAGGGGCGTTCTGGTCTATGGAGATCGAAGGGTGGATGTCGGGCTCGTGGGTTGTCATCGGTCAAGAGAAATGTGGGGTTTTAAAGAGAAGAGAGAGAGGAACGAGGGACGGTTGCATGAATGGGGCTAATCTCATGCATGGCGACGTGGGGAGAGCACGAATCACCTAATATCCTCTTTGTTGGGGGGTTCAGTTAGGATGTAAATAAGAATTAGGTTAGATACATTTAGTTAGGTCTTTAAAGATGTCAGTTTTATATTGACATTGAATGATACCATCTTATAAAAAGAATTAGTTTAGGATTTAAACTCAGTCAAAAAGTATAAAACGTTAACAATATTTAAAAATTTGAAATTTAAAATTTAGTTAGAAAGAAGTAATAATACTAGTAACAAGTAGATTTTACAACTTCACCCCTGGACATCCAAAAATTACAAACAAGATACCAGGACAATCGGGCCTTCGAGAGGATCGTGAATACAAGGTCCGGTCACGCATCTGAGTTGGTACACTACAAATAAAAATCAAAGTGCAAAATAACAAAATACGCACGGAAAATGTACATCAGGAAAGTGGTCGTTACATACCTACTGGCCCCTAAGCCTCCTCAATGTGAAGGAGTCTGATGCCCTTGGTCAGTACATCTGCAAGTTCTGCTGGAAACTCCTAGGTCAAGAGGGCTTGTTCACTTGACGATCGAGACGCTGAAGGCTGGCTGATGTGAAAATCCATAGTCATAGCAGCTATTCGTCATCTGGATGTTTTCCCTACCGGGTCGCTGATGTCGGACTAGCAAGGGCCTTAGCCTGATCTAAGGATTTCTGTTGAAACGGAGAAATGGTGATATTGGTGTTGGGAATTGGCGGTCCCTTATGGCACAAAAACTCTAGTCCCGTCCTAAGTCGGACGGAACATAGACAAAAAAACAATAGCAGCGGAAGAAAAACTAGTTAACTAATTAACATGCAGTTAAAAACAATTTTTAACTTAGCCCTAAGGTCTAAGACCCTATGCCAAGATTTATGCCGACTTGGGATGGATCTGACCATCCCAAGAAGGATCTAGCCTACTGCGATTAAACTAAACTAATGCTAATAAAATACTTTAACTACATACCTGGAATCTCAACCCTGGAGCAGGCGAGATGTTCCGCGCCGTCTTCCGAGCTGCTCCCATTCCACGCCGAGCCGCTCCTTGAACCGCTCCCCGAACCGCTCCTCGAACTGCTCCGCATCCCGAGGCGATCAATCCCCATGCCGCCGAGCCGACCACGTGCCGAAGAAAGTTTCACGCGAGTGAAACCTTCGCCTAGATTTCGGATCCCGAATCCGAACTCCTTCGTGGCTTTGCTAGAGCCCTCAGGTAAAAGGAAGAAATTTAGGGAGATGAGAAATATTAATTTAAGCTTAGATCCGAGCGTGCTCCAACATTTACGAGAGCCGCACAGATCTAGAGCTTGGGATGAGTTTTGAGGAAGGGGGGAGTCCCCTATTTATATAGGCGGCGGACTCTCCCCTTTTCTCAAAATCCGATGTGGGACTAAATAATGGGTTAATTAAAATCAAGTTAGTTTGCACTTCACAAAGTGCAAACTTCCGTGAATTTTAACTCACTCACTGTTGAAATTCAAGATTGATACAACCTATCAATACGACAAGCGTTCAACGGTGAACGCATAGGAAAAAATCGTTCGTCAATCGGAGTTCGTTTGACCCTCCAATTGAGTGTCCAAAGATCAGCCCTAGGCTAGTTTTTCGCAAAAACTGAGCCGTCATTTGATTCAGCACACTTAGGGTTCAAAACCCTAGAGGTGGGGCCCATGGGTGGGCCCCACGCAACCCGCGTGCGCCTGAATCCGCCTGGGCAGAGCCCAGGCCGCGCCTGGGCTCGCCCAGGCGCTGGGCAGAGCCCAGGCGCGCCTGGGCCGCCCAGGCGGGCCAGGGCCGCCCAGGCGGGCCAGGGCCGCCCAGGCGGGCCAGGGCCGCCCAGGCGGGCCAGGGCCGCCCAGGCGGGCCAGGGCCGCCCAGGCGCCTGGGCTAAGCCCAGGCTTGCGCCTGGCTAGCTTAGGCCGTGCCTGGGCTTAGCCCAGGCAGCGTCCGGGCTAGCCCAGGCAGCCTGTTCTGCCTGGCATTTACTGGGCCTGGTCTGGTCTGATCCTTTGGGCTGTTTTGGCTCTAATTTGAGCATTTGGTGTCCGATTTGGACGCCGTTCGAACCTGGGTCTAGACCGGGACATTCACGTCTTACCCGTGAACTTTTTCTTGCGTTTATATTATTAAATATTATATTAAACAATTTAATACACATTTAATCGCTTTTGCATCAAATGCAAAATAGTCCCTATCTAAGCTTAAATTATCATATTGCATCAAATGCAATTATCTCTTCTTTTGCATCAAATGCAAATATTCTCCCTAACTAATTTCTACCTATTACTAGACGAAGAATCGCACTCTGTGTGAGACCCTACAGCCTGACCCTTACAACAGGTTGGGCTCGAAGCCCTATACGGCAGTGACCACGAGCAGTGGTTGCCGTCCCTGCTTCAGGAATCATCATTATGTGGTTAACTCATTGACATGAGTATTGTCGGGACCACCCTGACTGTTTCCGTGATGAATTCCGCAGTTATAGTCTCTTCGTCTTAAATATGTCGTGTAGATCAAGTCTAGGGTACGGTCAAACTGTCAACCCCAATAACTTGACTCCGGTTAGTTTCTTTCGATCTTTAGTCAATAAATGTTGGACTTCTTCCAACATACTCTGCGCAGAGTTTTTACTAAAGACCGAACTAACTCTACGACACTAACTCCCATTGACCGGGAGAGACAAATCCTCTCTTGGTCATTACTCGCCTCGTACGTTTCAAGTGACACCCAATCAAAAGACCTTTCGACAGGCATTGCCTCGAAGCTAGGTCAGTTGATATAAGTGACACCGTTCACGCACAGGTTTGTCAAAATGACCTCAAGTCAAAAGACCAACTATTCTATCATCACTCAGAGTTATCACTGACAGATTGGTCAATATAACCATATGATAACTCTAGTGGATCGTTCAGTGAACTCATTCTAATGAGCACCTGTGTCTCGTCTTCGACTTCGCCAAGTCAATTGATCATGAGAACATCGCCACTGCTAAACGGTGAAGACTAAGACACAATGGTCTATCCGATGTTTCGATATCCTTGTCTCGGAACATCTACGACCACGAACCATTTTAGACTTATGCTACAGACGGTCAAACGTTTCTCCATGATCGACATACTCATATCGATACTCGTTTGACCTTGCATAAAGTCTCAGGACTTTACCTAAGTTGATATCTAATGTTAACTACATTACAATATAACTTAGATAAATTATTACCAAACAGCTTACTGTTATTTCGAACAAGATGTTTGTGCTATTCACACAGGAATAAATGGCCTCGAGGGCATAATATTCCTACATCTCCCACTTGCACTCAGGCCCATTTATCTCGATATCTAATATCGTTTTTACACATAAGTTTTCCCGACTTCATGTGATAGAGCCTTCGTGAGTGGATCTGCCAAAACCGTCTACACTATAGACTTAAGGGGTTTTTATGTTCATGTCAGACTAACCATTTGAATCTCATTCAAATAATTCATTTGGTCTGTCGGAATCCATAATATTTTATTTCCCTGGATCTTATCCAGTTCATCGTAACTTACGATAATAATTTTAAATTAGTAATTGGTCATTACAAATGGCTCATATTTATTTCTGATAAAGTATCAAACTTTTTGATTACTTTGTCAAAATGTATGTTCTATTTCTTTGATGCCTCGCATGTAATTTATACGCTCCCACTGACCTTGAAAACTTTCTGGCCAATTCATATATGTTGGTTCGTCTAAATCATATTTAGAAAAACGAACTTATAAGTGAATGCTCAAATTTTCATGGTCAACTGGAGCGTTTACATCGAGTTTGGTCCGAGTAGATCTGTACACATCTGCTGGCGAGACCGGTTTCATCATAATCCGTTTTATAGGAATTAGGATGAAAAACCGTCCTCGACCAACAAGATTGTACTTCACTATTCTTCTTTCTGCACCAATCTTTCAACTTAAAGATTTACTTGCAGAAAGTGAGGAAACATTTTCCTTGGGCACGTAAACTAAATTCTCAAATTTATTTACGCACACGGACCTGCATCAAGTTTTAAATCGGAGTTACTACTCCGAATATTTTTTCGGAAGTTGACTAAGTCATCATCAGTTATGATGTTTAACTCGACAATCCGTCTCACGAGATTCGAGTAATTTTACAACTTCCTTACGATTGATTTATTGAATATATTATTGATAATGTCCTTATAGAACATTATCAAAACCTAGGCATTACTATCTGGGACTTAACCCAGAGGGAGGACTTAACTCAGAGTCACTTACAATGGATCACATTAAATCTAATTAAGTGTGATTCATACCTTTTAACACACCGATGTGTTAACAGACTTGATCTGAGAGAAAATCACTTTTTCTTTTAATTACACAAGATTTTATTTAGCTAAGTATTTGACCATTCGATCTAATCGAATCAGTTTAAATACTTTAGACATTTCGTTCTTTATTTTATCAGACTTGTGTTTCATCAAGAACACGTGTCTTAATAAAATATACGAATAACTTATTTTGGTTAATCTGGACTCGGGTACATCAGTATGTACTAGACTGAGTTCGACAACTCATTCTCCCACTGTCTCACAGATGGGTTTCGGCCATTGTATCTAAGAGGCTAAGACTCACAAGTGTCCGTAGACTTCATAATACGAGAGGTCAGACCCCTCTTTATGTGACTTGTGAAGCTTAATCTCTTGATACGGCCTAGTCTAATTTTACCATATAAGTTTGCTACTATCTTGTGTATTTATATATTAACATTTAATATATATATAGTTATTTACAAATTACTTAACACAAAACATTACTTCAGAAGCAATGTGATGACATTCGTCAAAATGTGTTAAACGTCTTTTGTATAACAACTTATTCCGAAATGTGACATCAAAATATGTCAGGTTTTCATTTCCTCCTACTTATGCCTCTACTAATGATAAATTAAACTTACTTTCTCAATTGACTTTCTGAAGTGCCTTCTTCCTTTTCTAAATCACATTTAGATATCAACATAAATAAATAGCTATGCAAGCAACTTATGTATCCAAACGCTTGAGCTTTGCAATCTTGAGTGTAGCTCAAGAAGTTGCTTGTCTCAAGATCCGGTTGGGATACATAGTCTTGCATCGCTCATGCACTCGTATTCGACTCAAACGGTTTGATCGAATTCTCGAACTTTGCGGATCAAAATTGTTTGTCCATACAACCTTGAGGGTAGCTCGACAAGTTGTAGGGAGAAACATACTTTGAATATCATATATGTTCAAGCTGCCTCATATAGAGACGAGTGACATGTAGCTTTAATTTATTTGTTGGACCCAGAACTTAATGAAATCATATTTCTTAAGTCTGTTCTTTAAAAGGTCATTTAATGTCAACGAGAATATAGTTTTAATTCTATCAATTAGAATTTAACTCGATATTCAATTAATCAACTTATTGACCAGTTAACTAATTCCAATATTATCAATTGATTCTTTCGGTAAACATAGTCTTGCCCTAGTTTTAGCATATGTTCAATATTAAATATAGGTAGATTGGCTTTTATCTATCTATATCCTCCCACTATTTTAACGAACGTTTTAAAGATTAATAACGAACGATTTAATCGAATTAAAAATTAATGGGTAAGAGTTCCAATCACCTTGAGTCTAAACAACCTTGAGTGTAGCTCAACAAGTTGATTGACTCTGCGATCGGAAGATGACTCTTCATCGATCATATCGGATATGACTCTCTTAATCGGTTTTTGCCCCTAGCCATTCGTGATCATGAGTATGCTCATCCAAATCACAATGTCTAGTCTAGTCGGACCCTTGTTTTCATGTCTAGCCTGACTTGCCCCTCAGCTCGGTGTATGCACGACACGTCGGTTTGGGTCAGGTCTTAAACTACATCTAGGCAGACCACATCCTTGACTACACTTGCGCCGGCGCTCGGTGTATTCACGACAACGTCGGTTTGGGTCAAGTCAAGATGTCATCTTATGTATTTAAGAAGTTGGTTTCTACAAGGTTGCAATGTCACAGCTTGAGTGTATCTCAACAACTGTAACACGGGCCCTATAGTTGCTAACCCCTAAAACAAGGAGGGCTACGGCTAATCTTGAAAAAGATCATTAACGTATTTGACTTAGATATAGTACAGGGTGTCATACAATCATGATTCGCGACATTGCGGTCCAGCGGAACTCAGCCAGGGAATTGACTAAGCCAGGATCACTATCCCTTAAAGGGTGATCCAGAACTCTTAGCCAAGCACATTGACTGGATCATGGTCCATTGAATGAAGCTTGTCATTTTTGTATGTATGCCATAGACTAAACAGCTTTTATAAACAACTAATTAATCCTATCAACTAGTTGAATCCTTAAATTCAAAATTTTTAGGATTTGTTTAATAACTTTTATTAAGTCCTTATCAACTATAAGGTTCACGTGCTATTCTAATCGTTATTAGGATTTTAATAAATTATTAACAACGCTAGAAGCGAAGTCCTTTAATGAAGATTAATTATAACAATTAGAATTGAAAATTCATTTAAAGGACTACCCTAATCAGGAATTAGGTCTTAATATTGTTGTTAATGATTTATTAAAACATAGCATGTCATTAAAATTCAAGTAATAAATTTTAATCATTTTTAATGGCTAACCTAAAGGGTTGTCTTGTGTTATCAAATAAGGGACAAGATTAACAAGCCATTAAAATAAAGCTACACTAATTTTATCAACATAAAATGAAAGTGTATATCTATTTAACAATTAAATAAACTAAGTTTATCGCATAAACAGTTTTTAGACTTTTAAAATCAGTTTTTAAAAATATCTTATAAATTTAAAACATTACTTTTAAAAATTTTCAATGTTCAAAAATTTATCATATACAATTTTTAAACATCTAAAACATTTTAAACTTATCGCATAAATTTAAAGCCTTAAAATCAATTTTAAAATTTATCACATAAATTTAAAAACACCATTTTAAAATTTCCATGCTTAAAAATTTTATCATATAAAAAATTTCAGGCATCCAAAATAATTTTAAACTTTTAAAGATTTAAAATTAGTTTTAAAATTATCACATAAATTTTAAAACGTCATATTAAAAATTTCCATGTTCAAAAATATCAAAAAGAATTTTTTTTTTGAACATCTAAAACATTTTTAAAAATATCTTATAACTTTTAAAAAAAATTTAAAAGCATTTAAAAGCATTAACAAGTTTAATGAATCGCAGTACCTAGATCGACTACGCAAACCTAGGCTCTGATACCACTGTTTGGAAATTTGGCGGTCCCTTAGGGCACAAAAACTCTAGTCCCGTCCTAAGTCGGATGGATCATAGACAGAAAAAACAATAGCAGCGGAAGAAAAACTAGTTAACTAATTAACATGCAGTTAAAAACAATTTTTAACTTAGCCCTAAGGTCCAAGACCCTATGCCAAGATTTATGCCGACTTGGGATGGATCTGACCATCCCAAGAAGGATCTAGCCTAATACGATTAAACTAAACTAATGCTAATAAAATACTTTAACCACATACCCGGAATCTCAGCCCTGGAGCAGGCGAGATGTTCCGCGCCGTATTCCGAGCTGCTCCCGTTCCACGCCGAGCCGCTCCTTGAACCGCTCCCCGAACCGCTCCTCGAACCGCTCCGCATCCCGAGGCGATCACTCCCCGTGCTGCCGAGCCAACCACGCGCCAAAGAAAGTTTCACGCGAGTGAAACCTCCGCCTAGATTTCGGATCCAGAATACGAACTCCTTCGTGGCTTTGCTAGAGCCCTCAGGAGTAAGGAAGAAATTTAGGGAGATGAGAAATATTAATTTAAGCTTAGATCCGAGCGTGCTCCAACATTTACGAGAGCCGCTCAGATCTAGAGCTTGCGACGAGTTTTGAGGAAGGGGGGAGTCCCCTATTTATATAGGCGGCGGACTCTCCCCTTTTCTCAAAATCCGATGTGGGACTAAATAATGGGTTAATTAAAATCAAGTTAGTTTGCACTTCACAAAGTGCAAACTTCCGTGAATTTTAACTCACTCACCGTTGAGCTTCAAAATTGATACAACCTATCGATACGACAAGCGTTCAACGGTGAACGCATAGGAAAAAACCGTTCGTCAATCGGAGTTCGTTTGACCCTCCAATTGAGTGTCCAAAGATCAGCCCTAGGCTAGTTTTTCGCAAAAACTGAGCCGTCATTTGATTCAGCACACTTAGGGTTCAAAACCCTAGAGGTGGGGCCCATGGGTGCGCCCCACGCAACCCGCGCGCGCCTGAATCCGCCTGGGCAGAGCCCAGGCCGTGCCTGGGCGCGCCCAGGCCCGCGCCTGGGCAGAGCCCAGGCGCGCCTGGGCTTTGCCCAGGCGCCTGGACTTAGCCCAGGCTTGCGCCTGGGCTAAGCCCAGGCCGAGCCTGGACTTAGCCCAGGCAGCGTCTGGGCTAGCCCAGGCAGCCTGTTCTGCCTGGCATTTACTGGGCCTGGTCTGGTCTGATCCTTTGGGCTGTTTTGGCTCTAATTTGAGCATTTGGTGTCCGATTTGGACGCCGTTCGAACCTGGGTCTAGACCGGGACATTCCCGTCTTACCCGTGAACTTTTCCTTGCATTTATATTATTAAATATTGTATTAAACAATTTAATACACATTTAATCGCTTTTGCATCAAATGCAAAATAGTCCCTATCTAAGCTTAAATTATCATATTGCATCAAATGCAATTATCTCTTCTTTTGCATCAAATGCAAATATTCTCCCTAACTAATTTCTACCTATTACTAGACGAAGAATCGCACTCTGTGTGAGACCCTACAGCCTGACCCTTACAACAGGTTGGGCTCGAAGCCCTATACGGCAGTGACCACGAGCAGTGGTTGCCGTCCCTGCTTCAGGAATCATCATTATGTGGTTAACTCATTGACATGAGTATTGTCGGGACCACCCTGACTGTTTCCGTGATGAATTCCGCAGTTATAGTCTCTTCGTCTTAAATATGTCGTGTAGATCAAGTCTAGGGTACGGTCAAACTGTCAACCCCAATAACTTGACTCCGGTTAGTTTCTTTCGATCTTTAGTCAATAAATGTTGGACTTCTTCCAACATACTCTGCGCAGAGTTTTTACTAAAGACCGAACTAACTCTACGACACTAACTCCCATTGACCGGGAGAGACAAATCCTCTCTTGGTCATTACTCGCCTCGTACGTTTCAAGTGACACCCAATCAAAAAACCTTTCGACAGGCATTGCCTCGAAGCTAGGTCAGTTGATATAAGTGACACCGTTCACGCACAGGTTTGTCAAAATGACCTCAAGTCAAAAGACCAACTATTCTATCATCACTCAGAGTTATCACTGACAGATTGGTCAATATAACCATATGATAACTCTAGTGGATCGTTCAGTGAACTCATTCTAATGAGCACATGTGTCTCGTCTTCGACTTCGCCAAGTCAAGCGATCATGAGAACATCGCCACTGCTAAACGGTGAAGACTAAGACACAATGGTCTATCCGATGTTTCGATATCCTTGTCTCGGAACATCTACGACCACGAACCATTTTAGACTTATGCTACAGACGGTCAAACGTTTCTCCATGATCGAGATACTCATATCGATACCCGTTTGACCTTGCATAAAGTCTCAGGACTTTACCTAAGTTGATATCTAATGTTAACTACATTACAATATAACTTAGATAAATTATTACCACATAGCTTACTGTTATTTCGAACAAGATGTTTGTGCTATTCACACAGGAATAAATGGCCTCGAGGGCATAATATTCCTACAATTGGGACTTGTCCCGTCGGACTACTGAGGTCAGGTCAGCAGGGGCCCCAGCCCGAGCTGGGGGTTTTGCTAGAGACAACACCATTAGGTGACTCACCCTAGCCCCTGTCATTTAGGAACATGCCATTGTGGCAGGCCTTGTTTAAATCTGGAGTTCGATCGAGCAGGGCTGTCGATCCGAACAAAAGGTTGGACTCGATTGCTTGGCTTCCTTGGGAGCGAAGGTATGTTGATTCCTAAAGCTTTTCTTGGGTGTCTACCGCTAATGTTGTCCTTGTAGAACATAGCTACTGAAGAGCTGACCCTTAGGTGTAACTGCTAGGACCATCCTTGTAGAGCAGAGCCGATTAGATAGCAGACCATATGTGTAACTGCGTCGGCCATCTTTGTTGGGTGTAACTCATGAAAGAGCAGATCACGAGGAGAACCACTGAGATTGTTCCACAGAGCATGGTTTGTGAAATGGTTGAATATAGGGTGGTCCCCAAGAATTTGGAATGAAAAGGGGCTGAACATTGTAGATCTGAGATGAGATCTGAAGGAGAGTTGCACAAAGATGATGGTTTAAGATCATACGTGAAAGTTGTTGTCACAATGCTCTTCCTCTAGCGCCAACTGTTGATGCACAGATTCTTGCTACGTCGTATCAGGTCATCGAGCACCTGGACTGGCACACAGGAATGAGCAATCCCGGAACAGGTTGAGCCCGGACAGGTCGATTTCACCATGTTGTCCTCCTTCTCATATACCTGAAATGGAGAAACAAAGGCATCAGATGACCCGGAGGGTCGACCCCCGGGTTGGGGGCGGACACCTCGACTCCCTACCGAATCTTAAATCTCGCGAGATTGTAGGAAGAAAGGATGTGATCGGCGTAAGATAGCCCATGTGTGACGGCACATGGGTTGAGCATGGTTGTGCCCATGGTTGCTAGGGATTAAGAGATGGAGATATCTTGCTAGGGTTTGAAACCCCAAAGAGAGAATACCTTGTAGAGGGGGTTTCATCCTGCTTATATAGAGATCACGGGCCAAGGGATACTTACCGCGTGTAAAGCTGCAGACTCCTGTGCACAGCTGACTTTTGCACATATAAGGTGACCGGCCGTGCGTACAGATAAGACATGCATTGAATACCAATGGTACTTGGAGAGAGAATGATGGATGCTCGCCTGTGATTGGGCCACGTAGGCACGTGGGTCAGGCTGGCCTCGAGCAACGAAGTCACCATGTGGAGAAACAAACCGCAGATCATGTCGTAGGGTTGTCTCTGTGTGGCTATGCCGAGGTCGGATCCGGCCGACCCCTCGGGTCAGGTTGGCAGGTCTTTGTTGATATGTCACATTTGATGTGTCGGGAGGCCCACATTGATGGGTCTCATCCGACGTGTTGGGCCGGGCTATGCTGCCAAGCCCAACAGTAGAAACCGGTACCTACACATAATACAAATTTCTGTTTAGAGGCAACAACAAATTAATTCGATTTTAACAATGAATTATTTTGTTTATTACACTGAACCCATTGAAGTGTCATGAAAGATAACTTCTTTCATCGATGGCTTGCATTGTTTTCCCTTTTTTGTACGGCGAACAGTTTCCCGTTTATGTCCTTCGAGGCATGGTCCTGTACAATGTGTCAATCTTGGCATACGGTTTTGAGGTTTACGGTTCGTCAAGAAAATGAAAATAAACATCCACTGATTCTGGATGAGAGTATCCAAATCCGCTCTGGCCTCTATGATTGACATGTAAACAATCGCCGTTGTTGGCATTATTACTCCTCCAAGATAATACAGTAGTTGAGTCCACATGCTGCACCGTACAATATTGAGCAAACAATATATAGCTCAAGTTCATTGAACCGCGACGCATTTCCTCAATTCATTGCACCTGGACGCTGCTTAGCCATCAGCTCGCTCGCTCGCTCGTTCGCTGCAGAAGCTAGCTATAGAAAGGAGTTAAAAGCCCAAGCTTATGCAGGTTTCCCAGGCGACTCGACCCGAGTAGCATAAGCTACTCGGTCGAGCTGACACATGAGAAGATTACGCATCCTACTCGACCGAGCAGAGTGACGACTCGACCCGAGTCGATCCAGTCATCGAGCTCCATCCCATCGACATCCTGCTCGACCGAGCAGGACCTACTCGACCCTAGCAGGCAGAGCAACGTTTTGGAGAAGAATATTTGATCCTCTGAAGACTTGACCGATCAGAGCCTACTAGACCCGAGTAGGCAGAGCGACACTTTGAAGGAGAGTTCTGACCTGCTGACATCTCGACTGAGCAGGCGAGCTACTCGGCCGAGTAGCTCGGATCCCTTCTTTTAAGCAAGGAGTATCTAAGGTACCTGCTCGATCGAGCAGGTGCCTACTCGAACGAGCAGCCGACTCGGTCGACGACGTGTGGTTCCCAAACTTCCAGATTTTCAGATTTTTTTCTGGTGGTCCACCCTCTATGTATTTAAGGCATTTTTCCTGACGTTTTAGTAAGCTTTTTAGCGAGTTTGGTTGTTTCTAGATCTAGATCTAGATCTAGGGTTTTTGGATTGAGCCGTTTGAGCAAAACATCAGATTTTTACTGTCTCTTGGACCTCGAAATCTGTGGGAGTCCGTTTATTTCCTATTGGTTATCACTCTTTCTCAGTTTCGAAACGTAAGATCTTCATTTCTCTCTTGATTTAATTGCTACGATGCTTTCGATGGCAAAACGTGCATTTTTATTCGTTGTTATTGATATATGTGAGTAGTTTTCTTTAGGGCTTATGGGTTAGCCCTAAGACTCTAGGAAGGAGATGTAGATCTGGATTTCTAGGTTGAGTTGGGGATACAATGGGAGTATTTTGGTTGATCCAACCAAATATTTAGGAGAACTTGTACTGAGATCATGCCCATGATCTGTGGAATTGATTAGCTTAAGGAGCATCCTCGGGATTTAATTAGAGAGTTAGTGGATCTAACCAAGGCTCGTGACCATGCCCAGCTCGTGCCTTGAGGGGATTCACCGAAGAACTATATCACTACATTGATGGCTACCACCATTGCGTTAATGAGAGCCACCGAAATACCCCGAAGCTCTAACCCACAAGAGTGGTATGAGCTGAGAGATCAACCCCCATTAACCCAAAACAACGTAAGAATCCTATTCTAACATCGACCTCCGACGGTCCTAGAAGTGATCCCTAAGGTCCTAGCTTCTTTATATTCAACCAACAACAACATCAAACAAACGATCCCCCAACATTTGCTATCTCATTCTAAGATCTAGAAATAACCTGAGAGCCCAATACACTGTCACTGTCCCTGTAAGATTTGACAACCTTTTATACTATAATTTGACACCGTCTGCTTGCGGATAGAACCCAGAGTTGACACCTAGGGACCAATACTGTGCCAAGCGACTGTGACACCGCCAGGTGGATTTTAGGTGTGAGTTCGGGTGTGTCAGTTTCTCAGGTGGGTCGTCGGAGAGTGAGGGGCGGAGCGACGTTGATCAGGTTGTTCGAAAGGGATGACACAGGAGTGAACAGAGGGAGGACGTGCGGCTGTTCTCAGGTGGGGCAGTCTGCAGTGGCAGGAGCTCGACTGTCGGGGTGGTGGTTGATGAGTTGGGTTTCGGTGTGGGTCGTCGGTCGTCGGTGACTGGGTTGAGGGAGAGCTAGGCGGGATGGGTGTACGTGGCAGAGAGTAGATGAGAGAGGGGCGTTCTGGTCTAAGGAGATCGAAGGGTGGATGTCGGGCTCGTGGGTTGTCATCGGTCAAGAGAAATGTGGGGTTTTAAAGAGAAGAGAGAGAGGAACGAGGGACGGTTGCATGAATGGGGCTAATCTCATGCATGGCGACGTGGGGAGAGCACGAATCACCTAATATCCGCTTTGTTGGGGGGTTCAGTTAGGATGTAAATAAGAATTAGGTTAGATACATTTAGTTAGGTCTTTAAAGATGTCAGTTTTATATTGACATTGAATGATACCATCTTATAAAAAGAATTAGTTTAGGATTTAAACTCAGTCAAAAAGTATAAAACGTTAACAATATTTAAAAATTTTGAAATTTAAAATTTAGTTAGAAAGAAGTAATAATAATAGTAACAAGTAGATTTTACAACTTCACCCCTGGACATCCAAATATTACAAACAAAATACCAGGACAATCGGGCCTTCGAGAGGATCGTGAATACAAGGTCCGGTCACGCATCTAAGTTGGTACACTACAAATAAAAATCAAAGTGCAAAATAACAAAATACGCACGGAAAATGTACATCAGGAAAGTGGTCGTTACATACCTACTGGCCCCTAAGCCTCCTCAATGTGAAGGAGTCTGATGCCCTTGGTCAGTACATCTGCAAGTTCTGTTGGAAACTCCTAGGTCAAGAGGGCTTGTTCACTTGACGATCGAGACGCTGAAGGCTGGCTGATGTGAAAATCCATAGTCGTAGCAGCTATTCGTCATCTGGATGTTTTCCCTACCGGGTCGCTGATGTCGGACTAGCAAGGGCCTTAGCCTGATCTAAGGATTTCTGTTGAAACGGAGAAATGGTGATATTGGTGTTGGGAATTAGCGGTCCCTTATGGCACAAAAACTCTAGTCTCGTCCTAAGTCAGACGGAACATAGACAAAAAAACAATAGCAGCGGAAGAAAAACTAGTTAACTAATTAACATGCAGTTAAAAAACATTTTTAACTTAGCCCTAAGGTCCAAGACCCTATGCCAAGATTTATGCCGACTTGGGATGGATCTGACCATCCCAAGAAGGATCTAGCCTACTGCGATTAAACTAAACTAATGCTAATAAAATACTTTAACCACATACCCGGAATCTCAGCCCTGGAGCAGGCGAGATGTTCCGCGCCGTCTTCCGAGCTGCTCCCGTTCCACACCAAGCCACTCCTTGAACCGCTACCCGAACCGCTCCTCGAACCACTCCGCATCCCGAGGCGATCAATCCCCGTGCTGCCGAGCCAACCACGCGCCGAAGAAAGTTTCACGCGAGTGAAACCTCCGCCTAGATTTCGGATCCAGAATCCGAACTCCTTCGTGGCTTTGCTAGAGCCCTCAGGTAAAAGGAAGAAATTTAGGGAGATGAGAAATATTAATTTAAGCTTAGATCCGAGCGTGCTCCAACATTTACGAGAGCCGCTCAGATCTAGAGCTTGGGACGAGTTTTGAGGAAGGGGGGAGACCCCTATTTATATAGGCGGCGGACTCTCCCCTTTTCTCAAAATCCGATGTGGGACTAAATAATGGGTTAATTAAAATCAAGTTAGTTTGCACTCAAAAAGTGCAAACTTCCGTGAATTTTAACTCACTCACCGTTGAGCTTCAAGATTGATACAACCAATCAATACGAAAAGCGTTCAACGGTGAACGCATAGGAAAAAACCGTTCGTCAATCGGAGCTCGTTTGACCCTCCAATTGAGTGTCCAAAGATCAGCCCTAGGCTAGTTTTTCCCAAAAACTGAGCCGTCATTTGATTCAGCACACTTAGGGTTCAAAACCCTAGAGGTGGGGCCCATGGGTGGGCCCCACGCAACCCGCGGGCGCCTGAATCCGCCTGGGCAGAGCCCAGGCCGCGCCTGGGCTCGCCCAGGTGCCTGGGCGCGCCCAGGCCCGCGCCTGGGCGCGCCCAGGTGGCCTGGGCGCACCCAGGCCCGCGCCTGGGCTCTGCCCAGGCGCTGGGCAGAGCCCACGTGGGCCTGGGCTTACCCAGGCCCGCGCTTGGGCAGAGCCCTGGCGGGCCTGGGCTTTGCCCAGGCTTGCGCCTGGGCTAAGCCCAGGCTTGTGCCTGGCTAGCTCAGGCCGAGCCTGGGCTTAGCCCAGGCAGCGTCTGGGCTAGCCCAGGCAGCCTGTTCTGCCTGGCATTTACTGGGCCTGGTCTGGTCTGATCCTTTGGGCTGTTTTGGCTCTAATTTGAGCATTTGGTGTCCGATTTGGACGCCGTTCGAACCTGGGTCTAGACTGGGACATTCCTGTCTTACCCGTGAACTTTTTCTTACGTTTATATTATTAAATATTGTATTAAACAATTTAATACACATTTAATCGCTTTTGCATCAAATGCAAAATAGTCCTTATCTAAGCTTAAATTATCATATTGCATCAAATGCAATTATCTCTTCTTTTGCATCAAATGCAAATATTCTCCCTAACTAATTTCTACCTATTACTAGATGAAGAATCGCACTCTGTGTGAGACCCTACAGCCTGACCCTTACAACAGGTTGGGCTCGAAGCCCTATACGGCAGTGACCACGAGCAGTGGTTGCCGTCCCTGCTTCAGGAATCATCATTATGTGGTTAACTCATTGACATGAGTATTGTCGGGACCACCCTGACTGTTTCCGTGATGAATTCCGCAGTTATAGTCTCTTCGTCTTAAATATGTCGTGTAGATCAAGTCTAGGGTACGGTCAAACTGTCAACCCCAATAACTTGACTCCGGTTAGTTTCTTTCGATCTTTAGTCAATAAATGTTGGACTTCTTCCAACATACTCTGCGCAGAGTTTTTACTAAAGACCGAACTAACTCTACGACACTAACTCCCATTGACCGGGAGAGACAAATCCTCTCTTGGTCATTACTCGCCTCGTACGTTTCAAGTGACACCCAATCAAAAGACCTTTCGACAGGCATTGCCTCGAAGCTAGGTCAGTTGATATAAGTGACACCGTTCACGCACAGGTTTGTCAAAATGACCTCAAGTCAAAAGACCAACTATTCTATCATCACTCAGAGTTATCACTGACAGATTGGTCAATATAACCATATGATAACTCTAGTGGATCGTTCAGTGAACTCATTCTAATGAGCACTTGTGTCTCGTCTTCGACTTCGCCAAGTCAAGCGATCATGAGAACATCGCCACTGCTAAACGGTGAAGACTAAGACACAATGGTCTATCCGATGTTTCGATATCCTTGTCTCGGAACATCTACGACCACGAACCATTTTAGACTTATGCTACAGACGGTCAAACGTTTCTCCATGATCGACATACTCATATCGATACTCGTTTGACCTTGCATAAAGACTCAGGACTTTACCTAAGTTGATATCTAATGTTAACTACATTACAATATAACTTAGATAAATTATTACCAAACAGCTTACTGTTATTTCGAACAAGATGTTTGTGCTATTCACACAGGAATAAATGGCCTCGAGGACATAATATTCCTACATCTCCCACTTGCACTCAGGCCCATTTATCTCGATATCTAATATCGTTTTTACACATAAGTTTTCCCGACTTCATGTGATAGAGCCTTCGTGAGTGGATCTGCCAAAACCGTCTACACTATAGACTTAAGGGGTTTTTATGTTCATGTCAGACTAACCATTTGAATCTCATTCAAATAATTCATTTGGTCTGTCGGAATCCATAATATTTTATTTCCCTGGATATTATCCAGTTCATCGTAACTTACGATAATAATTTTAAATTAGTAATTGGTCATTACAAATGGCTCATATTTATTTCTGATAAAGTATCAAACTTTTGGATTACTTTGTCAAAATATATGTTCTATTTCTTTGATGCCTCGCATGTAATTTATACGCTCCCACTGACCTTGAAAACTTTCTGGCCAATTCATATATGTTGGTTCGTCTAAATCATATTTAGAAAAACGAACTTATAAGTGAATGCTCAAATTTTCATGGTCAACTTGAGCGTTTACATCGAGTTTGGTCCGAGTAGATCTGTACACATATGCTGGCGAGACCGGTTTCATCATAATCCGTTTTATAGGAATTAGGATGAAAAACCGTCCTCGACCAACAAGATTGTACTTCATTATTCTTCTTTCTGCACCAATCTTTCAACTTAAAGATTTACTTGCAGAAAGTGAGGAAACATTTTCCTTGGGCACGTAAACTAAATTCTTAAATTTATTTACGCACACGGACCTGCATCAAGTTTTAAATCGGAGTTACTACTCCGAATATTTTTTCGGAAGTTGACTAAGTCATCATCAGTTATGCTGTTTAACTCGACAATCCGTCTCACGAGATTCGAGTAATTTTACAACTTCCTTACGATTGATTTATTGAATATATTATTGATAATATCCTTATAGAACATTATCAAAACCTAGGCATTACTATCTGGGACTTAACCCAGAGGGAGGACTTAACTCAGAGTCACTTACAATGGATCACACTAAATCTAATTAAGTGTGATTCATACCTTTTAACACACCGATGTGTTAACAGACTTGATCTGAGAGAAAATCACTTTTTCTTTTAATTACACAAGATTTTATTTAGCTAAGTATTTGACCATTCGATCTAATCGAATCAGTTTAAATACTTTAGACATTTCGTTCTTTATTTTATCAGACTTGTGTTTCATCAAGAACACGTGTCTTAATAAAATATACGAATAACTTATTTTGGTTAATCTGGACTCGGGTACATCAGTATGTACTAGACTGAGTTCGACAACTCTTTCTCCCACTGTCTCACAGATGGGTTTCGGCCATTGTATCTAAGAGGCTAAGACTCACAAGTGTCCGTAGACTTCATAATACGATAGGTCAGACCCCTCTTTATGTGACTTGTGAAGCTTAATCTCTTGATACGGCCTAGTCTAATTTTACCATATAAGTTTGCTACTATCTTGTGTATTTATATATTAACATTTAATATATATATAGTTATTTACAAATTACTTAACACAAAACATTACTTCAGAAGCAATGTGACGACATTCGTCAAAATGTGTTAAACGTCTTTTTATAACAACTTATTCCGAAATGTGACATCAAAATATGTCAGGTTTTCATTTCCTCATACTTATGCCTCTACAAATGATAAATTAAACTTACTTTCTCAATTGACTTTCTGAAGTGCCTTCTTCCTTTTCTAAATCACATTTAGATATCAACATAAATAAATAGCTATGCAAGCAACTTATGTATCCAAACGCTTGAGCTTTGCAATCTTGAGTGTAGCTCAAGAAGTTGCTTGTCTCAAGATCCGGTTGGGATACATAGTCTTGCATCTTTCATGCACTCGTATTCGACTCAAACGGTTTGATCGAATTCTCGAACTTTGCGGATCAAAATTGTTTGTCCATACAACCTTGAGGGTAGCTCGACAAGTTGTAGGGAGAAACATACTTTGAATGTCCTATATGTTCAAGCTGCCTCATATAGAGACGAGTGACATGTAGCTTTAATTTATTTGTTGGACCCAGAACTTAATGAAATCATATTTCTTAAGTCTGTTCTTTAAAAGGTCATTTAATGTCAACGATAATATAGTTTTAATTCTATCAATTAGAATTTAACTCGATATTCAATTAATCAACTTATTGACCAGTTAACTAATTCCAATATTATCAATTGATTCTTTCGGTAAACATAGTCTTGCCCTAGTTTTAGCATATGTTCAATATTAAATATAGGTAGATTGGCTTTTATCTATATATATCCTCCCACTATTTTAACGAACGTTTTAAAGATTAACAACGAACGATTTAATCGAATTAAAAATTAATGGGTAAGAGTTCCAATCACCTTGAGTCTAAACAACCTTGAGTGTAGCTCAACAAGTTGATTGACTCTGCGATCGGAAGATGACTCTTCATCGATCATATCAGATATGACTCTCTTAATCGGTTTTTGCCCCTAGCCATTCGTGATCATGAGTGTGCTCATCCAAATCACAATGTCTAGTCTAGTCGGACCCTTGTTTTCATGTCTAGCCTGACTTGCCCCTCAGCTCGGTGTATGCACGACACGTCGGTTTGGGTCAGGTCTTAGACTACATCTAGGCAGACCACATCCTTGACTACACTTGCGCCGGCGCTCGGTGTATTCACGACAACGTCGGTTTGGGTCAAGTCAAGATGTCATCTTATGTATTTAAGAAGTTGGTTTCTACAAGGTTGTAATGTCACAGCTTGAGTGTATCTCAACAACTGTAACACGGGCCCTATAGTTGCTAACCCCTAAAACAAGGAGGGCTACGGCTAATCTTGAAAAAGATCATTAACGTATTTGACTTAGATATAGTCCAGGGTGTCATACAATCATGATTCGCGACATTGCGGTCCAGCGGAACTCAGCCAGGGAATTGACTAAGCCAGGATCACTATCCCTTAAAGGGTGATCCAGAACTCTTAGCCAAGCCCATTGACTGGATCATGGTCCATTGAATGAAGCTTGTCATTTTTGTATGTATGCCATAGACTAAACAGCTTTTATTAACAACTAATTAATCCTATCAACTAGTTGAATCCTTAAATTCAAAATTTTTAGGATTTGTTTAATAACTTTTATTAAGTCCTTATCAACTATAAGGTTCACGTGCTATCCTAATCGTTATTAGGATTTTAATAAATTATTAACAACGCTAGAAGCGAAGTCCTTTAATGAAGATTAATTATAACAATTAGAATTGAAAATTCATTTAAAGGACTACCCTAATCAGGAATTAGGTCTTAATATTGTTGTTAATGATTTATTAAAACATAGCATGTCATTAAAATTCAAGTAATAAATTTTAATCATTTTTAATGGCTAACCTAAAGGGTTGTCTTGTGTTATCAAATAAGGGACAAGATTAACAAGCCATTAAAATAAAGCTACACTAATTTTATCAACATAAAATGAAAGTGTATATCTATTTAACAATTAAATAAACTAGGTTTATCGCATAAACAGTTTTTAGACTTTTAAAATCAGTTTTTAAAAATATCTTATAAATTTAAAACATTACTTTTAAAAATTTTCCATGTTCAAAAATTTATCATATACAATTTTTAAACATCTAAAACATTTTAAACTTATCGCATAAATTTAAAGCCTTAAAATCAATTTTAAAATTTATCACATAAATTTAAAAACACCATTTTAAAATTTCCATGCTTAAAAAATTTATCATATAAAAAATTTTAGGCATCCAAAATAATTTTAAACTTTTAAAGATTTAAAATTAGTTTTAAAATTATCACATAAATTTTAAACCGTCATATTAAAA
This sequence comes from Scilla litardierei, assembly GCA_030789695.1. NCBI lineage: Eukaryota > Viridiplantae > Streptophyta > Magnoliopsida > Asparagales > Asparagaceae > Scilla > Scilla litardierei. The sequence goes on from JAULAV010006257.1 coordinate 158,030, forward strand.
ATTTCCATGTTCAAAAATATCAAAAAGAATTTTTTTTTGAATATCTAAAACATTTTTAAATATATCTTATAACTTTAAAAAAAATTTAAAAGCATTTAAAAGCATTAACAAGTTTAATGAAATCGCAGTACCTAGATCGACTACGCAAACCTAGGCTCTGATACCACTGTTTGGAAATTTGGCGGTCCCTTATGGCACAAAAACTCTAGTCCCGTCCTAAGTCGGACGGAACATAGACAGAAAAAAAATAGCAGCGGAAGAAAAACTAGTTCACTAATTAACATGCAGTTAAAAACAATTTTTAACTTAGCCCTAAGGTCCAAGACCCTATGCCAAGATTTATGCCGACTTGGGATGGATCTGACCATCCCAAGAAGGATCTAGCCTACTACGATTAAACTAAACTAATGCTAATAAAATACTTTAACCGCATACCCGGAATCTCAGCCCTGGAGCAGGCGAGATGTTCCGCGCCGTCTTCCGAGCTGCTCCCGTTCCACGCCGAGCCGCTCCTTGAACCGCTCCCCAAACCGCTCCTCGAACCGCTCCGCATCCCGAGGCGATCACTCCCCGTGCCGCCGAGCCAACCACGCGCCGAAGAAAGTTTCACGCGAGTGAAACCTCCGCCTAGATTTCGGATCCAGAATCCGAACTCCTTCGTGGCTTTGCTAGAGCCCTCAGGAGTAAGGAATAAATTTAGGGAGATGAGAAATATTAATTTAAGCTTAGATCCGAGCGTGCTCCAACATTTACGAGAGCCGCTCAGATCTAGAGCTTGGGACGAGTTTTGAGGAAGGGGGGAGACCCCTATTTATATAGGCAGCGGACTCTCCCCTTTTCTCAAAATCCGATGTGGGACTAAATAATAGGTTAATTAAAATCAAGTTAGTTTGCACTTCACAAAGTGCAAACTTCCGTGAATTTTAACACACTCACCGTTGAGCTTCAAAATTGATACAACCTATCGATACGACAAGCGTTCAACGGTGAACGCATAGGAAAAAACCGTTCGTCAATCGGAGTTCGTTTGACCCTCCAATTGAGTGTCCAAATATCAGCCCTAGGCTAGTTTTTCGCAAAAACTGAGCCGTCATTTGATTCAGCACACTTAGGAATCCGCCTGGGCAAAGCCCAGGCGCGCCTGGGCTTTGCCCAGGCGCATGGACTTAGCCCAGACTTGCGCCTGGGCTAAGCCCAGGCAGCGTCTGGGCTAGCCCAGGCAGCCTGTTCTGCCTGGCATTTACTGGGCCTGGTCTAGTCTGATCCTTTGGGCTGTTTTGGCTCTAATTTGAGCATTTGGTGTCCGATTTGGACGCCGTTCGAACCTGGGTCTAGACCGGGACATTCCCGTCTTACCCGTGAACTTTTCCTTGCGTTTATATTATTAAATATTGTATTAAACAATTTAATACACATTTAATCGCTTTTGCATCAAATGCAAAATAGTCCCTATCTAAGCTTAAATTATCATATTGCATCAAATGCAATTATCTCTTCTTTTGCATTAAATGCAAATATTCTCCCTAACTAATTTCTACCTATTACTAGACGAAGAATCGCACTCTGTGTGAGACCCTACAGCCTGACCCTTACAACAGGTTGGGCTCGAAGCCCTATACGGCAGTGACCACGAGCAGTGGTTGCCGTCCCTGCTTCAGGAATCATCATTATGTGGTTAACTCATTGACATGAGTATTGTCGGGACCACCCTGACTGTTTCCGTGATGAATTCCGCAGTTATAGTCTCTTCGTCTTAAATATGTCGTGTAGATCAAGTCTAGGGTACGGTCAAACTGTCAACCCCAATAACTTGACTCCGGTTAGTTTCTTTCGATCTTTAGTCAATAAATGTTGGACTTCTTCCAACATACTCTGCGCAGAGTTTTTACTAAAGACCGAACTAACTCTACGACACTAACTCCCATTGACCGGGAGAGACAAATCCTCTCTTGGTCATTACTCGCCTCGTACGTTTCAAGTGACACCCAATCAAAAGACCTTTCGACAGGCATTGCCTCGAAGCTAGGTCAATTGATATAAGTGACACCGTTCACGCACAGGTTTGTCAAAATGACCTCAAGTCAAAAGACCAACTATTCTATCATCACTCAGAGTTATCACTGACAGATTGGTCAATATAACCATATGATAACTCTAGTGGATCGTTCAGTGAACTCATTCTAATGAGCACCTGTGTCTCGTCTTCGACTTCGCCAAGTCAAGCGATCATGAGAACATCGCCACTGCTAAACGGTGAAGACTAAGACACAATGGTCTATCCGATGTTTCGATATCCTTGTCTCGGAACATCTACGACCACGAACCATTTTAGACTTATGCTACAGACGGTCAAACGTTTCTCCATGATCGAGATACTCATATCGATACCCGTTTGACCTTGCATAAAGTCTCAGGACTTTACCTAAGTTGATATCTAATGTTAACTACATTACAATATAACTTAGATAAATTATTACCACATAGCTTACTGTTATTTCGAACAAGATGTTTGTGCTATTCACACAGGAATAAATGGCCTCGAGGGCATAATATTCCTACAATTGGGACTTGTCCCGTCGGACTACTGAGGTCAGGTCAGCAGGGGCCCCAGCCCGAGCTGGGGGTTTTGCTAGAGACAACACCATTAGGTGACTCACCCTAGCCCCTGTCATTTAGGAACATGCCATTGTGGCAGGCCTTGTTTAAATCTGGAGTTCGATCGAGCAGGGCTGTCGATCCGAACAAAAGGTTGGCCTCGATTGCTTGGCTTCCTTGGGAGCGAAGGTATGTTGATTCCTAAAGCTGTTCTTGGGTGTCTACCGCTAATGTTGTCCTTGTAGAACATAGCTGCTTAAGAGCTGACCCTTAGGTGTAACTGCTAGGACCATCCTTGTAGAGCGGAGCCGATTAGATAGCAGACCATATGTGTAACTGCGTCGGCCATCTTTGTTGGGTGTAACTCGTGAAAGAGCAGATCACGAGGAGAACCACTGAGATTGTTCCACAGAGCATGGTTTGTGAAATGGTTGAATATAGGGTGGTCCCCAAGAATTTGGAATGAAAAGGGGCTGAACATTGTAGATCTGAGATGAGATCTGAAGGAGAGTTGCACAAAGATGATGGTTTAAGATCATACGTGAAAGTTGTTGTCACAATGCTCTTCCTCTAGCGCCAACTGTTGATGCACAGATTCTTGCTACGTCGTATCAGGTCATCGAGCACCTGGACTGGCACACATGAATGAGCAATCCCGGAACAGGTTGAGCCCGGACAGGTCGATTTCACCATGTTGTCCTCCTTCTCAGATACCTGAAATGGAGAAACAAAGGCATCAGATGACCCGGAGGGTCGACCCCCGGGTTGGGGGCGGACACCTCGACTCCCTACCGAATCTTAAATCTCGCGAGATTGTAGGAAGAAAGGATGTGATCGGCGTAAGATAGCCCATGTGTGACGGCACATGGGTTGAGCATGGTTGTGCCCATGGTTGCTAGGGATTAAGAGATGGAGATATCTTGCTAGGGTTTGAAACCCCAAAGAGAGAATACCTTGTAGAGGGGGTTTCATCCTGCTTATATAGAGATCACGGGCCAAGGGATACTTACCGCGTGTAAAGCTGCAGACTCCTGTGCACAGCTGACTTTTGCACATATAAGGTGACCGGCCGTGCGTACAGATAAGACATGCATTGAATACCAATGGTACTTGGAGAGAGAATGATGGATGCTCGCCTGTGATTGGGCCACGTAGGCACGTGGGTCAGGCTGGCCTCGAGCAACGAAGTCACCATGTGGAGAAACAAACCGCAGATCATGTCGTAGGGTTGTCTCTGTGTGGCTATGCCGAGGTCGGATCCGGCCGACCCCTCGGGTCAGGTTGGCAGGTCTTTGTTGATATGTCACATTTGATGTGTCGGGAGGCCCACATTGATGGGTCTCATCCGACGTGTTGGGCCGGGCTATGCTGCCAAGCCCAACAGCAGAAACCGGTACCTACACATAATACAAATTTCTGTTTAGAGGCAACAACAAATTAATTCGATTTTAACAATGAATTATTTTGTTTATTACACTGAACCCATTGAAGTGTCATGAAAGATAACTTCTTTCATCGATGGCATGCATTGTTTTCCCTTTTTTGTACGGCGAACAGTTTCCCGTTTATGTCCTTCGAGACATGGTCCTGTACAATGTGTCAATCTTGGCATACGGTTTTGAGGTTTACGGTTCGTCAAGAAAATGAAAATAAACATCCATTGATTCTGGATGAGAGTATCCAAATCCGCTCTGGCCTCTATGATTGACATGTAAACAATCGCCGTTGTTGGCATTGTTACTCCTCCAAGATAATACAGTAGTTGAGTCCACATGCTGCACCGTACAATATTGAGCAAACAATATATAGCTCAAGTTCATTGAACCGCGACGCATTTCCTCAATTCATTGCACCTGGACGCTGCTTAGCCATCAGCTCCCTCCCTCCCTCCCTCCCTCCCTGCTATATAAGTTTATCGTCTCCTATATATCACCTTCAGTTCAGTAGCCAGTGTGCCGCCAAGCAATGCCAGTTGCAGCCCGGCACGTGCATCCAGCGTGCAAGCACAGACCGTACATTGGTAGGCATATCCTCTCCCCTTCAAAGTTTTAAACCATTCCTCCTCTTATTTCACTTCACGAGACACAGTTGCCGCAAAGACTCTTTCGGGGATATTCCCTTTGAAGTAGGTGCCTTCTCAGCACTCTTCTACGAATATTCCTCCACTTAACCGAATTTTTAATCATAAAGTCATCTCTTATTGTTCTTCAATCATATATAAATATAGCCCCATTATTCTCTTGTACCAAAACCCGCAACTTGCACCGGCATAGATCGGAAAGATGGCAGTCTTCATCAAGGCGAAGCGTGTGTCTGGCCCTCTCGATGACACCGCCAAGGCCAGGCTCCTCAGCGCCGAACGCGGCGGTATCACGAACGGGTACGCCAGTAGCGGAAGCGAGCATGAGACCGACAATTCTTGCCTGTCCAGCCTCGTCCATGCATTCTTCGACCTCGACGAGCCCACCCATGGCGCTACGGTTGCATCCGACAAGGCCAGCGACGAAGACGACAGCGATATCGGAGGCGGCGGCATTGCACACGTGCTCGAGACGGTTCGTGATCTGTTAGACCCGTCCAGCAAGTCCGATCCATTCGCCCTGCGTCTCCGTTCGGATGTTACAGAGGCTGCACGGATGCTGGCGGGTCTGAAATGTAGCGGATCCGGACACAGACGGGGAGTTATGTCGCGGCTGAGAGAGCGGGGGTACAATGCGGGCATCTGCAAGGCCAGGTGGGAGAGCAGCGGCAACCTGACGGCAGGAAACTACGAGTACATCGATGTTGTGATCGACGATGATAGGTACATTGTGGATATGGATTTCGCAGCCCAATTTGAGATCGCGAGGGCAGCTGCGGAGTACGAGAAACTGGCGGCGTCACTGCCTAACATAGTGGTAGCGAAAGCCGAGGAGGTGAGAAGAACGGTAAGGATAATGGCGGAAGCAGCGAAGAGGTCGTTGAAGGGCAAGGGACTGAGCGTGCCGCCGTGGAGGAAGAGAAGGTACATGATATCCAAGTGGTTCGGCCCTTATCGACGCACCGTTAACCCCTTGCCATCCGCCGCTGGTGCAACGATTGTCGCAAGAGGGGAGGTAAAATGTCGTGAAGTTGGATTTAAGCCCGCGACGCAGCAGCTTGTATTTGGCCCTCCCATTAGAGGGACAAGGTAACTGTGAGCGCTTGTGGGGGCACTAGATTAAGAGTAGGGTAGAGTGTATATATGAAAGCTTGGGGCAGAGCAACGTGGGGAATGGTGGATGTTTGTAAGATAGTGTGCTATTTGTCATTTGTTGATTGCAATGAAAATATATGTTATTGTTAAGGCCAAAATTGATCGAGACAGTTGTCAAGCTGACGTAGGCCCTTCACGCATAGCTGGAGCCTCGTCAGCAAATGAGATGAGACCCTAGGTTGGAAGAACCTGGGTCGAATGATGGAGGTAGATGATGATACAGTATTCGATCGACCCTTGAGCAGCTGATGTGTCGATCATTAGAGGCTGGGAAGCTCGATTACGACCTTCACGGTTGATGCTGATGCGTCGATCTACACCACAGAGACACGTTATAGGGGTCGGATCTGGGTTCCGACCCAATTCCCTCCGATGCCTAAGTTAGTACGGGAACTTAATGTTGAGTATTAGACTTCTCCCTACTTGGTGTTAATAATGAGCAAACATAAATACTTGTGACTAAAATCCCGTATTTGCATTTAATCCATTGCCTAAGCTAATTATGAGAATCTACTTGCAATGGATGACACTCAAAGTTGATTGAAGGCAAATGACTTGGATTGGATGATCATAGATGATGATGGAAGCTCCATGAAGTCTTCAAGCTCATACGATGGATAGAAGAGAGAATTCGTCAATGTAATTTTCTTTTATCTCTTCTAGTGTGTAGCTTATAAGTAAAACTTTGATGGAGCACTCACACATATCATCATTTCTGTCTTAGGACATTATTAGATCATTTGTCCATTGACCCCAATCCATTTCCTTTGTGATTGTGCTTGGATTGTTTATAACAGTCGACTACTGAACATTTTACAGTCGTCTGTCTCAAAAACAGTCGACTGTGTTTTGTTCTACAGCCGCATGTTATACACAAGCTTTTAACAATCTAGTTTTGGGCCTTTCTGGTTATTTTTCACAGGCTGCTGATGAACGATTCACAGGAGCCTGTCCTTGTGACAGTCGACTGTGTTTTGTAAATCAGTCGCATGTCTATCTATTGCCCAAAACTTCGTTGATCTGTCTTTTACAGCCAGTCGACTATTGATGTATATACAGTCGACTGTACCTTGGATCAGTCGACTGTGTATGCTACAACAGTCGTCTGTCTGTGAGCCAACTTATTGACTCTGCTCTCTGAAAATTCTCAGGGTATTTGACAGTCGTCTGTATAAGGATTTACAGTCGCAGGTTCTGATTAACAGTCGACTGTATTATCTGCATCCGTCGTCTGTCCTGTTATCTTATAGGATTTCCAGATTTTATTCTGCTTACCATCTCTCGGCCAGTCGCCTGTAGAAGGATTTACAGTCGCATGTTGGTTTAACAGTCGACTGTCTTTGCTTCATCAGTCGACTGTCCACGTGGTAAGTTACTGTTATGAATTCTTACCTACCCTTGCTGACTGTGCAACAGTCTAATGTGCTTTCTTCAACAGTCGACTGTCGCGAGTTCAGATTCTATCCGTTGAGAATTTTCTCACGGATTCCAAAAGAGTTTTTGCCTAAACTATTTTGTGGATTTGAGAAACCTAAATGGGGCTTCTACTGTTTCATTGAAAGGTTACCAAGTTACTAATTCTTCCAAGTTTTCATCTCAAGCTTTGATTCTAAAGTTTACAGCTCTCAAATTCAAAGCCCTAAGAATTCCAAATCTTTGATCTCTTGCTCTCCAACCTAGAACCAAAGAGTGATCCTCTAGGCAATTGGTGCAGTCAAGAGAAAAGGCTTTCTCCTCTCTTCCAAGAGAGTCTTCAACATACACCACACCACTCCTTCAAGTTCTACTTCAAGGCATAGGTGATTGTAAGTGTTGCCTTCAGATTTCATTATTTTCGTATATTGAATTTGCTCTCGGGTTGTGAGTGCGGTTTTGCTTGCTCCCAAGTTGTGGGAGTCAAAGACATCGATTGTATTCAATTTCTCTTGTAGGGTTGCTACAAGTGGGTTTTTAAGGAAACCTAAAGTTATGGTTCTAGCTTGAGTATCCGGAGGTATCCGGGTGGAAGGGACGTAGGATTACCGGGAACAAGTCGAAGTGACTTGGGTAATCCGAACCCTAGAAACATAATTTTGTTTGCATCTGTTTCTTATTTGGGGTCATTTCTAATTCTGCACTTTATAGTTGGTTAGCATTTTAATTTGGTGTAACAATCATTTTAAATTGCTTAAACACTATTCAACTCCCCTTCTAGTGTTTTCTCCATAAACAGGATCCCTACAATTGGTATCAGAGCACAAGGTTATACCTATGGCATCCAACAACAACAATGTTCCTCCGCCGACTTCGTACAACAATCACGATTGTGATGGAGCGTCCACACTTTTCGAAGGTCAATCTACGGTACGTCCTCCACGTTTCAATGGTACTAATTTTGGCTATTGGAAGTGTATGATGGAGACGTTCCTTAGGAGTGCTTCACTTTTGGAGAACCCTCCACAAGGAGGACGTCGAGCCCACCGAAGAGGATTTCGAGAAATGGACGAGTTCCGAGAAGTCCGCCGAAGTCAACAACGCTAAAGCAATGAACGCTCTTCATTGTGCGTTGGACTCGAATGAGTTCAACAAGATATGCACATGTAAGAGTGCAAATCAAATTTGGAACCATCTCATCGTTACCCATGAGGAAACGAATACGGTAAAACTATCGAAGTTATATGTTGCCGTGCAAAACTTCGATTTGTTTCATATGCAGGAGAATGAGAGCATTGCATCGATGTACGGACACTTTATCGACATCACAAATGAATTGGAAGCCATTGGCCAAAAATACACCGACGCTGAAAAGGTAAGGAAGATCATCATGGGAATGACCTCCAAATGGGAAAGAAGAGCGATCGCCATCGAGGAGGTCAATGATCTGAAGAATTACACAGTCGTGAATCTTATCGGGACTCTCATGTCTTATGAGGTAAGACGAGAGCACCGATTAAAGATTCGGGCTATGATAAATCCTTCGGAGGCCAAGAAGAAGGCTTTGGCATTCAACGCCAATTCATCATCCTCCGATAGCGAAGATGGTTAACTGTGGAAGGACGCGCAAGTGCACGTCTTCCACTCCCAAGCGTAGGAGTGTCAATGCAATAAAAATAACCGGTGAGTACCGGGTCGGATCACAGGGACAAGTCGTTCTATATTCACAAAATTGATCGATACCGAAAAAATAAAGCGTGATTCAACTACCTCGCTAACGGTGGATGAGTGGAAAAAAGTGTGGTGAAATTAAAAATCTAACCTAAGTAGGTAGGGTTAGAGAGCCAAATGTGGAGTATGATAGCTAGGAGAGGAGCATGGGTTGCAGGTTCACTAATGATGGAGTTAATCGAGCCCAAATCACCCACATATAGCTCAATTGATTAACCATCTAAGGAAACTCAATCGGAATATTTAGCTTTCATGAACACGAAAATTTGCAATAAGTATGGATGCATCACATAGCACTAATCAATATACGAACATGGATTTTTCTCAAATTGCCCTCTCGTGACTTAGCCAATAAAATTGTGCCCTAATTACATGTAACGACCACTTTTCGTTGTACGTTGTTCGTGCACGTGCTTTTGCCCGTGCACGTGTTTATTTTAGACTTTATTTGTTTGTGAACACTTTTGTGTGATATGCCATTGTGAACGTCTCTGAGAGTATTAAATAGTGGCACTAAATTGGAACGACGTTTCTCGAGTCGTTTTCCCACAATTTAAACTTACTCGACGAGACGTGACGATTCTCACTCTTGACGGGAGACGTTTCTATTTTTAGTTTCGTCGTCTGATGTCGAATTTGAGATCCTTCTTCTTAGTTAGCTCACATTCGTCATCACGATCACCCCGATATTTATTTTATAATTTTTGGAGTTTATTTGACCACTTTTATATTTTTAACAAGTTTTATATTATTTTTAATAATTTATTTTTAAATTAATTTCGGCCAAATAAAATTTATTTGAGTTTAAAACGTTTTAAAGAATTTTTGAGCCAATTTCCAGCTCATTTGGACCAAGTCAAACCCTTGGGTGAGTTGGAGTAGTTTTAATTCAAATTTTAAATTATTTTAATATTCTAATCCTATTAGATTTAGCCCTAGACCAAGTCAACCCATCTACACTATATAAGCAACCCCTAGGAAGACCTATTTTCGCAAGAGATTAGCCCTAGCCTCTTCCAAACTTGAAATTGGACGTTGCGACGATTCGTCGCAACGTTGCGACGTTCAGCAGCCGCACGACCGAGAGAACGGGCTCCGTTCCCCCGCTCCGACCGCTGGCCGCCCCCGCACCAAGCTTGGCCCGCATCGCTGCACAGCCGCTCCGCTCAATTCTTCCGCACCGACCGAAGGGAGCTCTCGGTCAGACCGAGAGCTCAAGCGCCCGCTCCGCACCCAGTCGCACGCCGCTCCTTTGCAATGCTCGCACCCCGCTCCGACCGAGAGGACCAATCGATCTGACCGGCCCGCTCCACCGCTCCGCATCGCAACCCCCGCTCCGCTGCAGCCCAAGCGTCTGACCGAGGCGCCCGACCGGTCTGACCGATAGGAACCCTCGCACCCAGCCACCCCGCAGCCGCTGCACGCCCCAAAACGTCGCAGCCCCGCATTCTCAGCGCACGACCGACGGATCTCCCCGCATCGGCTGTGTACAACCGAGAGCCACTCGTCGCAACCCCGCATCCGTCGCACCACTTGCCTCCGTGGGCCCCCCAAGTTCTCCAGAGTTATTGTGGGTCCCCCAAAGGTCCCTAGGACTACTGTGGGCCCCACCAAGGTGCTTGCTCTTCAAGGATTCGTCGCGTACGACGTCGTCGCACGTCGTAGCCCGTCGTCGCACGTGCGAGCTTTGGAATCTAGAATCGTCGCCCGGGTTGATGCTCTGAACTTTCCAGCGAGGAAACTATATTGGAATCAGGACTTGGAGCGCGTTCTATTATTCCAACCCCCGGTGTCGCTACCCGACGCCGGTGTAGCTTTCGCGTCGTGTTGAGGTAACGTTTTGCACCCCTAGGACCCCCAACCCAATGCATGCTAATCAAGACTAAAATCGGTATTTTCAAAGTATTTTAAATGTTTTAAATTCACTAATCAAGATTAATAATATGGACTTTAGGCCGGTGGACTTGTGCACGTAGGATAATTGTGATTTTGGACTCATTGGACGGTGTGCTCAGACGTCGTGCTTGCAGGCAAGTGAAACTTGCCAACTCTTGTGTAGGGCCATGTTTTTAGGCCACTTCCTTGTTCCTAGCGTAAAAGAGACTAGTCAGTGAAATGATAGCTGGCTAGACGCCTACTTGATCTAGTTTGACAACGAAACTAGATCCGTCACCTAATTGATCTAGCTTGACAACGAAGCTAGATCCAACCCTTTAAACTTGTTGTTCATGCATACTAAACTGTCACGTTTACTTTTCTTATCTGTACGCACTTTTAACTTCCATGCATTGCATCTACATGTCATCCAAGTTGATTGTTGCATTTGTAGCACACGCTACAATACTTGTACTCGTACTACTTGTTTCTGGCTAGGTGCACCCCTAGGCCATACTTGTTTAAACACTTCCTGGCTCGTGGTCCAGAAGCGGGCCTCATGTGTTGGCTAGAAACCAATGCCCGATACACGTGGAGGGGTAGGGATAAACGGTTACTTGAGCTTAGGAGTGGCCTGATCCGCCCTCTAGCCAAAAGACGGAATCTCTGTGCACGAGGTGCTTACTTTCCTTGTCTTGTACTTGTCTTGTGAATGATTCCTGTAATACTTGTCATCCATGCCATGCCATGCTCGTACTTTACTTTACCTTACTTTACCTGCTGCACTCATACTTTAACTGCCATGTCATTGCATCATGCTAGAACTGCTAGGTTGTTCTTACTTGTACTTTCAGTTTCACTTGCACAAGTCTTCCAGACTTGCTGACATGTGCCCCTTTCTCTTTGGGTGTCACATGTTAGACCCTGAGCCAGAGATAGTTGTAGCAGACGAGGTAGTTGCTGACACTGAGCCTACGTTCGTCGAGGAGTTTGTGGACACCGAAGACCAGTTTTAGAGACTGTTGGCGTTGCTTTTGCTTTAGGTTGTTGTTAGATGTCGGTGCTTGTACCATTACTTTGTTGTTGTACCTTGTACTTTTGTTGGCCATGCTCGGCCTCTTTTAGACTCTTTTCTTTTAGCCTGGTGGCTTTTCTGCGATGTTGGAATTATATTTATGGATATTCTGAGATTATTCTTTTGTCTCATTTCATTATTATTATCTTGTTTCGCTCGCGTTGCAAGGACCTGCAGTTTTAAATTTAATTGACGCTTATCGGACTTGCAGCTTTGTAGCTTCAAGTCTGAGCGGACCTTCTCACGCTTCGCCTCCATATTTTTGGGAAGCGGGGCGTGACAGGTTTTGTTGGTGGCCCATGCAGGTCCAATCTTGCAATTGCGAATTAACGAAACAACGATAATAACGGAATGTCCATTAAATAAATTGCAATATCCAGTCGTTTTCTCACGACACTAGGTGATTAGAAGACTTAGTTAGACGGCTGTGCTTGATAGTTAGAGGCCTCTGTTTGTCAGTTAGACTCCCTGCCAGCAATTGATTCAATCGTCGTAGGAGTTACCCTAGTGGTCCTTGTTTACCCCTGACCATATTAGACTTCTAGAATCCCCTTTAGTCGTTCGCTTTTGGGTTCATCGATTTCGGACCAAGCTGAACGCATTTCTTTACCGTCTAACTTTTAGAAGTCTTAGCGCTTAGTTTTTAACCCTTAGTTGGTCGACCGTAGGAGTTTTCAGTAGACTCTTCTGATTCATATCCTAGGCGTATGAATGTTTTGATCTCCGACCAATTTCCTTGCCTTGATTCACGAGATCGCCTCATGACGATCGTCGTCAATTTTCGAACCTCTCCATTATGAATTTTGAAACTCTTGAAAGTATTTTTCGAACTTCCTCCTTTCCGAAGTTTAATTTTGATCCAAATTTCAATGCATGTATACTTATACTTCATCCTCCTTCGTTGATTTAAAAATTTTAAAATGTTGTCGGAATTTCTGAATACTAGTTTATAGTATTTCCCCAGCCTATGTTTTTCGTACTTGCGTAAATGTGTCGTTCCTTCATATAGTAATTTTATTCTGAACCGTACTTTTATTTTGCTCAGTTCGATTTATAATTTTCCCTCTTATTTATGCCATTTGAATAATACATCGTGTTTACTTTTAATATACTTTTCAAGTCACATGGAATTTCAGATTTCAGCAAGTTGGTTTTACTCGTCGTTCTCACTATTTCAGATTTTTGCAAAATTACTATTTTCATAACCTCCTCCTGCTTTAGACCCTCCCTGATTTGATTTTAAAGATTTGCTATTCGACCCTGATAATTCTTATGCTAAGTTACTACTATTTTCTTTCCGCTCACCATACACGCTTTTAGAAAAATTTCTAAACCAAATTGAATTTCAACTATTTTTATAACCGTGCCAGACTTGTTGTGCTCATATATTAAGAACCTTGTGCAAATCTGTTCCTCATTTTTTGGCAAACCTTGGTTCCCTAAAAGTAGTTACAAATTGATTATTTTCAATTTTCCATAGCCTAAAGTTTTGAAAGCATTTAACCTGATTTTAAACTCTTCCGTTGCTTGATTCCATTCTTTGACTTTCAAAAACTTTTGGCAACATTATATTAAATTATTGACGTATAAATTTTCTAAACCATGTCCTTAATATTCGTGTAAATGATTCTACTTCCTTTTAAAATGATTTTTAAAACCAATAGACCATTTTCTCTTATTATGAATATTCGACTCAAATTTATTTTGAACAACTCGTTTTATCAATCTCCAAATAATTCTTTTCAGACTGGGATTTTAACTTTTGAAGAACGATAGTTTTCAAACTCCACGTATTTTAGCTTATGCTATTCACCCTATTTCCTTTTCTGTATCCTATTTAAGCATCACTACATCTCCCTTCCCCTACCTAAACACCACCATTGAGTCAATGTTTCGTCTAACCAAGCTATCTCCTTGTATTCGTCCTATCTGAACTCGTGCTTATCGATCCTTCCCTCGTCACGCTCCCGATCTCTCTTTATTGCTTAGGCCTTAGGGTCCTTCAATGTCTGTGTCAACTCTTAGTTGTTAGTAGACCCTTGGACCCTTGTGAGGTTGTCGTGGTGCACGTACCTAAGTTGTGTACGTGGGCTTGAATAAGAATTCCCATAGTATATTGGTGCTTGCCTATTGTGTGATATATATATATATATATATACTCGGAGTTGTTCGTGATATTATGAAGTTATCGTGGGTTAGGAGTTATAGATTTTTGTGTGGATAGCTATACTATACTAGGGATGCCGGTGTGTATTAGAGTTAGCGTTGGAATATCTAAGTTGTGTATGTAGTTAGAGATACTTATAATGGTTGAAATAAATGATTGGTAAAGCTATGTGTATGTTAGTAGTGATAATAATAAGAGTACGTATGGTTAAGAGGGTAGGCCTATTATGTGATCTATATGTTAGCACGTATGCGTGTGTGCTTGTATGTGGGTATGTATTGTGTTTAGACGTAAGTAGTTATGTTTTGTTGCCTGAGTATATAGGTGATATACATATGGAAGTAGGAGTATAATTTTGATTGGTATTGCTTGCTTTTCGGGATGTTGCATGCGTGCATACCGTGAGGTATACACGACTATTGCACATCTTAACTATGTATGTATAGGTGTTGGTATACTAGCTATAGGTAGTAGGCTATGGTGTGAATATATATACATTACTTATGTGTGGCTATACGGTAAATGTTTGTACTAGGGAGGGTATTATAAGTATATATGTGCTGATGTCTGTATTACTATTATTATGGTATATAAATTGATTTAACTATGTGAGTATTACCTGACTAAATATTAAGTGAATGACTTATGGTATGTATATGGTTGTATTGGTAGACGTATAAATATTGGAGTGGTATTGGTATATGTATGAATGCCGTGTTACGTATATAGAATATTCTGATGTGTGTACTGAGTCTCACTCAAGCTTGAGTGGGTATACTCTAAGTATATTGAATGTATGTTTGTAGTTTGAATATAGCAATGCTTGATGTAGTTATAGTGATAGAAGTGTTTGTGCCTGGTCGAGTTACGCACATGATTGTGGGTCGCTACACCAGTATATAGTTATAAGTGTTGGTCTTGTGGTATAGCTAATTACTAAGGACTTGCTCGTGTGAACGTATGTGTACTAGCTAAAACTAGGTGTGTTTGTGTGCTAGTTATATAATGGTATGATTGGTGTATGTAAATGAAATGTGAGCGTGTATGGGTGTGCACCATGCACGGGTAGGTATGTGCTTAGTTATAGGCTTGATGACTATGATATATGTGGCGTGTCGAAAATACAGTTATAGGACCGTACGTAATGTGAATGTATGGTGAAATATTGGAATGCATTTGAATGACTATATATATTATGAAATTGTAGAAGTGGTGAGTGTATAATATATATGGTGAATTTGATTTAATAAGTGGTATGGTGTGACTATATGTGTTGAGATGTTTTGTATTGGATGAATATTGGAGGGGATTATACCCTTGATGTTTGTGCATAGGTAGCTACATATAGGTAGAGCAATGATTGTATTTGCTAAGTGTGAGATCATACTTATATGAGTACATGAAATATTGTTTTGTGATTAGGAAAGTAGTAGTTATATAAGGGATGTATGTTTATATATATATGATTGAAATACATGTATGAAATTGACTGACTATAATAGGTATAAACGAATGATGTACGTGAATATATATATATATGTGGCAGTATAAATGTTTGACTACTTAGTGCATATATAAGCACTTGTAATGACTATACCTGGTTGAATTATTATATGACTTGATTGGGGTAGTTACTAGAGTGACTAGCTATATTAGAAAGTCCGAGGACGGACTTTATTCTAAGGTGGGGAGGATGTAACGACCACTTTTCGTTGTACGTTGTTCGTGCACGTGCTTTTGCCCATGCACGTGTTTATTTTAGACTTTATTTGTTTGTGAACACTTTTGTGTGATATGCCGTTGTGAACGTCTCTGAGAGTATTAAATAGTGGCACTAAATTGGAACGACGTTTCTCGAGTCGTTTTCCCACAATTTAAACTTACTCGACGAGACGTGACGATTCTCACTCTTGACGGGAGACGTTTCTATTTTTAGTTTCGTCGTCTGATGTCGAATTTGAGATCCGTCTTCTTAGTTAGCTCACATTCGTCATCACGATCACCCCGATATTTATTTTATAATTTTTGGAGTTTATTTGACCACTTTTATATTTTTAACAAGTTTTATATTATTTTTAATAATTTATTTTTAAATTAATTTCGGCCAAATAAAATTTATTTGAGTTTAAAACGTTTTAAAGAATTTTTGAGCCAATTTCCAGCTCATTTGGACCAAGTCAAACCCTTGGGTGAGTTGGAGTAGTTTTAATTCAAATTTTAAATTATTTTAATATTCTAATCCTATTAGATTTAGCCCTAGACCAAGTCAACCCATCTACACTATATAAGCAACCCCTAGGAAGACCTATTTTCGCAAGAGATTAGCCCTAGCCTCTTCCAAACTTGAAATTGGACGTTGCGACGATTCGTCGCAACGTTGCGACGTTCAGCAGCCGCACGACCGAGAGAACGGGCTCCGTTCCCCCGCTCCGACTGCTGGCCGCCCCCGCACCAAGCTTGGCCCGCATCGCTGCACAGCCGCTCCGCTCAATTCTTCCGCACCGACCGAAGGGAGCTCTCGGTCAAACCGAGAGCTCAAGCGCCCGCTCCGCACCCAGTCGCACGCTGCTCCTTTGCAATGCTCGCACCCCGCTCCGACCGAGAGGACCAATCGATCTGACCGGCCCGCTCCACCGCTCCGCATCGCAACCCCCGCTCCGCTGCAGCCCAAGCGTCTGACCGAAGCGCCCGACCGAGGCGCCCGACCGGTCTGACCGATAGGAACCCTCGCACCCAGCCACCCCGCAGCCGCTGCACGCCCCAAAACGTCGCAGCCCCGCATTCTCAGCGCACGACCGACGGATCTCCCCGCATCGGCTGTGTACGACCGAGAGCCACTCGTCGCAACCCCGCATCCGTCGTACCACTTGCCTCCGTGGGCCCCCCAAGTTCTCCAGAGTTATTGTGGGTCCCCCAAAGGTCCCTAGGACTACTGTGGGCCCCACCAAGGTGCTTGCTCTTCGAGGATTCGTCGCGTACGACGTCGTCGCACGTCGTAGCCCGTCGTCGCACGTGCGAGCTTTGGAATCTGGAATCGTCGCCCGGGTTGATGCTCTGAACTTTCCAGCGAGGAAACTATATTGGAATCAGGACTTGGAGCGCGTTCTATTATTCCAACCCCCGGTGTCGCTACCCGACGCCGGTGTAGCTTTCGCGTCGTGTTGAGGTAACGTTTTGCACCCCTAGGACCCCCAACCCAATGCATGCTAATCAAGACTAAAATCGGTATTTTCAAAGTATTTTAAATGTTTTAAATTCACTAATCAAGATTAATAATATGGACTTTAGGCCGGTGGACTTGTGCACGTAGGATAATTGTGATTTTGGACTCATTGGACGGTGTGCTCAGACGTCGTGCTTGCAGGCAAGTGAAACTTGCCAACTCTTGTGTAGGGCCATGTTTTTAGGCCACTTCCTTGTTCCTAGCGTAAAAGAGACTAGTCAGTGAAATGATAGCTGGCTAGACGCCTACTTGATCTAGTTTGACAACGAAACTAGATCCGTCACCTAATTGATCTAGCTTGACAACGAAGCTAGATCCAACCCTTTAAACTTGTTGTTCATGCATACTAAACTGTCACGTTTACTTTTCTTATCTGTACGCACTTTTAACTTCCATGCATTGCATCTACATGTCATCCAAGTTGATTGTTGCATTTGTAGCACACGCTACAATACTTGTACTCGTACTACTTGTTTCTGGCTAGGTGCACCCCTAGGCCATACTTGTTTAAACACTTCCTGGCTCGTGGTCCAGAAGCGGGCCTCATGTGTTGGCTAGAAACCAATGCCCGATACACGTGGAGGGGTAGGGATAAACGGTTACTTGAGCTTAGGAGTGGCCTGATCCGCCCTCTAGCCAAAAGACGGAATCTCTGTGCACGAGGTGCTTACTTTCCTTGTCTTGTACTTGTCTTGTGAATGACTCCTGTAATACTTGTCATCCATGCCATGCCATGCTCGTACTTTAC
Source organism: Scilla litardierei (assembly GCA_030789695.1). Lineage (NCBI taxonomy): Eukaryota > Viridiplantae > Streptophyta > Magnoliopsida > Asparagales > Asparagaceae > Scilla > Scilla litardierei. The sequence continues at coordinate 176,092 of JAULAV010006257.1, forward strand.
TTTACCTTACTTTACCTGCTGCACTCATACTTTAACTGCCATGTCATTGCATCATGCTAGAACTGCTAGGTTGTTCTTACTTGTACTTTCAGTTTCACTTGCACAAGTCTTCCAGACTTGCTGACTTGTGCCCCTTTCTCTTTGGGTGTCACATGTTAGACCCTGAGCCAGAGATAGTTGTAGCAGACGAGGTAGTTGCTGACACTGAGCCTACGTTCGTCGAGGAGTTCGTGGACACCGAAGACCAGTTTTAGAGACTGTTGGCGTTGCTTTTGCTTTAGGTTGTTGTTAGATGTCGGTGCTTGCACCATTACTTTGTTGTTGTACCTTGTACTTTTGTTGGCCATGCTCGGCCTCTTTTAGACTCTTTTCTTTTAGCCTGGTGGCTTTTCTGCGATGTTGGAATTATATTTATGGATATTCTGAGATTATTCTTTTGTCTCATTTCATTATTATTATCTTGTTTCGCTCGCGTTGCAAGGACCTGCAGTTTTAAATTTGATTGACGCTTATCGGACTTGCAGCTTTGTAGCTTCAAGTCTGAGCGGACCTTCTCACGCTTCGCCTCCATATTTTTGGGAAGCGGGGCGTGACATTACACATCCAAGATTAACAATATAATAGGCAAGATGAAATTAGGGCTAACATTAACAACCAACCTCATGAATCACAACCCACACCAAGTCAACACTACACAATCATAGCAAACAATAGGAAAATTGCATTCAAAATTAACCCAAGTTTCATACAAAAGTGAGATATCAAAATACAATAGGAAAAAGGGGAGATTTTACTAAGAACTCTCCCAAATGAGCCTTCCCTCTTCCTATTTGCCTTCCTCCAAGCTTCTCCAAGCTCCACCAAGCTTCCTCAAGCTCCCATGGGCTCCTCCCCTAGCCCAAGCCCTAAAAAATCACAAAAAACGGAAGCTGGAATCGAAAAAACGAAGATGAACCCTATTTTTCGCATCAGGCCCCTGTTTAAACATTGCGGGTCGGATCCCCGGGGGCGGGCGCCACCTGCCCATCCCCAAAGCACGATGTGCGCTTGGAGTTATGCGGGGGCGGGTCGGGTCGAAACCCGCCTCAGCCCCCGCCTCCAACAATCAAAAAGGGGGGCACGCGCAAAGCGTGTGCCCCCAGCTTCAAGTGCGCGCGCTTGTGGGCTGGCCAGGCAGGCCGACCCACAAAATAGAGTTAAATTTATGTTTTTAAATTCTTTTCTTTTTTTTAACTGTTGCAGCGGCCTGCCCAAGAGCGAGCCGCTGACTTATAATTTTTTTATTTTTTATTTTTAAAAATAAAGCTGCGGCCCGCTGCGTAATTAAGCAGCCCCTGTCGCCACGTGGCGCCGCCTGATTGCGCCACGTGGCGTCCCTTATAAAAATCCCTTTTCTGGTTTTATTCCCCCTTTTCTCCTCCAAATAATCCACGAAAAATACCTAGAAATCTCATAAAAATCCCAGAAAATTCTGGAAAATCCCCAAGACCTTTAGGAGTACCTGAAAAATAGGAGATGTAGAAATTAGTCCGTTTGATGAGAAAATTAATATAATGACTAGTATAAAACAATATTGACTTCCAATATTCATATAAAATGATCCATTGCTCAAATAATTCTCAAAAAATTAAAGATACGATCACAATAATACGAGGAGCATATGAAAAATAGTAGGAAGCCAATACGGACGATAAAAACCATATTTTGTGCCAAGAATGAGATTAAGCCCTAAAAACGACATAATGCGAAAATATACCCAAAAGAGCACGGTTAAGTATAATCTTTAGCACCAAAATGGGGGTAGTTAGTGGGTATAAATATACACTTTTTACTCCGAATCACACCCCCCAACTAGCTTTTTGCTAGTCCCTAGCAAAATATGCGATAAATTCGGATTAAATTGAAAAACATGCACCAAACTCATTATATCATCATGGCATACCCCAAATGATATTTCCAAATGATTTCAAAGCCAATATACCCAATGTATGAAAGTAAATAACAAATGACATTCTCTTCAATCCAATTCAAAGAAAAGTAAGGTAAAAGCACCGTATCACATTCATTAGGATATATCACGATGTCAAATTTTCAAATTTTCAAGGAAGTGGCCAAAAACAAAGAAATTTCTCCTAAGTTGTAGGAGATGAGATTGCATCACTCATGTTGCTTATTCTTTCATTATTCATTCATTTTTATTTTATTTCTTTTTTTCTTCTTTTTGTATTCTTTTTTAATGTTTATGTTTTGCATTCACGGGATAACGCTATGAAATGCAAACACGACCACATTTGCATACACGCGATGACGCTATATATGCAAATGGATGGAATGATTTCCTAAATCTCATCTTTGGCGTCCTCCCCAATGTTTCCTGGGGCACCGGCTACTCGATTTGATTAGAAAAAATCACTTATATCAACTCTCTTTTTCATTCTAAACACAAGTTATCAACTCATCCACCCACTCCTTAGGAGGAAAACAAACATAACCAAATGGCCACATCCAATCCAATTAAAAACTACACCATTCATCCCAAATCATGCAATCACTTACACCAAACTATTCCCAAATTATTTCAAAGAGATATCACGACGTATAAAGTAGTTTCATATATGGCATATTAGCATTTGACTCCAAATTGGAAAAGAAATGAAACATGCCAATCCAACATCAAGAAATCGATACCAAAATAATAATCCGGAAAGATTGCATGGCATTAAGCATGTAGGGACTAAGCACAAAGCAAGCGGTGTATGGACAAGGAGGCCAAAATATGATATATAATAAAAATCATGGGATGAGGCGAAACATGGAGGGATCTAAAAAAAATTTTAAGCTAACACCAAAATCCTAACAATCCTAAAGATTCTAACACTCTCCCCCAACTTAAAATAAACATTGTCCGTAATGTTAGGAGAGTATTAGATCTCACAAAAGATCCTATAAAGAAAAGACAAGCACACGAAAACACTAAAATAAAAAAATTTATTTATTTACACTATTGGAAAGAACACACCGTGGCAAATGGCGGATCTCGTATGTATAACGACGGTGGCAACTGCTCGATCATATCCTTTCGCTCCTCCGCGAGCTGCTTTGGAGCAAGGCCTCCACCGGCCTCCTTGGATTCCAGCAATGCAACTCCAAGCATCTCCTTTGGATAATATGGATCACGTGGGAGATGAGCTGCATCAATCCAAACCATGTCCTCATGCCCTGTAAAAGCATTCCAAAACAGGTCGTCAAAACAAATAAAAGAATGTAAATGTAATGGACGACAATCTGAAACAAATGTATATGGAAGGGAAAATTTGGCTTCGGAAATCCAAGGCATGAGATGGTGGGAACTTCCCTGAATAATGGCGCTAGATGTGGCATGATACGCTGCCTCAGGAGGAGGTGGAAGTGGCTGCAGAGAGAAAACTGGAGTAAGAGGGGGCTCGGGCTCAATGTATACCATCTCGCAATCCCCGTCACTATCCTCTTCCTCGACACCGACATCAACAATCTCTGCGGCACTCCCCACAACTGGTAACCGATCCTGACAAACCTCCTCGATGACTGGCAAGTGCGCCTCCTGAGGCGAGGGAAGTGAAATCTGTGATAGGACTGGAGGTAGACTCGTCTCAGGCAAATCCAAGCACGCATCATCCTCGTCATCCCAGAAATTGTTCATCTCAGTCATCCTCCCTAAGTACTCAATCGCCTCAACCTGTGAAGCTAACTCTGAAGTGGATTGTGGCTCAGGCCTCATGGTGTCCTCGATCTGCTCTCGGCCATCATGCACATCCGCTTCATCCTCAACCTCAAAGTGAAAATGCATCGTGTCACCATCGTGGTCGAAACACACTCCATCATCCGTCTCCTCCGACTCCTCAAAATATAATCTGTCAATATCCTCTACCTGGCTCTCATGCAACCCATCCTCCTGCTCTGCTCTGTATCCCATGGGGTCGTAAGAAAAAGAGCCCAAAGGTGGCTCTCAAACTGACACTGGACCTGCTCTGCATCCTGAAGTGGAAACTGGGAGTGGCCATCATCCTCATATCCAAATGACGGCTCTCCAGATGACAGTCTACTCCCACTCTGCAAGGTCCCTCAGGTAACACCATGAATCCTCGGTCGAATAATCGAAGAACTCCCCATCGCAGCTCATCTGCACGAAATCTCGCCCAGATGGCGATAATCCAATATAAAATATCTGCAGGAGATGATCCTCGTGAAAACTCTGGTGTGGACACGCAAGCACCAAATCAGTGAACCTCTGCGAAGCCCGATGGTAGGCCTCCCATTCAGCTTGGGCAAAGCTCGCTATATGCTGCTCCATGGCCTGCCGCCACTATACCTGCTCCAAAAAAGTAGGCAAAAACACTCGGAGAAATTCAGCCTGAAACGACAACCAAGTAAAATGTGAGTCCAGAGACAATGAATCAAACCAAAGTCTAGCATCATCTTGCAAAGAAGAGGGAAAAAATCTGAAGTATATGCAATCATCGCTAATGTTCCCACCAAGACATGCATACATCCACTCTTCAAAATTTTTAATATGTAAATGAGGGTTCTCCCACTCCGTGCCATGGAAGTATGGCGAAAGTGGGAGATCCTCCAAATCAATGTCCGAAAAATCTGAAGATGATGGCATGTTTTTTTCTAAAAATTTTTTTTACACGAAAATGAGACTAAACAACCAAAAGACTCAATAAGTGGAAAATAAATAAATGAAAAGACACACACTAAGAGATAGAAGTATCACACTAAAACTTTCAAAATCAATCAAAAATTGCTAATAATAGAAACTGTTGTCCCCGGCAACGGTGCCAATTGGTTGACTGTGGAAGGACGCGCAAGTGCACGCCTTCCACTCCCAAGCATAGGAGTGTCAATGCAATAAAAATAACCGGTGAGTACGGGGTCGGATCACAGGGACAAGTCGTTCTATATTCACAAATTGATCGATACCGAAAAAATAAAGCATGATTCAACTACCTCGCTAACGGTGGATGAGTGGGAAAAAGTGTGGTGAAATTAAAAATCTAACCTAAGTGGGTAGGGTTAGAGAGCCAAATGGGGAGTAGGATAGCTAGGAGAGGAGCATGGGTTGCGGGTTCACTAATGATGGAGTTAATCGAGCCCAAATCACCCACATATAACTCAATTGATTAACCGGCTAAGGAAACTCAATCGGAATAGTTAGCTTTCATGAACACGAAAATTTGCAATAAGTATGGATGCATCACATAGTACTAATCAATATACGAACATGGATTTTTCTCAAATTGCCCTCTCGGGACTTAGCCAATAAAATTGTGCCCTAATTACACATCCAAGATTAACAATATAATAGGCAAGATGAAATTAGGGCTAACATTAACAACAACCTCATGAATCACAACCCACACCAAATTAACAATATACAATCATAGCAAACAATAGGAAAATTGCATTCAAAATTAACCCAAGTTTCATACAAAAGTGAGATATCAAAATACAATAGGAAAAAGGGGAGATTTCACCAAGAACTCTCCCAAATGAGCCTTCCCTCTTCCTATTTTCCTTCCTCCAAGCTTCTCCAAGCTCCACCAAGCTTCCTCAAGCTCACATGGCCTCCTCCCCTAGCCCAAGCCCTAAAAAATCACAAAAAACCGAAGCTGGAATCGAAAAAACGAAGATGAACCCTATTTTTTGCAGCAGGCCCCTGTTTAAACATTGCGGGTCGGATTCCCGGGAGCGGGCGCCACCTGCCCGCCCCCAAAGCACGCTGCGCGCTTGGAGTTATGCGAGGGCGGGTCGGGTCGAAACCTGCCTCAGCCCCCACCCGCAACAATTAAAAAGGGGGGCACGCGCAAAGCGCGTGCCCCCAGCTTCCAGCGCGCGCGCTTGTGGGCCGGCCAGGCGGGTCGGCCCACAAAATAGAGTTATATTTATTTTTTTAAAAATTCTTTTCTTTTTTTAACTGTTGCAGCGGCCCGCCCAAGAGCGGGCCGCTGACTTATAATTTTTTTATTTTTTAAAAAAATAAAGCAGCGGCCCGCTGCACAATTAAGCAGCCCCTGGCGCCATGTGGCACCGCCTGATTGCGCCACGTGGCGTCCCTTATAAAAATCCATTTTCTGGTTTTATTCCCCCTTTTCTCCTCCAAATAATCCACGAAAAATACCTAGAAATCTCAGAAAAATCCCAGAAAATTCTAGAAAATCCCCAAGACCCCTAGGAGTACCTGAAAAATAGAAGAAGTAGAAATTAGTCCGTTTGATGAGAAAATTAATATAATGACTAGTATAAAACAATATTGACTTCCAATATTCATATAAAATGATCCATTGCTCAAATAATTCTCAAAAATTGAAGATATGATCACAATAATACCAGGAGCATATGAAAAATAGTAGGAAGCCAATACGGACGATAAAAACCATATTTTGTGCCAAGAATGAGATTAAGCCCTAAAAACGACATAATGCGAAAATATACCCAAAAGAGCACGATTAAGTATAATCTTTAGCACCAAAATGGGGGTAGTTAGGGGGTATAAATATACACTTTTCACTCCAAATCAGAAGACTCGGAAGATGAGATGGATTTGGGTGAAATGGCCCAAATGGCGAAGAAGTTCCAACGCTTCTTTCGCAAAGGTAAATTTCCCTCCAATAAACGTTTTGGGTCTACTAATGCTATTTCCTCTCTTTGTTTTAAGTGCAATAAGCCAGGGCACATCAAGAGGGATTGCCCAATGTTAAAGAACAAATAGAAGTGGAAGGCACCTAAGTACCACAAGTCCGACAAGAACAAAAGAGACAAGAAGAAAGGACTTGTAGGTACCTTCGATGACTCAAGTGAGGACTCATCAAGCGATTCCGATGATGAGAAGGGTGAGAGCGCCCACGTGTGCTTCATGACCCGAGAGGATCCACTCTCCGATGAGAGTGATTCCGATACGGATGAAACCGAGGTAACAATGTATGAACTTCGTATTGCTAACGAAGAATTATTTGCTAAATATCAATCTTTAATTCTTAGATATACTAGCTTAAAGAAATCAAATGTTAGCAAGTCATCCATTCCATGCATTATCAACAATGACACCATTGTTGATACTTTAACTCTTGAGAAAGCAAACTTAGCTTCTCAAAATGTCACCTTGAGAGATGAGGTGAAAAACCTCAAATATCAACTAGATCAAACACATCCAATGGATAATAGTGATCTAGTCACACGTCACACACAATTGGGTTTAGAGAATGATTCTCTTAAAACCCAAGTGCACGAGCTCAAAGCACGGGTGTCCACCTTGGATACCAACATTTCTTCTCTAAAGGAGAAATATGAGCTCATGTCCTCACGTATTGTGAGATTCAATAAGGGAAAAGGACAATTGGATGATTTGCTAGCAAACCAATTTCCGGCCACACATCGTGTTGGTCTGGGGTTTGTGAAAGCAAATGCATCTAATGATCGCACCTCTTATAGTAGTGTCACTATAGACTTTGTGAGGCCTTCCTCCGGTGCATCCACAAGTGGTGTCAAACACACTATAGGTAGCAAACCTACCAAGAAAGTCACCACTTCACCTTCTCTTCCTTTTGGCAAGAAACACACTAAGGGTGGAAACCAAAAGCAAGGCCATGCTTACATGTACACTAACACTCATCCACGTAGGAAACCTCCTACTTCATAAGTGGATAATTATGACACTTTTTATGCTCCACACCCACGAACACGTACACAACCACACATGAGAAATACTCATGTACGTGCTACTATACACCTGTATGCACATACGATCATTCTTACAGGTATGCACCTCCTCCGTATATCATGCATAATCCATATGCTTCATACAACATGCATGTTCCCAAGCATACATATCATTCTCGTATGTACAATGCATATCTACCACCTCATATTTATGCTAGAAACCATGTTCCCAAGAAGCATGCACCACATAGAAATTTAACAAATATGCATGCAACTAGGAAAAGGACTCCCAAAACTTACACCATTTGGGGTCCTAAGAACACTAGCCTAAATGATAGGAATGCTTATGTTGATTCCTATTTTAATGATGTTATCAATAATGGTAATTATGTTGGAAAGCGGAAGTCCACTTGGACTTGGCTTCCAAAGGGCTAATCCCCTTGGACCCAACAAACATTGGGTACCATGAGCTTATGGTATATTATATAGGTACCCAAGAGAAAGAAGACGAGCAATAAAGGTCAAACTTGCTTTAAAGGGAAAGGATGGATTCTCGATAGTGGTTGCTTCAAACATATGACGGGAGATCCTTCATTGCTCTCCGAAGTGATTAGCATCAAGGATGGTGCAACGGTCACTTTTGGAGGTAATCAAAAGGGAACCATCATAGGAGTAGGTATCGTTGGTAATCTTTCCAAACCCTTAATTACTACTGTTTATCTTGTTAGTGGTTTGTGTCATAATCTCATTTCTATTAGTCAACTTTGTGACAAAGGTTACAAGGTTAAATTTGGAGAGGGATTGTGTACTATTGTTGATTGTGATTCAAATGTTTTATTTTCTGGTATTGGGCGTAAAAAAATATTTATTATTTGAGCTTGCCTAAAACCATAGAACATTTCTTAGTTGCTAACACAAGTGAACAACTATTATGACATCGCTGTTTTGGTCATGTTCACTTCAAGCACTCATATAAGTTAGCTAAGCATGATCTAGTCAAAGGTTTTCCTAAAATTGCTTTTAATAAGAAAAACTTTTACGATTCATGTCAAAGAGGTAAACTTAGTAAATCATCCTTTAAGCTTAAAAAAGGGATTACTTCTAAAAGGCCCCTAGAACTTCTTCATCTAGATTTGTTTGGGCCAACTAGAACCGCTTCTTTAGGTAATGCTCATTATGGATTAGTTGTCGTTGACGACTTTTCTAGATTTACTTGGATTTCATTCTTAACTAATAAGAATGAAGTTTATGAAGAGTTTACCAGATTTGCAAAGAAGATTCAGAATTTCTTAGGATCCACCATTATCACTATCCGTAGTGATCATGGAGGAGAATTTGAGAATGAATCTTTTACTAAGTTTTGTGATGACACCGGGATAACTCATAATTTTTCCTTCCCTCTGGCACTACCACAATATGGTGTTGTAGAGAGAAAGAATAGGACTCTTATTGAGTGTGCACGCACTATGCTCCATGATAGTCATCTTGGACTACAATTTTGGGCAGAGGCGGTGCACACGGCATGTTATGTGCTCAATAGGATCCTAGTGAGACTCCGAACGAACAAAACTTGTTTTGAGTTATTTTATGACAAAAAGCCTCAAGTAAAATTTTTTCGTGTTTTTGGTTCAAAATGTTTTATCAAGAACACTTTCGATAATCTAGATAAATTTGAGCCAAGATCCGATGAAGGAATTTTTGTTGGATATTCCACACATAGCAAAGCCTACCGAATATACAACAAAAATTCTTCAGCGATTGAGGAGTCACTACAAGTTTTATTTAATGAAGATTTTGATTTTCCTCATGTTGATGATGATAGTGTAGATGTTATTTATGATACTCTTAGTAATGTTAAGATCAATGATTCGGTTATTGAGACTAACACTACTAACGAAATTGTTGAAGATGTTCCTTGTGATGCATGTATATCCAAAGCTTATCTGACCGTTCGTAATCATCCCCATAACCAAATTATTGGAGATATTGGTGTGGGTGTTCGAACGAGGTCGAGGATTGAAGAATTCTCTCATTGCGCATTCGTCTCTACCATCGAGCCAAAGAGCATTCAAGAAGCTTGTGAGGATAGCTCTTGGATAGTGACAATGGAAGAAGAACTAATGCAATTTGAGAGAAATGAAGTTTGGAAACTCGTTCCTCTTCCAAGTGGTCACCAAGTCATTGGGACCAAATGGATCTTCAAGAACAAGACGGATGAGAACGAGGTGATCACAAGGAACAAAGCAAGGTTAGTAGCTCAAGGCTACCGGCAAGACGAAGGCATTGATTTCGAAGAATCTTTTGCCCCCGTAGCTAGATTAGAAGTTATTAGGTTGCTTTTACATTTTGCATCCCATAAGAATTTTAAACTATTTCAAATTGATGTTAAAAGTGCATTTTTGAATGGGTTTGTCAATGAAGAAGTTTATGTTTCACAACCTCCCGGTTTTATTCATGAAAAATTTCCAAATCATGTTTTCAAACATAAGAAAGCGTTGTATGGGTTGAGACAAGCTCCTAGAGCTTGGTATGATCGACTCAATACCTTTCTTTTGAATTTAGGTTTTAAAATGGGATAAGTTGATTCTACACTCTTCATTAAAGATTATGAAAATGACATTCTCTTGATTCAAGTTTATGTAAATGATATAATTTTTGGTTCTACTAACTTTAATCTTTGTCAAGAATTTTCTAAGTCAATGAAGGATGAATTCGAGATGAGCCACATGGGAGAGCTCACATATTTCCTTAGACTGCAAATTCGACAAATGGAGAATGGCACCTTCATACATCAGAAAAAGTACACAGGGGAGCTTATAAATCTATTCGGGATGGAATCGTCGTCAAGCAAACAGACTCCCATGAGTACTACTACCCATCTTCACAAAGATGAAAAAGGAAAAGATGTAGACGTTCGCTATATTGAGGTATGATCGGTAGCTTACTTTACTTAACTGCTAGTAGGCCCGATATAATGTTTTTCGTATGCTTGTGTCTAGATATCAAGTTAGACCTAAGGAGTCACACTTGATTGCGGTTAAACGAATATTTCGTTATCTCAATCAATCTCTAGATTATGGGTTACTTTACCCTAAATCTAGCACATATGAGGTAATCTCATATAGTGATGCCGACTTTACCAGATGCAAGTCCAACAGAAAAAGTAATAGTGACACTTGCCATTTTCTAGGAAATTCCTTAGTTTCTTGGTTTTCTAAGAAACAGAATTCGGTGTCATTGTCCACGACTGAAGCAGAATATATTACCGCGGGTCTTGCATGTGCACAAGTTCTTTGGATGAGACACACTCTTATGGACTATGGTGTCAACTGTGATACTTGCTCGATCATGATTGATAACCAAAGTGCCATATGTCTTTCCAAGAATCCGGTACACCACTCCCGTACCAAACACGTAGATGTGAGACACCATTTTATAAATGATCATGTAGCTAAGAAGGACATCATCTTAGAGTACACTGAAACCCAAAAACAAATTACCGACATCTTCACAAAACCTCTTAAAGAAGATTCATTTGTGAGGTTGCGTGGAGAATTAGGAATTATGGGTGAATCTGAAATCTAGAAGCTCAATATACATGTTATAACACCTTTTGAGCTCGTGTCATTATATTGTCTTTCTTCCTTTGATATATGCATCATATGTGTTTAAGAAAGGCAATTGCGATTTATGTGATTTCATGATTTCTTTGAGACTATTCTTAGAGATTTGTGTTTCGACCGATTTATCGTATTATATTATTTTTATGATCAGTTTGTGTTTAGAGTATAGGTCATAGGGTGAGTGTTCTTATTCTCTGGATTTGTATATCACTGTGCATTTTTGGACCAGGACAGACGACTGTCTTTCCTTCGACAGTCGACTGCCCTACTCTATCACCTCTGTCTGAGAATTTGTATCTTTCACACAGCTAACTGATGACTGTTTTCCAGTCGACTGTTATTTTAACAGGCGACTGAACTTTAGTCATCAGGCGACTGTTCTCTTTGTCGAAATTTTACAGAGCTCTCTGTCGTTTTTGATGACGTTTATTGATTCTCGGTCAGCCGACTGTTGTGTATAGTACTGTCACGCCCCGCTTCCCAAAAACGTGGAGGCGAAGCGTGAGAAGGTCCGCTCAGACTTGAAGCTACAAAGCTACAAGCCCGATAAGTGTCAATCAAATTTAAACTGCAGGTCCTTGCAACGCGAAACGAAACAAAGATAATAATAAGGAAAAGAGACAAAGAATAAGTCTCAGAATATCCATAATAATAAATTTCAACATCGCAGAAAAGCCACCAGGCTAAAATAAAAGAGTCTAAAAGAGGCCTCAACATGGCCAACATAAGTACAAAGTACGAAAACACAGTAATGGTGCAAGCACCGACAACTAACAACAACCTAAAGTAAAAGCAACTCAACAGTCACTAAGACTGGTCTCCGGTGTCCTCGTACTCCTCGACGAACGTAGGCTCAGGCTCAGCGTCAGCAAACACCTCGTCCTCAACAACTGTCTCTGGCTCAGGGTCTAACATGTGACACCTAAAATAGCAAGGGGCACATGTCAGTAAGTCTGGAAGACTTGTGCAAGGAAACTGAAAGTACAAGTGAAAGCAACCTAGCAGTTCTAGCATGATGCAATGACATGGCAGTTAAAGTACGAGTGCAACAAGTAAAGTAAAGTAAAGTACGAGCATGGCATTCAAACATGACATGGATGACAAGTTATACAAGTAACACTCACTAGTACAAGACAAGTAAGGTAAGCACCTCGTGCACAGAGTTCACGCCTTACAGCTGAAGAGGCTATACGTGCACACTTCTACGCTGATTGGTCGCTCAACCCTACCCCTCCACGTGTATCGAGCCAGGGCCTTACCCCCGAACGGGAATGCTTGCTTCTGGATCACGAGCCATGAAGTGTTTGTAACAAGTATGGCGTAGGGGTGCACCTAGCCCAGGACAAGCAAGTACAAGTATGTAGCGTGTGCTACGAATGCGACATTCAATGCATGGATGACATGACATGGCAAGTAGTAAAGCGTACAGGTAAGGAAAGTAAACATGACAGTTTAGTATGCATGATCAACAAGTTTAAAGGGTTGGATCTAGCTTCGTTGTCAAGCTAGATCATTTAGGTGACGGATCTAGTTTCGTTGTCAAACTAGATCAAGTAGGCGTCTAGCCAGCTATCATTTCACTGACTAGTCTCTTTTACGCTAAAAGCAAGGAAGTGGCCTAAAAACATGGCCCTACACAAGAGTTGGCAAGTTTCACTTGCCTGCAAGTATCACGTCTGAGCAACACCGTCCAACGAGTCCAAAATCACAATAACCCTACGTGCACAAGTCCACCGGCCTACATCCGTTTTATTAATCTTGATTAGTGAATTCTAAAACATTTAAAATACTTTAAAAATACTGATTTTAGTCTTGATTAGCATGCATTGGGTTGGGGGTCCTAGGGGTGCAAAGCGTTACCTCAACACGACGCGAAAGCTACACCGGCGTCGGGTAGCGACGCCGGGGTTGGAATAATAATATCGCGCTCCAAGTCCAGATTCCAATTAGATTCCTCGCTGGAAATTTCAGAGCAATCAACCGGAGCAACGATTCCAGATTCCAAAGCTAGCACGTGCGACGACGGGCTACGACGTGTCGCAACGTCGTACTCGGCAAATCCTTGAAGAGCGAGCACCTAGGTGGGGCCCAAAGTAGTCCTAGGGACCTTTGGGGGACCCAAAATACCTCTGGAGAACTTGGGGGGCCCACGGTGGCAAGTGGTGCGACGGGTGCGGGGTTGCGACGAGTGGCTCTCGGTTGTACAGCCTCGATGCGGGGAGATCCGTCGGTCGGGCACTAGGGATGCGGGGTTGCAACGCTTGGGGGTGTGCAGCGGTGCGGGGGCGTGCTTGGTGCGGGGTCTCCTCTCGGTCGGTGCGGAGGAGGGGCTCGGTCAGGTGCCTTGGATGCAGGGGTTGCAACGTTGCAACGTTGCAACGTCGGTCGGTGCGGGCGAGCCGCTCGGTCAGACACGAGCGGAGGCGGGCGACAGAAGCGGGGGTCGGTGCGGTGCGGGGATGCGGCGTGAGCGGGCCAAGCTCTCGGTTAGACCGAGGGCTTCTCTCGGTCGTTGCGGACGAACGGAGGGGGCGGCTGTGCTGCGATGCAGACGGGGCTTGGTGCGGGGGCGGCTAGCGGTCGGAATGGGGGAACGGCCTTGGTTTTCTCGGTCGTGCGACAGCTGTTCATCGCAACGTTGCGACGAATCGTCGCAACGTCAAATTTGAGTTTGGAAGCGGCTAGGGTTATTTTCTTGCGAAAATAGGTCTTCCTAGGGGTTGTTTATATATATTGTAGATGGGTTGACTTGGTCTAGGGCTAAATCTAATAGGATTAGAAGTTCAAAAATATTTAAAATTTAAATCCCAACTTCTCCAACTCACACAAGGATTTGATGCGGTCCAAATGAGCTGGAAATTGGTTCAAAAATTCTTTAATACGTTTAAAACTCAAATAAATTTTATTTGGCCGAAAATAATTTAAAAATTAATTATTAAAAATATTATAAACCTTGTTAAAAATATATAAGTGGTCAAATAAACTCCAAAAATTATAAAATAAATATCGGGGTGATCGTGATGACGAAAGTGAGCTAACTAAGAAGACGGATCTCAATTTCAACGTCGGACGATGAAACTAAAAATAGAAACATCTCCCGTCAAAAGTGAAAATCGCAACGTCTCATCAAATAAGATTAAATTGTGGGAAAAACGACTCGAGAAACGTCGTTCCAAATTAGTGCCACTATTTAATACTCTCAGAGACGTTCACAACAGCATATCACACAAAAGTGTTCATAAGCAAATAAAGTCTAAAATAAACACGTGCACAGCCAAAAGCACGTGCATGAACAAAGTACAACGAAAAGTGGTCGTTACATCCTCCTCACCTTAGAAATGATTCCGTCCTCGGAATCAACATCAAGCACTGCTCAGGAAAAGGTGCGGGAAACGCTCTCTCATTTCATCTTCACGTTCCCAGGTAGACTCACCAGGGGAACCGTGACGCCACTGCACTCGAACCAAGTCGACGGTCTTATTCCTCAGCTGCTTCTGTCTACGATCCAGAATCTTAACTGGCTGCTAATCATAAGACAGATCCGGACGAACCGTAATCTCCGAGAAATCCACAGCATGGGATGGATCACTAACGTATCGACGTAACTGAGATACGTGAAATACGTCGTGAACTCCCACCAGCGACGGTGGCAACGCCAAGCGATAAGCCACAGCTCCAACTCTCTCCAGAACACGAATGGTCCAATGAACCTCGGACTCAGCTTGCCTCTCTTCCCAAATCGAATAACTCCGCGGTTCGGAGAAATCTTCAGAAAGACATGGTCGCCAGGCTGAAACTCCAAAGGCCTCCGTTTAGCATCGGCCCAATGCTTGAAACGGTCCTACGCAATCCTCAGCTTCTCCCGGATGTTCCTCACAACATCCACGGCCTCCACGATCATCTCCGGTCCTAACAGCTCCCGATCTCCAATGTCATCCCAGCTCAGTGGCGATCAACATTTCTTTCCATATAGCGCGGCGAAAGGCGCCATTCCAATACTCGCCTGGTAGCTGTTATTGTAGGCAAACTCAACATGATGGAGATGATCCTCCCAAGATCCCTTGAAGTCCAACATGCACGCTCTCAGCATGTCCTCCAAAATCTGAATCGTCCGCTCAGACTGGCCATCCGTCTGCGGGTGGTACGCCGTGCTGAAACTCAGACTCGTACCCAAGCTCTTCTGCAGACTCTGCCAAAACTGAGATGTGAATCTCGTGTCTCTGTCCGACACGATACTCACGGGGACTCCGTGAAGTCGTACGATCTCCTGCACGATTCACGTTACATCACTATCTAAACTAGGAAAAGGAAATAAAATCGGAGTGTAAAATAATTTACCTCCATATATCTCCTCGCTAGCGTCTCAGTAGACTTTCCTACTCGAAAGGGTATAAAGTGCGCGGATTTGGTCAATCGGTCTACGATCACCCAAATCGCGTCATTCTGCTTCGGACTCCGAGGTAGTCCAGTCACGAAATCCATAGTGATGTGCTGCCACTTCCACTCCGGAATCGGAAGCGGTTGTAGCAACCCTGCCGTACGCTGATGCTCCGCCTTTACTTGTTGGCAAACCAAACACTTGGCTACACTCCGAGCCACACTCCTCTTCATACCATGCAACCAAAAATTCAGACGAAGATCCTTATACATCTTGGTCCCACCAGGATGCACAGAATACGGCGAACTGTGTGCCTCCACCAATAATTCCTCTCTGATATCTCCAGCTGGCACACACAACCTGGCTCCAAATCTCAACGAACCATCCTCGTGAATCAAGAAGTCAGTCCGCAGACCGGCTTCCACCTGCTCCCGAATCTTCACCAGCTTAGCATCTCCAGCCTGTCCAGCCTTGATCCTATCCACGATCGTCGACTGTATCTGCATACCCATCAACGAAGAGGTCTCTCCTGGAAGGATAATCTCGATACCAGTCTCGCAAAAATCCTGCTGCAATCTCCACTGCGAGGTCAACATCATCACCGTTGGAAGTCTGCTCAGCGCATCCGGAACCACATTCACCTTGCCAGGGTGATACTGCAAATCGATCTCATAGTCAGCCATGAGCTCCATGTAGGGAAATTGGCGGTCCCTTAGGGCACAAAAACTCTATGCCCGTCCTAAGTCGGACGGAACATAGACACAAAAATCATTTGCAGCGGAAGAAAAACTAGTTAATCTAAATTAACAAGCAGTTAAAAACAATTTTTTAACTTAGCCCTAAGGTCCAAGACCCTATGCCAAGATCTATGCCGACTTGGGATGGATCTGACCATCCTAAGAAGGATCTAGCCCACTGCGATTAAACTAAACTAATGCTAATAAAATACTTTAACAACATACCCGGAATCTCAGCCCTGGAGCAGGCGAGATGTTCTGCGCCGTCTTCCGAGCTGCTCCCATCCCACGCCGAGCCGCTCCTTGATCCGCTCCCCGAACCGCTCCTCGATCCGCTCCGCATCCCGAGGCGATCAATCCCCGTGCCGCCGAGCCAACCACGCGCCGAAGAAAGTTTCACGCGAGTGAAACCTCCACCAAGATTTCAGATTCAGAATCCGAACTCCTTTGTGGCTTTGCTAGAGCCCGCAGGAGTAAGGCAGAAATTTTAGGGAGATAGAGAAATATTTATTTAAGCTTAGATCCGAGCGTGCTCCAATATTTACGAGAGCCGCTCAGATCTAGAGCTTGGGACGAGTTTTGAGGAAGGGGGGAGACCCCTATTTATATAGGCGGCGGACTCTCCCCTTTTCTCAAAATCCGATGTGGGACTAAACAATGAGTTAATTTAAAATCAAGTTAGTTTGCACTTCACAAAGTGCAAACTTCCGTGAATTTTAACTCACTCACCGTTGAGCTTCAAGATTGATACAACCTATCAATACGACGAGCGTTCAACGGTGAACGCATAGGAAAAAACCGTTCGTCAATCGGAGTTCGTTTGACCCTCCAATTGATCGTCCAAAGATCAGCCCAAAGCCACCCAAAACACAAAACTGCAGCCGTCAAGGAATTCTGCCTAGGGTTCGCAACCCTAGGCGTGTGGGGCCCACCAGTGGGCCCCACTGACTTGACCTCGCGCGCAGACCGAGTCAGGCGTGTGCAGCGTACGCGCCCCGAGGCGCGTGCGCTGCACGCGCCTGTCTGGGTGCGTGCGGCGCACGCGCCCAGCTGGCGCGTGCGCCCGCGCCTGGCGGGCGCCCGCGTCAACGGGTGGGCCCGCTGACGCGGGCGGGGCCTGCTGACGCAGGCGTCAGCGGCCCCCCCTCTTTTTCTTGGGCCTGGGTTTATTTAATCAGCCCCTTTGGGCTGATGGGCTTTGGGGTTTACACTGTTTTGGCCATAACTATTATGTTTGGCGTCCGATTTGGACGCCGTTCGAACCTGGGTCTAGACCGGGACATTCCCGTCTTACCCGTGAACTTTTCCTTGTGTTTATATTATTAAATATTGTATTAAATAATTTAATACACATTTAATTGCTTTTGCATCAAATGCAAAATAGTCCCTATCTAAGCTTAAATTACCATATTGCATCAAATGCAATTATTCCATCCCTTGCATCAAAAAAGCAATTATTCTCCCTAACTAATTTCTACCTATTACTAGACGAAGCGTTGCACTCTGTGTGAGACCCTACAGCCTGACCCTTACAACAGGTTGGGCTCGAAGCCCTATACGGCAGTGACCACGAGCAGTGGTTGCCGTCCCTGCTTCAGGAATCATCATTATGTGGTTAACTCATTGACATGAGTATTGTCGGGACCACCTGACTGTTTCCGTGATGAATTCCGCAGTTATAGTCTCTTCGTCTTAAATATGTCGTGTAGATCAAGTCTGGGGTACGGTCAAACTGTCAACCCCAATAACTTGACTCCGGTTAGTTTCTATCGATCTTTAGTCAACTAATGTTGGACTTCTTCCAACATACTCTGCGCAGATTTTTTACTAAAGACCGAACTAACTCTACGACACTAACTCCCATTGACCGGGAGAGACGAATCCTCTCTTGGTCATTACTCGCCTCGTACGTTTCAAGTGACACCCAATCAAAAGACCTTTCGATAGGACTTGCCTCGAAGCTAGGTCAGTTGATCTAAGTGGCACCGTTCACGCACATGTCCGTCAAAATGACCTCAAGTCAAAAGACCAACTATCCTATCATCACTCAGAGTTATCACTGACAGATTGGTCAATATAAACATATGATAACTCTAGTGGATCATTCAGTGAACTCATTCTAATGAGCACATGTGTCTCGTCTTCGACTTCGCCAAGTCAAGCGATCATGAGATCATCGCCACCGCTAAACGGTGAAGACTAAGACACAATGGTCTATCCGATGTTTCGATATCCTTGTCTCGAAACATCTACGACCACGAACCATTTCAGACTTATGTTACAGACGGTCAAACGTTTCTCCATGATCGAGATACTCATCTCGATACCCGTTTGACCTTGCATAAAGTCTCAGGACTTTACCTAAGTTGATATCTAATGTTAGCTACATTACAATATAACTTAGATAAATTATTACCAAACAGCTTACTGTTATTTCGAACAAGATGTTTGTGCTATTCACACAGGAATAAATGGCCTTGAGGGCATCATATTCCTACATCTCCCACTTGCACTCAGGCCCGTTTATCTCGGTATCTTATGCCGGTTTTACAGATAAGTTTTCCCGACTTCATGTGATAGAGCCTTCGTGAGTGGATCTGCTAAAACCGTCTACACTATAGACTTAAGGGGTTTCTATGTTTATGTTAGACCAACCATTTGAATCTCATTCAAATAATTTATTTGGTCTGTCGGAATCCATAATATTTTATTTTACTTGGATCTTATCCAGTTTATCGTACCTTACGATAATGATTTTAAATTAGTTAATGGTCATTTTAAATGGCTCATAACTATTCTTGATAAAGTATCAAACCTTTTGATTACTTTGTCAAAATGTATGTTCCATCTCTTTGATGTCTCGCATGTAATTTACACGCTCCCACTGACCTTGAAAACTATCTGGCTAATTCATATAAGTCAGTCTGTCTAAATCATATTTAGAAAAAACGAACTTATAAGTGAATGCTCCAATTTTCATGGTCAACTTAAGCGTTTTACATCGGCTTTGGTCCGAGTAGATCTGTACACATCTGTTGGCAAAACAGGTTTCATCTTAATCCGTTTTAAAGAAATTAGGATGAAAACCGTTCCCGTCCAACAAGATTGTACTTCACTATTTGCTTTTCTGCACCAATCTTTCAACTTAAAGATTTACTTGCAGAAAGTGAGGAAACATTTTCCTTGGGCACGTAAACCAAATTCTCAAATTTATTTACGCACACGGACCTGCATCAAGTTTTAAATCGGAGTTACTACTCCAAATTTCATCCTAGAAGTTGACTAAGTCATCATCAGTTATGATGTCTAACTCGACAATCCGTCTCACGAGATTCGAGTAATAATACAACTTCCTTACGATTGATTTATTGAATATATTATTGATAATGTCCTCATAGAACTTTATCAAAACCTAGGCATTACTATCTGGGACTTAACCTAGATGGAGGACTTAACTCAGAGTCACTTACAATGGATCACACTAAATCTAATTAAGTGTGATTCATACCTTTTAACACACCGATGTGTTAACAGACTTGATCTGAGAGAAAATCACATTTTCTTTTAATTACACAAGATTTTATTTAGCTAATTATTTGACCATTCGATCTAATCGAATCAGTTTAAATACTTTAGTCATTTCGTTCTTTATTTTATCAGACTTGTGTTTCATCAAGAACACATGTCTTAATAAAATATACGAATAACTTATTTTGGTTAATCTAGACTCGGGCACATCAGTATGTACTAGACTGAGTTCGACAACTCATTCTCCCACTGTCTTACAGATGGGTTTCGGCCTTTGTATCTAAGATGCTAAGACTCACAAGTGTCCATAGACTTCATAATACGAGAGGTCAGACCCCTCTTTATGTGACTTGTGAAGCTTAATCTCTTGATACGGCCTAGTCTAATTTTACCATATAAGTTTGCTACTATCTTGTGTATTAACATTTAATATATATATATATATTTATTTACAAATTACTTAACACAAAACATTACTTCAGAAGCAATGTGACGACATTCGTCAAAATGTGTTAAACGTCTTTTGTATAACAACTTATTCCGAAATGTGACATCAAAATATGTCACGTTTTCATTTCCTCCTACTTATGCCTCTACTAATGATAAATTAAACTAACTTTCTCAATTGACTTTCCGAAGTGCCTTCTTCCTTTTCTAAATCACATTTAGATATCAACATAAATAAATAGCTATGCAAGCAACTTATGTATCCAAACGCTTAAGCTTTGCAATCTTGAGTGTAGCTCAAGAAGTTGCTTGTCTCAAGATCCGGTTGGGATACATAGTCTTGCATCGCTCATGCACTCGTATTCGACTCAAACGGTTTAATCGAATTCTCGAACTTTGCGGATCAAAATTGTTTGTCCATACAACCTTGAGGGTAGCTCGACAAGTTGTAGGGAGAAACATACTTTGAATGTCCTATATGTTCAAGCTGCCTCATATAGAGATGAGTGACATGTAGCTTTAATTTATTTGTTGGACCCAGAACTTAATGAAATCATATTTCTTAAGTCTGTTCTTTAGAAGGTCATTTAATGTCAACGAGAATATAGTTTAATTACATCAATTAGAATTTAACTTGATATTCAATTAATCAACTTATTGACCAGTTAACTTATTAAAATATTATATTTTAATTCCTACGGTAAACATAGTCTTGCCCTAGTTTTAGCATATGTTCAATATTAAATATAGGTAGATTGGCTTGTATCTATCTATATCCTCCCACTATTTTTACGAACGTTTTAAAGCTTAATAACGCACGATTTAATCGAATTAAAAATTAATGGGTAAGAGTTCCAATCACATTGAGTCTAATCAACCTTGAGTGTAGCTCAACAAGTTATTGACTCTGCGATCGGAAGATGACTCTTCATTGATCATATCGGATATGACTCTCTTAATCGGTTTTTGCCCCTAGCCATTCGTGATCATGAGTGTGCTCATCCAAATCACAATGTCTAGTCTAGTCGGACCCTTGTTTTCGTGTCTAGCCTGACTTGCCCCTCAGCTCGGTGTATGCACGACACGTCGGTTTGGGTCAGGTCTTAGACTACATCTAGGCAGACCACATCCTTGACTAAACTTGCGCCGCCGCTCGGTGTATTCACGACAACGTCGGTTTGGGTCAAGTCAAGATGTCATCTTATGTATTTAAGAAGTTGGTTTCTACAAGGTTTCCATGTCACAGCTTGAGTGTATCTCAACAACTGTAACACGGGCCCTATAGTTACTAACCCCTAAAACAAGGAGGGCTACGGCTAATCTTGAAAAAGATCATTAACGTATTTGACTTAGATATAGTCCAGGGTGTCATACAATCATGATTCGCGACATTGCGGTCCAGCGGAACTCAGCCAGGGAATTGACTAAGCCAGGATCACTACCCCTTGGACTAGCAAGGGTTGACCCAGAACTCTTAGCCAAGCACATTGACTGGATCATGGTCCATTGAATGAAGCTTGTCATTTTTGTATGTATGCCATAGACTAAACAGCTTTTATTAACAACTAATTAATCCTATCAACTAGTTGAATCCTTAAATTCAAAATTTTAGGATTTGTTTAATAACTTTTATTAAGTCCTTATCAACTATAAGGTTCACGTGCTACCCTAATCGTTATTAGGATTTTAATAAATTTTATTAACAACGCTAGAAGCGAAGTCCTTTAATGAAAATTAATTATAACAATTAGAATTGAAAATTCATTTAAAGGACTACCCTAATCAGGAATTAGGTCTTAATATTGTTGTTAATGATTTATTAAAACATAGCATGTCATTAAAATTCAAGTAATAAATTTTAATCATTTTTAATGGCTAACCTAAAGGGTTGTCTTGTGTTATCAAATAAGGGACAAGATTAATAAGCCATTAAAATAAAGCTACACTAATTTTATCAACATAAAATGAAAGTGTATATCTATTTAACAATTAAATAAACTAAGTTTATCACATAAACAATTTTTAGATTTTTAAAATCAGTTTTAAAAAATATCTTATAAATTTAAAACATTACTTTTAAAAATTTTCTATGTTCAAAAATTTATCATATACAATTTTTAAACATCTAAAACATTTTAAACTTATCGCATAAATTTAAAGCCTTAAAATCAATTTTAAAATTTATCACATAAATTTAAAACCACCATTTTAAAATTTCCATGCTTAAAAAAATTTATCATATAAAGAAATTTTAGGAATCCAAAATAAATTTAAACTTTTAAATATTTAAAATTAGTTTTAAAATTATCACATAAATTTTAAAACGTCATTTTTAAAAATTTTCATGTTCAAAAAATTTATCACATAGAATTTTGAACTTCAAAAACATTTTTAAAATTATCTATTAACTTTAAAAAATTTAAAAGTATTTAAAAAGCATTAACAAGTTTAATGTAATCGCAGTACCTAGATCGACTACGCAAACCTAGGCTCTGATACCACTGTAGGGAAATTGGCGGTCCCTTTGGGCACAAAAACTCTATGCCCGTCCTAAGTCGGACGGAACATAGACACAAAAATCATTTGCAGCGGAAGAAAAACTAGTTAATCTAAATTAACAAGCAGTTAAAAGCAATTTTTTAACTTAGCCCTAAGGTCCAAGACCCTATGCCAAGATCTATGCCGACTTGGGATGGATCTGACCATCCCAAGAAGGATCTAGCCTACTGCGATTAAACTAAACTAATGCTAATAAAATACTTTAACCACATACCCGGAATCTCAGCCCTGGAGCAGGCGAGATGTTC
Source organism: Scilla litardierei (assembly GCA_030789695.1). Classification (NCBI taxonomy): domain Eukaryota; kingdom Viridiplantae; phylum Streptophyta; class Magnoliopsida; order Asparagales; family Asparagaceae; genus Scilla; species Scilla litardierei. The sequence continues at coordinate 199,310 of JAULAV010006257.1, forward strand.
CGCGCCGTCTTCCGAGCTGCTCCCATCCCACGCCGAGCCGCTCCTTGATCCGCTCCCCGAACCGCTCCTCGATCCGCTCCGCATCCTGAGGCGATCAATCCCCGTGCCGCCGAGCCAACCACGCGCCGAAGAAAGTTTCACGCGAGTGAAACCTCCACCAAGATTTCAGATTCAGAATCCGAACTCCTTTGTGGCTTTGCTAGAGCCCGCAGGAGTAAGGCAGAAATTTTAGGGAGATAGAGAAATATTTATTTAAGCTTAGATCCGAGCGTGCTCCAACATTTACGAGAGCCGCTCAGATCTAGAGCTTGGGACGAGTTTTGAGGAAGGGGGAGACCCCTATTTATATAGGCGGCGGACTCTCCCCTTTTCTCAAAATCCGATGTGGGACTAAACAATGAGTTAATTTAAAATCAAGTTAGTTTGCACTTCACAAAGTGCAAACTTCCGTGAATTTTAACTCACTCACCGTTGAGCTTCAGGATTGATACAACCTATCAATACGACGAGCGTTCAACGGTGAACGCATAGGAAAAAACCGTTCGTCAATCGGAGTTCGTTTGACCCTCCAATTGATCGTCCAAAGATCAGCCCAAAGCCACCCAAAACACAAAACTGCAGCCGTCAAGGAATTCTGCCTAGGGTTCGCAACCCTAGGCGTGTGGGGCCCACCAGTGGGCCCCACTGACTTGACCTGCGCACGCAGACCGAGTCAGGCGCGTGCGCTGCACGTGCCCAGCGCCTCAGCGCTGGGCGCGTGCGGCGCACGCGCCCAGCTGGCGCGTGCGCCCGCGCCTGGCGGGCGCCCGCGTCAGCGGGTGGACCCGCTGACGCGGGCGGGGCCCGCTGACGCATGCGTCAGCGGCCCCCCCTCTTTTTCTTGGGCCTGGGTTTATTTAATCAGCCCCTTTGGGCTGATGGGCTTTGGGGTTTACACTGTTTTGGCCATAACTATTATGTTTGGCGTCCGATTTGGACGCCGTTCGAACCTGGGTCTAGACCGGGACATTCCCGTCTTACCCGTGAACTTTTCCTTGTGTTTATATTATTAAATATTGTATTAAATAATTTAATACACATTTAATCGCTTTTGCATCAAATGCAAAATAGTCCCTATCTAAGCTTAAATTACCATATTGCATCAAATGCAATTATTCCATCCCTTGCATCAAAAAAGCAATTATTTTCCCTAACTAATTTCTACCTATTACTAGACGAATCGTTGCACTCTGTGTGAGACCCAACAGCCTGACCCTTACAACAGGTTGGGCTCGAAGCCCTATACGGCAGTGACCACGAGCAGTGGTTGCCGTCCCTGCTTCAGGAATCATCATTATGTGGTTAACTCATTGACATGAGTATTGTCGAGACCACCTGACTGTTTCCGTGATGAATTCCGCAGTTATAGTCTCTTCGTCTTAAATATGTCGTGTAGATCAAGTCTGGGGTACGGTCAAACTGTCAACCCCAATAACTTGACTCCGGTTAGTTTCTATCGATCTTTAGTCAACTAATGTTGGACTTCTTCCAATATACTCTGCGCAGAGTTTTTACTAAAGACCGAACTAACTCTACGACACTAACTCCCATTGACCGGGAGAGACGAATCCTCTCTTGGTCATTACTCGCCTCATACGTTTCAAGTGACACCCAATCAAAAGACTTTTCGACAGGCCTTGCCTCGAAGCTAGGTCAGTTGATCTAAGTGGCACCGTTCACGCACAGGTCCATCAAAATGACCTCAAGTCAAAAGACCAACTATCCTATCATCACTCAGAGTTATCACTGACAGATTGGTCAATATAAACATATGATAACTCTAGTGGATCATTCAGTGAACTCATTCTAATGAGCACATGTGTCTCGTCTTCGACTTCGCCAAGTCAAGCGATCATGAGATCATCGCCACCGCTAAACGGTGAAGACTAAGACACAATGGTCTATCCGATGTTTCGATATCCTTGTCTCGAAACATCTACGACCACGAACCATTTCAGACTTATGTTACAGACGGTCAAACGTTTCTCCATGATCGAGATACTCATCTCGATACCCGTTTGACCTTGCATAAAGTCTCAGGACTTTACCTAAGTTGATATCTAATGTTAGCTACAGTACAATATAACTTAGATAAATTATTACCAAACAGCTTACTGTTATTTCGAACAAGATGTTTGTGCTATTCACACAGGAATAAATGGCCTTGAGGGCATCATATTCCTACACTCCAACCATCGACGCTGTCGCATGTTGAGCTCCTTCTGTGTAAAGATATACTTCAAGCTTTTGTGATCGGTGAAGATCTTCACCTTCTCACTCAGCAGGAAGTGCCTCCAAATCTTGAGCGCAAACACGACATCGGCCAACTCCAAATCGTGTGTCGGGTAATTCTTCTCATGAGCCTTCAGCTGACGAGAAGCATATGCAACCACATGCCCATACTGATGCAACACACATCCAAGACCCTTGCCAGAAGCATCGCAAAAGATCTCGAATCCTCCACTCCGATCAGGCACAGCAAGTACATGGGCAGTCGTCAACCTCTCCTTCAGGACACCAAAAGCCTTCTCGCAATCATCAGACCAAACATATGGCACATCCTTCCGCGTTAGTCTGGTCATCGGCTCAGCAATCCGGGAAAAGTCCTTAATGAAGCGTCGATAATAGCCTGCAAGCCCAAGGAAACTCCGAATCTCAGATGCTGACTGCGGAACCGGCCACTCTCTGATAGCCACAATCTTCTCGGGGTCCACAGAAATTCCATCACCAGACACCACATGCCCAAGAAAAGCAACTCTATCCAGCCAGAACTCGCACTTGGAATACTTCGCATACAAATGATGCTTCCTCAAGATCTCCAACACTGTCCTCAAGTGCGATGCATGCTCTTCCTCTGACTTTGAATAGATCAGAATATCGTCGATGAAGATGACGAAAAACTTGTCTAGAAAGTCGTAGAAGACCAGATTCATCAGGTTCATAAAAACTGCGGGCGCATTGGTTACGCCGAAGGGCATAACCACGAACTCGTAGTGACCATACTTCGTCCTGAACGCTGTCTTCGGGATGTCGTCCTTCTTCACCTTAAGCTGATGGTAACCACTCCTCAAATCCAATTTAGAGAACACTCTCGATCCTCCAAGCTAATCAAAGATGTCATCTATACGAGGCAAGGGATATTTATTCTTGATAGTCACAGCATTCAGCTCCCGGTAATCCACACACACGCGACGTGAACCATCCTTCTTCTTCACCAGCAACACCGGTGCTCCCCACGGAGACACACTGGGATTGATGTAACCCTTCTGCAAAAGATCATCCAGCTGTCTACGCAACTCTTCCAACTCTGCTGGTGCCATACGATACGGCGCCTTAGAAATAGGCTGCGCTCCCGGAACAAGGTCAATCGAAAACTCGAGAGCTCGATCGGGTGGCAGTCCAGACATCTCCTCGGGGAAGACATCATCGAACTCACGTACCACAGCTGGTCTATTCTGCTCCATCTGCATAGCAACGATCTCCACCGGTCTGGCCCGAAACCTAACAGGACCAAGCGAACTGCTACCTCGGTTGAACTCAAACACAGGATGTCCTGGGATCTCGAACACCACCATCTTCCTCCGACAATCGATCGTAGCATAGAAACTCGCTAGCCAATCCATTCCGAGCACTGCATCGTAGTTGATGATGTCGTGGACAATAAAATCAGCGTAAAGCTCATGTCCACAAACCACCAAAGGGCAAGAATTGCACCCACGATGCACCGAGATTACGCCATTTCCTGTAACGATGTTCCAACTCTTGGGAAGAGGGGAGGTCGTCAAGGAATGCTTCTCCACGAAGCTCCGAGATATAATGCACATCGATGCACCAGAGTCAAAGAGGACTCGTGCAGGAAACGTGCAAACCAAAATCACACCTAACAAACAGACTAACAATCAAACCCTATTCTACAAACAATCATATGCAATCAACAAACATAATCTAACAATCAAAACTAACTAAGGAAAGAACAACTAGACAGAGGGTTACCTGTGATAACCTCGTCCACAGCCTCGGTCTCCACTGCAGTCATCAAGTAAGCATGCCTCCTTGGCTGAACAGCCTGCTGATACGCCTGCTTCTGCGGAAGAAGAGGCACTCCACGTCCAGCAGGTACAGGTGCTCGCTGCTGCAAGGGCTGGGCTGCAACTGGTCCCCTCTGTAGTTGTGCTCCATCAGGTCCTCTCCTCAACTGGTTCGCATGCCGACAATCCCTCGCTACATGAGTAGCATCTCCACAGATCAGGCACTGCCCCAGAAATTTCCTGCACTGCTCCTTGTTGTGGCCAGTCTTGCCGCAGAAATGGCAAGTCTTCACAGTAGGCCCACCAGGCCTCTTGAACTGCACTGGCTGGGTAGGCTTGACCCCAGGCCTAGCCACTCCTCTGGCTTGCTCCATAGGCCTCTTCCCAGCTCCAGAAATCTGTCCTCTCTTCAGCTTCGCAATCCTCTCCTGTCTCCGAGCAGCTACCAACAACTTCTGATATGACTCCATATCCGTCGTAGACATCAGGCTCTGCAAGTCTAGGGAAAGGCCCTGCAGAAACCTCTGAGCCTTCTCCTCAGCGTCCTCCACCATCTTCGACGCGAAGCGACTCAACCTAGTAAACTCCTGGTGGTACTGGTCCACCGTCAGATTCTCCTGCTTCAGCTCAATGAAGCGATGCAACATCTCCCTCCTGGCAGCCTTCGGGAAGTACTCCTCATCGAACCGAGACTTGAAAGTAGCCCAAGGTATCGGCGTCGTCAACAGCACCTCCTCTGCATCCCACCAGTTACGTGCATTATCCTTGAGCTGCTTCTTCACCAGATCAACCCATCCAGCCGGGTTGACCTTCGACATCTTCAGATTATCCTCGGTATTTCTAATCCACTCCTCGGCAGCCAACGGTCCTTCAGATCCATCAAAGTAGGTCGGGCCCAGCTCCCGAAACTGCTTCGCTCCTGGCTCGAAGCGAGGGGCACTCTGGGTATTCTGGAGCATGCCCTACTGCACCTGCATCATCTGATGCATCATCCTCATGATCTCAGCATTGGTGGTCTCTCTATCCGGCTCCTCAGCACGATTGGGCCCACTACCAGATCGGGTCTGTCGTCGTCCAGCCATCTAATGACATAGAAAACGAACAAACAAATTAGACTCAAATAGCTTAATGACTTGGATGTTGCAATTTATTTAATGGACATTCCGTTATTACCGTTGTTCCGTTAATTCACAATTGTAAGAAGGGACCTGCATGGGCCACCAACAAAACCTGTCACGCCCCGCTTCCTAAAAACGTGGAGGCGAAGCGTGAGAAGGTCCGCTCAGACTTGAAGCTACAAAGCTACAAGCCCGATAAGCGTCAATCAAATTTAAACTGCAGGTCCTTGTAACGCGAAACGAAACAAAGATAATAATAAGGAAAAGAGACAAAGAATAAATCTCAGAATATCAATAATAATAAATTTCAACATCGCAGAAAAGCCACCAGGCTAAAATAAAAGAGTCTAAAAGAGGCCTCAACATGGCCAACAAAAGTACAATGTACGAAAACAAAGTAATAGTGCAAGCACCGACAACTAACAGCAACTTAAAGTAAAAGCAACTCAACAATCACTAAGACTGGTCTCCGGTGTCCTCGTACTCCTCGACGAACATAGGCTCAGGCTCAACGTCAGCAAACACCTCATCCTCAACAACTGTCTCTGGCTCAGGGTCTAACATGTGACACCCAAAAGAGCAAGGGGCACATGTCAGCAAGTCTGGAAGACTTGTGCAAGGAAACTGAAAGTACAAGTGAAAGCAACCTAGCAGTTCTAGCATGATGCAATGACATGGCAGTTAAAGTACGAGTGCAACAAGTAAAGTAAAGTAAAGTACGAGCATGGCATTCAAACATGACATGGATGACAAGTTATACAAGTAACACTCACTAGTACAAGACAAGTAAGGTAAGCACCTCGTGCACAGATTTCACGCCTTACAGCTGAAGAGGCTGTACGGGCACACTTCTACGCTGATTGGTCGCTCAACCCTACCCCTCCACGTGTATCGAGCCAAGGCCTTACCCCCGAATGGGAATGCTCGCTTCTGGATCACGAGCCAGGAAGTGTTTGTAACAAGTATGGCGTAGGGGTGCACCTAGCCCAGGACAAGAAAGTACAAGTATGTAGCGTGTGCTACGAATGCGACATTCAATGCATGGATCACATGACATGGCAAGTAGTAAAGCGTACAGGTAAGGAAAGTAAACATGACAGTTTAGTATGCATGATCAACAAGTTTAAAGGGTTGGATCTAGCTTCGTTGTCAAGCTAGATCATTTAGGTGACGGATCTAGTTTCGTTGTCAAACTAGATCAAGTAGGCGTCTAGCCAGCTATCATTTCACTGACTAGTCTCTTTTACGCTAAAAGCAAGGAAGTGGCCTAAAAACATGGCCCTACACAAGAGTTGGCAAGTTTCACTTGCCTGCAAGTATCACGTCTGAGCAACACCGTCCAACGAGTCCAAAATCACAATAACCCTACGTGCACAAGTCCACCGGCCTACATCCGTTTTATTAATCTTGATTAGTGAATTCTAAAACATTTAAAATACTTTAAAAATACTGATTTTAGTCTTGATTAGCATGCATTGGGTTGGGGGTCCTAGGGGTGCAAAGCGTTACCTCAATACGACGCGAAAGCTACACCGGCGTCGGGTAGCGACGCCGGGGTTGGAATAATAATATCGCGCTCCAAGTCCAGATTCCAATTAGATTTCTCGCTGGAAATTTCAGAGCAATCAACCGGAGCAACGATTCCAGATTTCAAAGCTAGCACGTGCGACGACGGGCTACGACGTGTCGCAACGTCGTACGCGGCAAATCCTTGAAGAGCGAGCACCTAGGTGGGGCCCACAGTAGTCCTAGGGACCTTTGGGGGACCCAAAATACCTCTGGAGAACTTGGGGGCCCACGGTGGCAAGTGGTGCGACGGGTGCGGGGTTGCGACGAGTGGCTCTCGGTCGTACAGCCTCGGTGCGGGGAGATCCGTCGGTCGGGCACTAGGGATGCGGGGTTGCAACGCTTGGGGGTGTGCAGCGGTGCGGGGGCGTGCTTGGTGCGGGGTCTCTTCTCGGTCGGTGCGGAGGAGGGGCTTGGTCAGGCGCCTTGGATGCGGGGGTTGCAACGTTGCAACGTTGCAACGTCGATCGGTGCGGGCGACCTGCTCGGTAAGACACGAGCAGAGGCGGGCGACAGAAGCGGGGGTCGGTGCGGTGCGGGGATGCGGCGTGAGCGGGCCAAGCTCTCGGTCAGACCGAGGGCTTCTCTCGGTCGTTGCGGACGAACGGAGGGGGCGGCTGTGCTGCGATGCAGACGGGGCTTGGTACGGGGGCGGCTAGCGGTCGGAGCGGGGGAACGGCCTTGGTTTTCTCGGTCGTGCGGCAGCTGTTCGTCGCAACGTTGCGACGAATCGTCGCAACGTCAAATTTGAGTTTGGAAGCGGCTAGGGTTATTTTCTTGCGAAAATAGGTCTTCCTAGGGGTTGTTTATATATAGTGTAGATGTGTTGACTTGGTCTAGGGCTAAATCTAATAGGATTAGAAGTTCAAAAATATTTAAAATTTAAATCCCAACTTCTACAACTCACACAAGGATTTGATGCGGTCCAAATGAGCTGAAAATTGGCTCAAAAATTCTTTAATATGTTTAAAACTCAAATAAATTTTATTTGGCCGAAAATAATTTAAAAATTAATTATTAAAAATATTATAAACATTGTTAAAAATATAAAAGTGGTCAAATAAACTCCAAAAATTATAAAATAAATATCGGGGTGATCGTGATGACGAAAGTGAGCTAACTAAGAAGAGGGATCTCAATTTCAATGTCGGACGACGAAACTAAAAATAGAAACGTCTCCCGTCAAAAGTGAAAATCGCAACGTCTCATCAAATAAGATTAAATTGTGGGAAAAACGACTCGAGAAACGTCGTTCCAAATTAGTGCCACTATTTAATACTCTCAGAGACGTTCACAACGACATATCACACAAAAGTGTTCACAAGCAAATAAAGTCTAAAATAAACACGTGCACGGCCAAAAGCACGTGCACAAACAAAGTACAACGAAAAGTTGTCGTTACAGTACAGTCGACTGTCCATCGGACAGACGACTGTATGTTACTCAACAGTCGACTGTCTGTCTTCCTGAGACTAATTCTTATCACTTCATCCAGTCGACTGACTTTTGTTCATCAGTCGACTATCTACTGTTCATGACGGTTCACTGCTTTGATCGGAGCCATCGATTCTTTGATCCAACGGCCCAGATTTATTCCCTCTTTCATTTATACTTCGAGTCTGTTCTTTTCAACTCGTCGTTTCTCTCTCCTTCGATTGAACCACTTCGTCTTCCCGCTCGTTTTCTTAGCTGTTGACGTCGATCTCCTCCTCCTCGCATGTCGATCGTTTTATCGTTGCTTCCTCGCATCTCCTCGACTTGGTTTGTTTCTCTCTCAAGTCTTTCGTTCGACTTTTGTCTTTCGATTTCTTCGCCCATCGTTTCTCTCTCTCGTTTCCATGGCACCCAAAACCAAGGGAAAAGAGAAAATTGTTGCTTCTAAGAAACCTAGGGCACCCAAGAAACCTATTGCCAAGAAGAAGAAACCCTACAAAGCCCGAACCAAACATGCCGAGTCTCCCATGCACTCTTCTTCATAGGGATATTCTCCTTTTGCATCTTCTTCCGACACTCTGCCCATGATCAAGCGTCAGCGGAAGGCCATTAGTGTTACCATCAATGAGCCTACTGTTGCCGCTTCCCATTAGTCTGCTTCTGATTCGAGCTCTGGAGAAGAGCCTCCTGTCGTACCCCCTACTGATCCCCTAGTTCCTCTTTGCCGAGATGATCTTTGTTTGGCAAAGTTTCACTCTCTCCTAGGGATCAATCTTCTTTGGGAGCGGTACATTGCTTTTCCTGCCTTTACTGCGAGAGACTTTCTGACATTCTATCTGCTACCCACTTGGCCGATCTTTTTCGCTTCTCTCAGAGCGAGTCCCATAGAGCATATCCATTTCTGGTGAAGCTCTTCTATGCTAACCGCGTTCGGTGAGTATTGTTGGACGCAACGATCTAGGCCCTCTTGGTTTGATGATGACAAACGTGTCGTGATATCTAATGTGTGTGATAGTGTGTTTTAGGATTGGCGAATCAATATATCTCTCTTCATATGGAGGAATTACTAAGTATAAAGCATTTGGGAGACAGAGAGAATGATGTGCTCAAAGCAAGTGGACATGGTCCAAAAAGGAAAAGGGATGGAGCCCAATTTGAATTACAAATGGATTTGATCCCATCATTTAGCAAGACTTGCAACAAAATTCCTATTCAAACATCTAATCAAATCCTCCCAGAATCCCAACCACTTGTTTCTCTCCTAGCCCTAGTCTTATCCCTAGTCGCACAAACAAAAACCCTAGGGCCAACTATATAAATCTCATCACCACAAGAGAAGCAGTTGCAGCAAAGACAAAAGAAACAGAAGGTGTTCTTGTTTTTTTTTAAGGAGAGAAGTCACGCATCAAAAGAACCCTGAGCTATCCTCATTGCTTTGAAATATCCTAAGCCCTGTGAAGATCAAGGCTGTCGTCCACCGTGTTGCTGCCATCGTCATCTCCAAGCCATCAAGACAAGCTACCAGTCGAGGAGATCACGAAGTCGTCGCTGTTGCTGGTTGAGCAAAACAAATAAGGAGCGGCGCTGCACCTTAAAGCCCTCGTCGTCGAGAACGGTGTTGTCGTCGTACTCCCGTAAAGATGAATAAGCCCGACGTACCAAAGTCACAGCAGCAAGTCGCCGCTGAAATCGAAGACGAAAGCCGACGTGGGTTCAGAGAGGTCGAAGCGAAGAAATTTGAAGCGGCGCTGGAGACGAGTACTCACAGTTCTAAAGCCTGAGAAGCTGCCGTCTCTGTCGAAAGGAAGCCACCGCCGTCGCTGTCGTGCGTGAACACTGCCACCGGAGTCGACTGCTGCCATCAACTAAGTCGGACGGAGAGAGCTCGATGTCGCCGCTGTTATCTACACCAACGAAAGGTCGCCGCTGACAACGAGCCATCGCCGAAGCAACGTCGGTGAAGCTGCCCCACGAAGAAGTCGCAGCCTTTCGAATCGCTGTTGCCGTAGAGAGCATTGTCGCCGTCATCGAACTTCTTCGATCCGCATGCATGCGCTGCTGACGAGAGTTGTCGCTGCATGAAAACAAATCAACGGCTGCGATCGCAGGCTGCGGATCAAGTGAACAACAATTGAAATCGAATCGAGCGCGAATCTTGGTGATGACGTGGAAAAGCTGGAGCGAAACGAAATCACGTGAACAACGGAGAGAAAGCAAACCTTGCTGCTGACGTGGAATATTGAGGGTTGCTATGCACACAAACCGAAGAATATTTCAGTTTGAACTGGGATTACTTTACGCACAGACCAGTGTGCTATTTGAGATCCAGGAGTCGGATTGAGACACAGTTTGCGTCAGATTGGAGCTGACGACATGCTGATTGACAGAGATGCCTACACGGACATGAAATGAGCATTTCTAAACCCTTAAACTCTTTTATTTGTGTCTTAGTGTAACGTTCTCTGTAGGAAAAACTTTACCTATCTTTGGGGACTATTTTGGGACTTGTCTGGTTGGGGCTAGACAAGTGGGACCCAGCTATTTTGGGACTAGCTGGTAGAAAGCATTACTAGGATTAATAGTGAGAGGAAACACTGTGTGTGGGGGTACTGAGAGCCTGGCGAGTGTAGAGACGTAGAGGGTGCTCTGAGCGTGCTCTAACATGTGGTTTTGTACCTATTGCGCTATTCAATAATAGTATCTTCTTTGGGGGCTGGAGTAGGTCATTGGGACGACCGAACCAGTGTAAATCTGCTGTGTACTCTGTATCTGCATTTTATTTACCCTGCTGCTGCTATAACTGCGTGAGTTTATTCGTGGGTTGCACGAATTATTTTTATAAGCCTATTCACCCCCCTCTAGGCTAGGATCCAGATCCAACAAGTGGTATCAGAGCAGGTTTTAGGATATAGCCTAGGATTGACCATGTTTAATTCAATGGATACTGCTTTTGCTGAGGGTCAGTCTGTTTCATGTCCCCCTATGTTTAATGGAGGTGATTATGCTTATTGGAAAAATCGAATGAAAATCTACCTTATTTCCGTTGATTATAAAGCTTGGCAAATAATTGAAAAAGGATATAAACTGCTTGTTATTAAAGTAGAAAGTGTTGAGATTGAAAAACCAAATGACAAATGGGATGATAATGATTGAAAATCTTATTCTCTAAATGCTAAAGCTATGAATGCTCTCATTTGTGCACTTGATAAATCTGAATATAATAGAATCTCACATTGTTTAACTGCGCAGGAAATATGGCATACTTTGGAGGTGACACACGAGAGAACATCACAGGTGAAGGAGTCTAGCCTTGCACTTCTGAGCACGGAGTACGAGGGATTTCGCATGCAACCATCAAAGACCATATCAGAGATGTTTGCGAGATTCACCAACATCGTCTACAAGTCTAGCTCGCTCGGTAAGCCATATTCTAGCCTTGAGCAGGTGAGAAAGATAATAAGAGCACTGCCAAGCTCTTTCAGGCCTAAAGTCACTGCCATCCAAGAAGCGAAAGATCTGTCACAGATAAGGGTGGAGGACTTGATAGGTAATCTAATGTCCCACGAGCTTGAATTGCAAAACGTGGATGAAAGGGAGAAACCTGAGGAGAAGGAGAAAGCTACAAAGCCACTTGCTCTGAAAGCTGACGAAAGTGAAGATGATGATGAGGACATAGCGCTAATGGTCAGAAATTTCAGAAAGTATGTCCAGACCAAGCAAGGAAGAGAAGAAATGGCACCCAGGTTTAATCGCTCTAACTTTTCTCAGTCTTCTAAGCAAACTTATGATCAGAATGCTACTAATAGAATGACTTGTTTTAAATGCAAGAAAAGAGAACATCGAATGAGGGATTGCCCACATGAGACAGTACAGATCGCTAAAGAAAAAGGAAAATCCAAGGTGCTAACTTGGGATATGGACAGCGAAGCTGAGAGTGAGAAGGATGATCATGTTGCCATCTCATGCATGGCATTGATGGGAATACACGATGAGGTAATTTCTGGTAGTAAAGCTGAACTCCTTACTCTTTGTAAAGAAATGCAAGATAAAATAGTAGAGCTTGAATCCATTATAGATGATTATCAAAATGAGAACTTTGAAATGCAACAATCTGAATATGATATGTCTAAAGAGATTGAAAAACTAAAAATTGAAATTGTTGCTCGTGACTCTACTATTGACATTTTGAAAAAGGAAAAGTCCAGTTTTAATGATGAAGCACCTTGTCTCTCTTGCCCTTCTTTGATGAATAATATTAGCATGCTTAAACTTGATTTGATTAAGCTCGAAACTGAAAAAGACTATGTGATTAGAGAGCTTAATGATAAATTCTGCATGTTAGATAATGAATTTAAAAGAAAAAATGATTGAATTTGAAAAGAAGGAAGAGGAAAACAAGAGAGCTTTTATAAGTAAATGCACATTGCTTGTGGAAGAAAATAAATTGTTAAAATCTAAAGTTTCTAATCTTGAATTGGCCATTAAGAAATTCTATATGGGAAAACAATCGTTGGATAGACTATGTGATTAGAGAGCTTAATGATAAATTCTGCATGTTAGATAATGAATTTAAAAGAAAAATGATTGAATTTGAAAAGAAGGAAGAGGAAAACAAGAGAGCTTTTATAAGTAAATACACATTGCTTGTGGAAGAAAATAAATTGTTAAAGTCTAAAGTTTCTAATCTTGAATTGGCCATTAAGAAATTCTCTATGGGAAAACAATCGTTGGATACCATTTTAGAGAATCAATTATATAGCAATAATAGAAGAGGACTTGGATTTGGTTTGAAAAACGTTGAAAAGCCAAAATTCAAGAAATTCCACAATGTACACTCTATTGCAAAGAACTTACATGCAAAGTGCTTTACTTGTGATAGTGTAGGCCACACATCATATTATTGTACATTTAGGAACACAAATATCAAGTTTAAACAAGTGTGGGTTCCTAAAACAATATTGGCTAACACTAGTGGACCTTGTTGGATTCCAAGGTCACACTTAACACCTTTCATGTAGGTGTGATGGAGGTTTAGCGAGGAGCAAATTTTTAAAGTCTCATTCTATTTCTAGCTCCTTAGCCAAATAACGACGCGAAGGTATACTTCTCTTCCCTCTTTGCATTACGTTGCGTACCTTCATAGATTGTTTTGTGTGCTTGTTTTTATTTTGTTTTGTGTGCTTGTTTGCATGATTTTTAGTGTTTTTATTTCTGAAAAAAATATTAATAAAAAAATTTGAGCTTAAAAGAATACCCTTTATGATTTATCTTAAGTGGTATTATATGAATGTTCAAATCTATCCCTTGTAGAAGTCAATTCATTATTGTTGTAGCTACATGAACATGTTGTTATCATTTTAGTAGCCATGACATGTCTCAAAAGTTTTAAACTTGACTTCTACACCTACATTTGCACTTTCACGATATTTGACTTCATAGTACTTTTGGAGACTCTTTTGAAGAATAATGGAAAGTGAATTTCTGAATTTTCTAAGTGATATGAAGTGTTTAGCCATGAATTAAAATTGAGCACAAAAGAATTGAGAAAAAAAATTATATATACTATATTTGCTCCGTATGAAAAATGGATACACTTCATGGCTAATACACAAACCACGAGTATCCAACTTATGCTACATGAGTAATCATTAGCGTTGGTGTATATAACTCATCAAGCAATGCCACCCCACATTTAAAAGTCCTTTTAGGCCATGTTTTGGGGTTTGTTAACTTGAACTCATCTTTGATGAAGTGGGAAAAATCAATCCTAGTGATATTCATGAAAATTGGAAAATGTGGATTGATTTGGTTGATTTTCTAAAATTGAATCTCCTCTTGTACTGTTTTGTCTATATCATTACACTTACACAAAGGTGGAGAAGTCGTGTTATGAAATTATATGAGCTTGAATTGTCTATTTTTTGGAAAACTCATGCAAATTGCACGCTACATTTAATAATGGTTTATTTTTGCATGGAATATTTTTGTGACTTCATTAATCCACTTTTGGCGATTACAAAGGGGGAGAAAGAAAATATTTGACTTGATGTCGGTATTAATTGTTTGACTTGATGTCGGTATTAGTTTTTGTAGGGGAGCATGAAAAATACTTGAATAAATGTTGAAGGGGGAGCTTAAGAGAAGGGGTAGCATGCTTTTATACTTACTATTTGTTGTGCATGCTTTGCAATGCTTGAATGACTCATCCATATATCATATTGCATTACACCCTTCAACACACTTCACACACCCATCTATTGCTCAAATCTTTTATGGGTTTGTCATCACCAAAAGGGGGAGATTGTTAGACGCAACGATCTAGGACCTCTTGGTTTGATGATGACAAACGTGTCGTGATATCTAATGTGTGTGCTAGTGTGTTTCAGGATTGGCGAATCAATATATCTCTCTTCATATGGAGGAATAACTAAGTATAAAGCATTTGGGAGAGAGAGAGATTGATGTCCTTAAAGCAAGTGGACATGGTCCAAAGAGGAAAAGGGATGGAGCCCAATTTGAATTACAAATGGATTTGATCCCATCATTTAGCTAGACTTGCAACAAAATTCCTATTCAAACATCTAATCAAATCCTCCCAAAATCCCAACCACTTGTTTCTCTCCTAGCCATAGTCTTATCCCTAGTCGCACAAACAAAAACCCTAGGGCCAACTATATAAATCCCATCACCACAAGATAAGCAGTTGCGGCAAAGACAAAAGAAACATGGGGTGTTCTTGTTTTTTTTAAGGAGAGAAGTCACGCATCAAAAGAACCCTGAGCTATCCTCATTGCTTTGAAATATCCTAAGCCCTGTGAAGATCAAGGCTGCCGTCCACCGTGTTGCTTCCATCGTCATCTCCAAGCCATCAAGACAAGCTGCCAGTCGAGGAGATCACGAAGTCTTCGCCGTTGCTGGTTGAGCAAAACAAAGAAAGAGCAGCGCTGCACCTTAAAGCCCTCATCGTCGAGAACGGTGTCACCGCCGTACTCCCGTAAAGAGGAAGAAGCCCGACGTACCAAAGTCACAGCAGCAAGTCGACGCTGCACTCGAAGACGAAAGTCGACGTGGGTTCGGAGAGGTCGAAGCGAAGAAATTTGAAGCGGCGCCAGAGACGAGTTCTCACCGTTCTAACGCCTGAGAAGCTGCCATCTCCGTCGAAAGGAAGCCGCCGCCGTCGCTGTCGAGCGTGAACACTGCCACCGGAGTCGACTGCTGCCATCAACGAAGTCGGACAGAGAGAGCTCGTTGTCGCCACTGTTATCTACACCAACGAAAGGTCGCCGCTGACAATGAGCCATCGCCGAAGCAATGTCGGTGAAGCTGCCCCACGAAGAAGTCGCAGCCTTTCGAATCTGTAACGATCAGTTTTTGTTGTACGCTGTGACGTGCACGTAGTCTTGTTCGTGCACGTGTTTATTTTTGACGTTGTCTGTATCCGAACCCTATCGTGTGATATGTCGTTGTGTCCCTCTCTGAGAGTATTAGAATTTTGTGTTGATTTGCAACGTCTTTTCACGGGTCGTTCGTCCGCGAATCGACCTTGGTTGAGGAGACGTCGCGATTATCACTTTTGGCAGGAGACGCTTTTATTTTTAATTTCGTTTCTCGTCATCGAAATTGTGATCCGTCTCTTCCATCTTCTTTCTCTCGTCGTTCCGGTCACCCCAGTATTTTTCTTACGATTTTTGGACTCCGTTTGATCTATGTGCACTTTTTGGTCCAACTTATTGTATTTTAAGCCCTAGGTTTCATGGTGTTATATCCCTTAATAATAATATTATTATAATTACATCTGACTTGTGACTTGGCCCACTTCTAAACCATTGGCACACAAACCCACGCAAGAAAGAGAGTGTGAAGTTTTTGCTTGGGCTTTTAACAGTTTAATTCTTATTTAACAAATTCATATAGCTTAAACCTCAACTCAACTGAGAAGCCCACACCCTAGCCTTCACCCTACATCACGTGCACCCTCCCCTATTAATAATAAACCTAAGGCTAGGTTTCACAGCAACCTAAAACATAAAACCCCCATGCGCCGGCCCTAGTTCTCTTCCTCACTCACGCAACCACCGCAAGACCCGCCGTTCTTCCCTTTCTCCGGCCAAACCCCGACGCCGGCGAGCCCCTGACCATCCCCCGACCTTCCTCCCTCCGTTGCTCCGCCGTAAGTTACCGGAAACCGCCGCTAAAACCGCCCCGATCCGCTGTAAACGCAGCAGCAGCTGCAGCAGGCCGCCGCCGCCGCTGCAGCCGCCGCCGCGGCCACTCATCGCCGCCGTGAGTTCCTGTGGATCGCCGGAGCACACCCCAAGCGCCGCAGCCACCCTCGAGCCCACCTGCACCCGCAGCTTTGAGTTAGAGGTTAGTGATGAATTTTATTTAGTTAGGGTTAGGTTTATAAGTTCAGATGTTAGTTAATGATTAAGTTAAGAATGGTTAATTGCTGTTAGCTTATGGTATGATTAGATTCCTGCTGTTGGTTTTCTCTTCTGTGAAGATCTTAAGGAATGCTAGAAGATTGCTATATATATAATGAAGATGTTAAGTTGTTAGAGATTAAACCTTTATCTGTTGTATTGGGTTGATTCACCTGTGAACTGCTGGTTGTTTTATAAGTGTTAAAGAAAAATTGGTTAGGGTTTAACTCCCTGTCTGTGAGTTTAATATTTAGATGGGTTAGTTGCTAGATGTGAGGGTTTTATAAGAAAACTTTTGATGTTTGTGGATCATCAAGTAGGTAGATGATGTGCTTAGGTTTTTGTGCATATGAACCCAACTCGAGTTATCTCCTCTGTTATACACTTGATAAGAAATGTTTTAAAGAGCTTGCTGTATACATGAAAGAGTAGTGTTGCTATTTGAAACTTGATGCCATGGCTTCTTATAGATAACTTATATGCTATATAGGATAGTATACATATTGCAGCCCCACTCTTGTACTTGAGGACCCCTAAAGCTTTGTTTTGATGTTGGAAGTCTTGCATGATCAGTAACTTTATTGGAACACTAAAATACCTTATGCCCAAGATTGATAAGAAGTAGGTTATTACACACATGTTATTTTTAGTGGGTTAGTATCATTAATAATATGAAGTGAATCTCCCTAGGTTAGAGGACCTAAATGAAATAACTAATCAGTTAGCTATGATGGAGTACTAATTCAGAGTCCTTATTTTTAATCAAACAGAGCACCAGTCGTCCCATAACGTAACGTTTGTCGAGACGAATCCACGTCATCCGACATCACCAAAATCAGGCAAGTGAAACTTGCCAACTTTCTTTAGGCCATGTCTTTGGGCCAATTCCTTGTACTAGCGTGAAAGAGACTAGATCGTGAAATGATAGCGATCCAGGCGCAACTTTGTGATCTAGCTTGACAACGAAGCTAGATCCGACACCTTGCCATATCATTTATGCATTGATATCTGTCATGTTTAAATTCCTTAACTGTACGCATTTGAATTGTTAACTGCCATGCATTGCATCATACATGTCATCCTAGTTAAACTTGCATCGTAGCACACGCTACACTACTTTCCATGTTTCCATGTTACCGGCTAGGCACCCGTTATGCGGGCATAACCCTACGCCATCCGTGTTAAAAACACTTCCTGGCTCGTGATCCAGAAGCGAGCATTCCGTGTTCGGGGGTAATGCCCTGGCTCGACACACGTGGAGGGGTAGGGATAAACGGTCACTTGAGTGTAAGAGTTGGCCCGTACAGCCACTCTAGCCAAAGGACGGAATCTCTGTGCACGACGTGATTACAATTCCAGTACTTGTCTTTTACTCGTATAATTGCCATGCCATGTCATTTGTCACTTTATATCCATGTCATACTTTACTTTAGAACTGTTAGGTTGTTTTACCTTTCTTTCATAGTTCCTTGCACAAGTCTTTTTAGATTTGCTGACATGTGCCCCTTCTCTTTGGGTGACGCATGTTAGTTGCTGAGCCAGAGATAGTTGCGGAGGGTGACGAGTTCGTGGAGTTCGTGCCTGAGCCCGTTGGTGACGTAGAGTACGAAGATACCGGTGATCAATCTTAGAGATTCCCCGTACTTTTCCTTGTAGCTGTGGTTGTCGGTGAGTAGCACCGTTTTGTTAGTTCTTTTGGCCATGCTAGGCCTTGTACTTTTGACTCTTTTGGTTTGCCTGGTGGCATTTCTGGTTGTGGACTTTTGTTGGACTATGAGCTGGTATAATGTTTTATTATTTGTCTCTCTTTTGCTATTATTATTATTGTTGTTCTGAGTCACATTACAGGGACCTGCTACTTCGTCTTATTTGACGCTTAACGGACTTGCGGCCTTGCAGCCCCAAGTCCGTGCGGACCTTCTCACGCTTCGCCTCCATGTTTTTGGGAAGCGGGGCGTGACAGGTTTCTTTGGTGGCCCATGCAGGTCCAATTTTCTGTAACTGTGACTTAATCGGGATAACAATAAGAATTATAGCAAGTCCAATAAACAAAATTCAACACCGTGTCATAACCAAAGAGTCTGATTTGTTTCGTTTTCCTGTGTCAATAGATGGCTGGGAGACGGAATACCCGTGCTGGTGGTGGAGTGCCCCCTCGTGACCAGGAGCCGGATCGGGAGCCCACCAACGGAGAGATCATGCGGATGATGCATCAGATGATGCAGGTGCAGCAGGGCATGCTCCAGAATGCCCAGAATGTTCCGCCTGCTCGAGCAGCGCAGCCTGTCCAGAATGTCCCTCGCTTCGAGCCCGGAGCGAAGCAGTTTCGGGAGCTGGGCCCTGCTTACTTTGATGGGACCGAGGGACCCCTGGCTGCAGATGAGTGGACCAGGAACATGGAAGACAATCTGAAGATGTCGAAGGTCGACCCGACTGGATGGGTTGATCTGGCAAAGCGGCAGCTGAAGGACAACGCGCGGAACTGGTGGGATGCCGAGGAGGAGTTGCTGGAGGAGCCGATTTCTTGGACTACCTTCAAGTCCAGGTTTGATGAGGAATATTTTCCTAAGGCCGCCAGGAGGGAGATGGCTCAGCGTTTCATTGACTTGAAGCAGGGGAATTTGACGGTGGATCAGTACCACCAGGAATTTACGAGGCTGAGTCGTTTTGCACCGAAGATGGTGCAGGATGCTGAGGAGAGAGCCCAGAGGTTTCTGCAGGGGCTTTCGTTGGATCTGCAGAGCTATGTCACTTCTTCTGACGCGGAGACTTACCAGAAGGTTCTGATTGCGGCAAAGAGGCAGGAGAGGATTGTGAATCAGAAGAGGGGACAGATTTCTGGCACTGGGAAGAGGCCTATGGAGCAGGCCAGAGCAGTGGTGAGACCGGGGCACGGGCCCAACCAGCTTGTGCAGTTCAAGAGGCCTGGAGGACCTTCTACTCTGAAGACTTGCAACTTCTGTGGCAAGACGGGGCATATCAAGGATCAGTGCCGGAAGATGCTGGGGCAGTGTTTAGTTTGTGGTGATCCTGCGCACACCATGAAGGATTGCCCGAGGTCGAAGCAGCCGTGGAAGGCACCTGTTGCAGCTCAGCCGTTGCAGCAGAGGACACCTGTTCCTGCTGGTCGTGGGGCGCCTCTCGTTCCGCAGAGGCAGGCGTTTCAGCAGGCTGTCCGACCGAGACGACAGGCGTTTTTGATGACTGCTGCTGAGACCGAGACGTTGGACGAGGTTATCGCAGGTAACTTTCTAACTAGCTGTTCCTTTCTTAGTTAGTTGGCTGTTAGATATAATTAGTTGTTTGCACATGATTATCTGCTAGAATAGAATTTGATTGTTAGACTGTCTGTTAGGTGTGATCTTGGTTTGCGCTTTTCCTGCACGAGTTCTCTTTGACTCTGGTGCATCCATGTGTATCATTTCTCGGAGCTTCGTGGAGAGGCATTCCCTGTCGACTTCCTCTCTTCCCAGGAGTTGGAACATCATCACAGGGAATGGTGTGATTTCGGTGCATCGTGGGTGCAGTTCCTGCCCGTTGGTGGTCTGTGGACACGAGCTGTATGCTGACTTTATTGTCCACGACATCATCAACTACGATGCTGTGCTTGGGATGGATTGGCTTGCGAGCTTCTACGCTACGATCGACTGTCGGAGGAAGAAGGTAGTGTTCGAGATTCCTGGACATCCAGTGTTTGAGTTCAGCCGTGGTAGCAGTTCGCTGGGTCCGGTCAGGTTTCGGGCCAAGCCGGTGGAAGATGTGGCTATGCTGATGGAGCAGGATAGATCTGCTGTGGTACGTGAATTTGATGACGTTTTTCCCGAGGAGATGTCTGGACTGCCGCCCGATCGAGCTCTGGAATTTTCTATTGACCTGATTTCAGGAGCGCAGCCCATTTCAAAGGCACCTTATCGTATGGCTCCAGCGGAATTGGAAGAGTTACGGAAGCAACTGGACGAGCTTTTGCAGAAGGGTTACATTAATCCCAGTGTGTCTCCGTGGGGAGCACCGGTCCTGCTGGTAAAGAAAAAGGACGGTTCGCGTCGCATGTGCGTGGATTATCGAGGACTGAATGCGGTGACTGTAAAGAATAAGTACCCATTGCCGCGGATTGATGATATTTTTGATCAGCTCGGAGGATCGAGGGTATTCTCCAAATTGGATCTGAGGAGTGGATATCACCAGCTGAAGGTGAGGAAGGAGGACATTCCGAAGACGGCGTTCAGGACGAAGTATGGTCACTACGAGTTCGTGGTTATGCCTTTTGGTGTGACCAACGCGCCCGCAGTATTTATGAACCTGATGAATTTGATCTTCTACGACTATTTAGATAAGTTTGTCGTTATTTTCATTGACGACATTCTGATCTATTCTAAGTCAGAGGAGGAGCATGCGTCGCACTTGAGGACGGTATTGGAAATTCTGAGGAGGCATCGGTTGTATGCCAAGTATTCGAAGTGCGAGTTCTGGCTAGATAGAGTGGCTTTTCTGGGGCATGTGGTGACTGGTGATGGGATTTCAGTGGATCCCGAGAAGATCAAGGCCATCAGGGAGTGGCCGGTTCCACAGTCAGCGACGGAGATCAGGAGTTTTCTTGGGCTAGCAGGATATTATCGGCGTTTCATTAAGGATTTCTCCCGGATTGCAGAACCGATGACTAAACTGACAAGGAAGGATATACCGTATGTTTGGTCTGATGCTTGTGAGGAGGCCTTCTCTGTTCTGAAGGAGAGATTGACGACTGCACCGGTTTTAGCAGTGCCTGATCGTAGTGGAGGATTCGAGATCTTTTGTGATGCTTCTGGCAAGGGTCTCGGTTGTGTGTTGCACCAGCATGGGCATGTGGTTGCGTATGCTTCTCGTCAGCTCAAGACTCATGAGAAGAATTACCCGACGCACGACCTGGAGTTAGCAGCAGTCGTGTTTGCACTCAAGATTTGGAGGCACTTCCTGCTGAGTGAGAAGGTGAAAATCTTCACCGATCACAAAAGCTTGAAGTACATTTTTACACAGAAGGAGCTCAACATGCGACAGCGTCGATGGTTAGAGCTCATGGCAGACTATGAGATTGATTTGCAGTATCACCCGGGAAAAGTGAATGTGGTTCCTGATGCGTTGAGTAGGCTTCCGGCGGTGATGATGTTGACTGCACAGTGGAGGTTGCAGCAGGATTTCTGTGAGTCTGGTATTGAGATTGTACTTCCTGGAGAGGCTTCGTCGTTGATGTGTATGCAGATACAGTCGACGATCGTGGATCGGATCAAGGCAGGTCAGGCTGGAGATTCGAAGCTGAGGAGGATCCGTGAGCAGGTAGAAGCCGGTCTGCGGACTGACTTTCGGATTCACGAGGATGGCTCGCTGAGGTATGGAGCCAGAGTTTGTGTGCCAGCTGGAGATATCAGAGAGGAGTTATTAGTTGAGGCACATAGCTCGCCGTATTCTGTGCATCCTGGTGGGACCAAGATGTATCAGGATCTTCGTCTGAACTATTGGTGGCATGGCATGAAGCGAAGTGTGGCACGGAGCGTTGCCAAGTGTTTGGTCTGTCAGCAGGTTAAGGCGGAGCATCAGCGTACGGCAGGGTTGCTACAACCGCTTCCGATTCCGGAGTGGAAGTGGCAACACATCACTATGGACTTCGTGACTGGACTACCTCGGAGTCCGAAACAGAATGACGCGATTTGGGTGATCGTAGACCGATTGACCAAATCCGCGCACTTTATTCCGTTCCGAGTAGGACAGTCTACTGAGGCACTGGCGAGGAGATATATGGAGGTAAATCCTTTTACTTTCCATTTCTATTCCCTTTTTCCTAGAATAGTTAGTGATGTAACGTGTTCGTGCAGGAGATCGTTCGACTGCATGGAGTCCCTGTGAGTATCGTGTCGGACAGAGACACGAGATTCACATCTCAGTTCTGGCAGAGTCTACAGAAGAGTTTGGGTACGAGTCTGAGTTTCAGCACGGCGTACCATCCGCAGACAGATGGCCAGTCCGAGAGGACGATCCAGATCTTGGAGGACATGCTAAGGGCGTGCATGTTAGACTTCAAGGGATCTTGGGAGGATCATCTCCATCATGTGGAGTTTGCCTACAATAACAGCTACCAGGCAAGTATTGGCATGGCGCCATTCGCCGCGCTATACGGGAAGAAATGTCGATCGCCATTGAGCTGGGATGACATTGGAGACAGGGAGCTGTTAGGACCAGAGATGATCGTGGAGGCTGTGGGTGTTGTGAGGAACATCCGGGAGAAGCTGAGGATTGCGCAGGACCGTTTCAAGCATTGGGCAGATGCTAAACGGAGGCCTTTGGAGTTTCAGCCTGGGGATCACGTCTTTCTGAAGATCTCTCCGAATCGGGGAGTTATCCGATTTGGAAAGAGAGGCAAGCTGAGTCCGAGATACATTGGGCCGTTTGACATCCTGGAGAGAGTTGGAGCTGTGGCTTATCGCTTGGCGTTGCCACCGTCACTGGAGGGAGTTCACGACGTGTTTCACGTATCTCAGTTACGTCGATACGTCAGTGATCCGTCCCATGCTGTGGATTTCTCGGAGATCACGGTTCGTCCGGATCTTACCTATGACCAGCAGCCAGTTGAGATTTTGGATCGACGTCAGAAGCAGCTGAGGAATAAGACTGTCGACTTGGTTCGAGTGCAGTGGCGTCATGGTTCCCCTGGAGAGTCTACCTGGGAGCGTGAGGATGACATGAGAGAGCGCTTCCCGCATCTCTTTCCGAGCAGTGTTTGATGTTGATCCCGAGGGCGGAATCATTTCTAAGGTGGGGAGGATGTAACGATCAGTTTTTGTTGTACGCTGTGACGTGCACGTAGTCTTGTTCGTGCACGTGTTTATTTTTGACGTTGTCTGTATCCGAACCCTATCGTGTGATATGTCGTTGTGTCCCTCTCTGAGAGTATTAGAATTTTGTGTTGATTTGCAACGTCTTTTCACGGGTCGTTCGTCCGCGAATCGACCTTGGTTGAGGAGACGTCGCGATTATCACTTTTGGCAGGAGACGCTTTTATTTTTAATTTCGTTTCTCGTCATCGAAATTGTGATCCGTCTCTTCCATCTTCTTTCTCTCGTCGTTCCGGTCACCCCAGTATTTTTCTTACGATTTTTGGACTCCGTTTGATCTATGTGCACTTTTTGGTCCAACTTATTGTATTTTAAGCCCTAGGTTTCATGGTGTTATATCCCTTAATAATAATATTATTATAATTACATCTGACTTGTGACTTGGCCCACTTCTAAACCATTGGCACACAAACCCACGCAAGAAAGAGAGTGTGAAGTTTTTGCTTGGGCTTTTAACAGTTTAATTCTTATTTAACAAATTCATATAGCTTAAACCTCAACTCAACTGAGAAGCCCACACCCTAGCCTTCACCCTACATCACGTGCACCCTCCCCTATTAATAATAAACCTAAGGCTAGGTTTCACAGCAACCTAAAACATAAAACCCCCATGCGCCGGCCCTAGTTCTCTTCCTCACTCACGCAACCACCGCAAGACCCGCCGTTCTTCCCTTTCTCCGGCCAAACCCCGACGCCAGCGAGCCCCTGACCATCCCCCGACCTTCCTCCCTCCGTTGCTCCGCCGTAAGTTACCGGAAACCGCCGCTAAAACCGCCCCGATCCGCTGTAAACGCAGCAGCAGCTGCAGCAGGCCGCCGCCGCCGCTGCAGCCGCCGCCGCGGCCACCCATCGCCGCCGTGAGTTCCTGTGGATCGCCGGAGCACACCCCAAGCGCCGCAGCCACCCTCGAGCCCACCTGCACCCGCAGCTTTGAGTTAGAGGTTAGTGATGAATTTTATTTAGTTAGGGTTAGGTTTATAAGTTCAGATGTTAGTTAATGATTAAGTTAAGAATGGTTAATTGCTGTTAGCTTATGGTATGATTAGATTCCTGCTGTTGGTTTTCTCTTCTGTGAAGATCTTAAGGAATGCTAGAAGATTGCTATATATATAATGAAGATGTTAAGTTGTTAGAGATTAAACCTTTATCTGTTGTATTGGGTTGATTCACCTGTGAACTGCTGGTTGTTTTATAAGTGTTAAAGAAAAATTGGTTAGGGTTTAACTCCCTGTCTGTGAGTTTAATATTTAGATGGGTTAGTTGCTAGATGTGAGGGTTTTATAAGAAAACTTTTGATGTTTGTGGATCATCAAGTAGGTAGATGATGTGCTTAGGTTTTTGTGCATATGAACCCAACTCGAGTTATCTCCTCTGTTATACACTTGATAAGAAATGTTTTAAAGAGCTTGCTGTATACATGAAAGAGTAGTGTTGCTATTTGAAACTTGATGCCATGGCTTCTTATAGATAACTTATATGCTATATAGGATAGTATACATATTGCAGCCCCACTCTTGTACTTGAGGACCCCTAAAGCTTTGTTTTGATGTTGGAAGTCTTGCATGATCAGTAACTTTATTGGAACACTAAAATACCTTATGCCCAAGATTGATAAGAAGTAGGTTATTACACACATGTTATTTTTAGTGGGTTAGTATCATTAATAATATGAAGTGAATCTCCCTAGGTTAGAGGACCTAAATGAAATAACTAATCAGTTAGCTATGATGGAGTACTAATTCAGAGTCCTTATTTTTAATCAAACAGAGCACCAGTCGTCCCATAACGTAACGTTTGTCGAGACGAATCCACGTCATCCGACATCACCAAAATCAGGCAAGTGAAACTTGCCAACTTTCTTTAGGCCATGTCTTTGGGCCAATTCCTTGTACTAGCGTGAAAGAGACTAGATCGTGAAATGATAGCGATCCAGGCGCAACTTTGTGATCTAGCTTGACAACGAAGCTAGATCCGACACCTTGCCATATCATTTATGCATTGATATCTGTCATGTTTAAATTCCTTAACTGTACGCATTTGAATTGTTAACTGCCATGCATTGCATCATACATGTCATCCTAGTTAAACTTGCATCGTAGCACACGCTACACTACTTTCCATGTTTCCATGTTACCGGCTAGGCACCCGTTATGCGGGCATAACCCTACGCCATCCGTGTTAAAAACACTTCCTGGCTCGTGATCCAGAAGCGAGCATTCCGTGTTCGGGGGTAATGCCCTGGCTCGACACACGTGGAGGGGTAGGGATAAACGGTCACTTGAGTGTAAGAGTTGGCCCGTACAGCCACTCTAGCCAAAGGACGGAATCTCTGTGCACGACGTGATTACAATTCCAGTACTTGTCTTTTACTCGTATAATTGCCATGCCATGTCATTTGTCACTTTATATCCATGTCATACTTTACTTTAGAACTGTTAGGTTGTTTTACCTTTCTTTCATAGTTCCTTGCACAAGTCTTTTTAGATTTGCTGACATGTGCCCCTTCTCTTTGGGTGACGCATGTTAGTTGCTGAGCCAGAGATAGTTGCGGAGGGTGACGAGTTCGTGGAGTTCGTGCCTGAGCCCGTTGGTGACGTAGAGTACGAAGATACCGGTGATCAATCTTAGAGATTCCCCGTACTTTTCCTTGTAGCTGTGGTTGTCGGTGAGTAGCACCGTTTTGTTAGTTCTTTTGGCCATGCTAGGCCTTGTACTTTTGACTCTTTTGGTTTGCCTGGTGGCATTTCTGGTTGTGGACTTTTGTTGGACTATGAGCTGGTATAATGTTTTATTATTTGTCTCTCTTTTGCTATTATTATTATTGTTGTTCTGAGTCACATTACAGGGACCTGCTACTTCGTCTTATTTGACGCTTAACGGACTTGCGGCCTTGCAGCCCCAAGTCCGTGCGGACCTTCTCACGCTTCGCCTCCATGTTTTTGGGAAGCGGGGCGTGACAGAATCGCCGTTGCCGTGGAGAGCATTGTCACTGTCGTCGAACTTCTTCGATCCGCATGCATGCGCTGCTGACGAGAGTTGTCACTGCATGAAAACAAATCAACGGCTGTGATCGGAGGCTGCGGATCAAGTGAACAACAATTGAAATCGAATCGAGCCCGAATCTTGGTGCTGACGTGGAAAAGCCGGAGCGAAACGAAATCACGTGAACAACGGAGAGAAAGCAAACCTTGCTGCTGGCGTGGAATATTGAGGGTTGATGTGCGCACAGACCGAAGAATATTTCAGTTTGAACTGGGATTACTTTACGCACAAACCAGTGTGCTATTTGAGATCCAGGAGTCGGATTGAGACACCATTTGTGTCAGATTGGAGCTGACGACGTGCTGATTGACAGAGACGCCTACACAGACACGAACTGAGCATTTCTAAACCTTTAAACTCTTTTATTCGTTTCTTAATGTAACGTTCTCTGTAGGGAAAAATTTACCTATCTTTGGGGACTATTTTGGGACTTGTTTGGTTGGGGCTAGACAAGTGGGACCCAGCTAGTTTGGGACTAGCTGGTAGAAAGTATTACTAGGATTGATAGTGAGAGGAAACACTGTGTGTGGGGTACTGAGAGCCTGGCGAGTGTAGAGACGTAGAGGGTGCTCTGAGCGTGCTCTAACTTGTGGTTTTGTACCTATTGCGCTATTCAATACTAGTATCTGCTTTGCGGGCTGGAGGAGGTCGTTGGGACGACCGAACCAGGGTAAATCTGCTGTGTACTCTGTGTCTGCATTTTATTTACCCTGCTGCTGCTATAACTACGTGAGTTTATTCGTGGGTTGCACGAATTATTTTATAAGCCTATTCACCCCCCCTCTAGGCTAGGATCCAGATCCAACAAGTATTCTACCACCGGTGTTCTCGACACCGTTGTTCTGGGAACCCACATTCAGATTACTCCCACACTCTTAGGGACCATTCTTAGGATTCCCTCTACCGGTTCTCTTCCTTCTGATATATCCATTTCTGATATTGACGAGCTTGACCCCTCTGTCCTTAGGGATATGTTTCGTGAGATACCTTTAGCCCTGGATTCTGGTGTCAGGTCATCTATGTTTTCGACTAGAGGTTGGGCAGTTCACCTATTGGTGAAGTCCAACATCCTGCCGAGGTATGGATCATCTGACCAGTCATCTCAGGATATTCTGAAGTGTATGTATGCGATTTTCTCTGGGATGTCCGTGAATTGGGCCGGTGTCCTCCTTGACAGGATGGACAAGGTCGAGTTTACTTCTTCCTCCGCTCATATTCCTTTCGGTGGTCTTTTGACTCTTGTCTTCCGACATTTTGGTATTGATTTGTCTCGTTATGAGCCCATGCCCTTTGGTCCTCTCCTCGACGCATCTGCAAAGTCGAAATCTTCTTCGGCTCTGCAGTCTGCCTCGAAGAAGAGGAAATCCACATCAGCTCCGTCCTCATCCACTGTTCCTCCAGCTGACCAGCCTTCCACCTCAGCTCCACCATCTCGTGGTATTCTTTTTGAGATGGTATCTGGACTTTACAGGTTGATGTCTCTTTCTTTCCTCCATCAGGGAATACCCTTCCCTGAGGATCTGAGACAGTTTGTTCCACAGCCTCATGTACCTCCTTAGCCCACTGATGTCGTTGAGCATACTGGTGTAGCTTCTACTTAGGATGCTACTGATGCTGCTATTGTTGCTCCTTCTGACCCTCCTCCAGAGGATACACCTGCTGTCACAGAGCCTGCTTCTTCATCTGCAGCCCCTATAAACGCTCACTCTTAGATATGTGTTTGTGTGGTGTTAGCTTGGTGATGGTTGTACTATGATGTATGATGGATTACTGACGTATGCTGATGTTATGATAGATACTTGATGTGATCTGTACTTTTGGCATGATGGATGTATTTTTTTTGGTTGGACATGTTGATGTCCGCATGCTATGTACTCACATCATTTTTGATATATATATATATATATATATATATATATATATATATATATATATGATGTTGTTGAATCTCATGTGTCACACCTTGTAAAATTTGATTATCTTATCTGTGTGATGATTGCCTCATTGTCTCCTTGAATGATTTATTCTCTTCTGATGTTTTGTTGAGTCAATGTGGATTTGATATTGGATATTTCATGCTATCTCTGATGTGATGCAGTTTTGAAACTATTTTCGTTTTGTTTATCTATAATGTTGATATTGGACTTCTATTCCTCTATTCACATAAGTATATGATGTGCTTTTATAAGATTTTTTGATTCCATATATCTTTTTACTCATTGATTGTTGTTAGTTAGTATTTAGCACGATTATTGTTGTTGTTATTTACTCCCACCTTTTTGGATAATGCCATAGGGGGAGAGAAATAAACATACAATATTCATAATGAATGTGCTAAATATGTTCTAACACTATGAATCTAAGATTGAAGTTGCCTTAGATTCTGGGGGAGTAAGATTACATTGAATAGGGATTTAAATTCCTAGATTTCTTGATTTAAAATCATACGTATCTTACTCATTTGCTTCAATTGATATGTAGATGCCCTAATTGTGTTGACTAACTTGATTAGCATCTATGTAGGGGGAGTAAGTTTTCGTAAGCACAATTATTTATCTTTTTGTTTATGTTTGTTTGTCATCATCAAAAAGGAGGAGAATGTTGAGTATTGGACTTCTCCCTACTTGGTGTTAATGATGAGCAAACATAAATACTTGTGACTAATCCCCTATTTTGCAGTAAATCCATTGCCTAAGATAATTATGAGGATCTACTTGCAATGGATGACACTCAAAGTTGATTGAAGGCAAATGACATGGATTGGATGATCGTAGATGATGATTGAAGCTCCATGAAGTCTTCAAGCTCATACGATGGATAGAAGAGAGAATTCGTCAATGTAATTTTATTTTATCTCTTCTAGTATATAGCTTAGAAGTAGAAATTTGATGGAGCACTCACACACATCATCATTTCTGTCTTAGGACATTATTAGATCATTTGTCCTTTGACCCCAATCCATTTCCTTTGTGATTGTGCTTGGATTGTTTATAACAGTCGACTGCTGAAAGTTTTACAGTCGTCTGTCTCAAAAATAGTCTACTGTGTTTTGTTCTACAGTCGCCTGTTATGCACAAGCTTTTAACAATCTAGTTTTGGGCCTTCCTGATTATTTCGCACAGGCTACTGATGAACGATTCATAGGCGCCTGTCCTTGTGACAGTCAACTGTGTTTTGTAAATCAGTTGCATTATCTATTGCCCAAAACTTCGTTGATCTGTCTTTTACGGCCAGTCGACTATTGATGTATATACAGTCGACTGTACCTTGGATCAGTCGACTGTGTATGCTACAACAGTCGTCTGTCAGTGAGCCACCTTATTGACTCTGCTCTCTGGAAATTCTCAGGGTATTTGACAGTCGTCTGTATAAGGATTTACAGTCGCCTGTTCTGATTAACAGTCGACTATATTATCTGCATCTGTCGTCTGTCCTGTTATCTTACAGGATTTCCAAATTTTATTCTACTTACCATCTCTCGGCCAGTCACCTGTAGAAGGATTTACAGTAGCCTGTTGGTTTGACAGTCGACTGTCTTTGCTTCATCAGTCGACTGTCCACGTGGTAAGTTACTGTTATGAATTCTTACCTGCCCTTGCTGACTGTGCAACAGTCGACTGTGGTTTC
The DNA here is from genome assembly GCA_030789695.1 of Scilla litardierei. NCBI lineage: Eukaryota > Viridiplantae > Streptophyta > Magnoliopsida > Asparagales > Asparagaceae > Scilla > Scilla litardierei. The sequence goes on from JAULAV010006257.1 coordinate 229,450, forward strand.
TTCAACAGTCGACTGTCTCAAGTTTAGATTCTATCCGTTGAGAATTTTCTCTCGGATTCCAAAAGAGTTTTTGCCTAAACTGTTTTGTGGATTTGAGAAACCTATAAATGGGGCTTCTACTGTTCCATTGAAAGGTTACCAAGTTACTAATTCTTCCAAGTTTTCATCTCAAGCTTTGATTCTAAAGTTTACAGCTCTCAAATCCAAAGCCCTAAGAATTTCAAATCTTTGATCTCTTGCTCTCCAACCTAGAACCAAAGAGTGATCCGCTAGGCAATTGGTGCAGTCAAGAGAAAGGTCTTTCTCCTCTCTTCCAAGAGAGTCTTCAATACACAACACACCACTCCTTCAAGTTCTACTTCAAGGCATAGATGATTGTAAGTGTTGCTTTCAGATTTCATTATTTTCGTATATTGAATTTGCTCTCGGGTTGTGAGAGCAGTTTTGCTTGCTCCCAAGTTGTGGGAGTAAAGGACATCGATTGTATTCGATTTCACTTGTAGGGTTGCTACAAGTGGGGTTTTAAGGAAACCTCAAGTTAGGGTTCTAACTTGAGTATCCGGAGGTATCCGGGTGGAAGGGACGTAGGATTACCGAGAACAAATCGGGAAGTGACTTGGGCAATCCGAATCCTAGAAACATAATTGTGTTTGCATCTGTTTCTTATTTGGGTGCATTTCTAATTCCGCACTTTATTGTTGGTTAGCATTTTAATTTGGTGTAACAATCGTTTTAAATTGCTTAAACACTATTCAATCCCCCTTCTAGTGTTTTCTCCATAGACAGGATCCCTACACTTAATGATGAGAGGGAGCTAGGAGCAGCTGAGATTGACCCACGGAGGTTTGCCTCAGATCTGACATCGCTAGCTCTATAGAGTAAGAAATATAAGATGAGAAAGTAGAGTTCGATGTCTTAGATCTCGTACCTTGGATTTGGAACCCCTTTAACTTTGTGCTTTCGTCCATTTATAGGTTGTTCCTCTTTGATTGTATGTAACCGTCCCTCATTGATTCGGCCACGATCTCCTCTGGGATTCGAGATAACGGCTGTCCATTTACTTGGCCCCATTTACCTCCCCTGAATATTAGTGCAAGCCTAATGATCGAACGATCCGTTCGTTTGACTTGGCAACACCCCGCTTTAAGCGACGGGTATCGGGTTACGGGTGCCAAATGGGTCAGGTACGTGGATACTCCAGCAGGATATGTACACACGCACTAACAATGGCCCCTATAATTCATGCTTCAGAAACTGTGCTGATTGAGACCGAATAATGTGTAATCTCCTTAAATGCACACGGTTTTCGAAACATTTGATTTGATTTGTGCCGCCAAAACCCTTTCGTTTTTGAATGGATCTCCGGCGCTTCTTATTGCTGGCTTCAGACACGTGTTGTTCATCGACCGTCAGACGGTTGAATTCCTTCGTATATAAAGAAAAGCGATGAAGAAGAAGAGATCTTTCTTCTTCGCCTTGTTCCAAGTTTCGAAAGATTGCCTCCAGCGTTGCCTTCCTGGAGATGCTTGCTCTTCCTAAGGTATTCCCACCTGACCATTTTGACTTTCTTTAGGTCTGTCAGGTATGTTCGCTCTAATCATAATGAAGGAGCCGACCTACGAGGAGCTCATGGCGCGCCTTCGGCCCCTCGATGCGAGGAAGTTCCTGGAAAGGGAAAATGAGTTTGGATCGAACTAAACCTTCCCATTCACCGGAGGGATCTGAGCTTGAAGGTTCCCAGAGTTATCTTAGAGAAGGCCCCTAGGTTTTCCCTCGATCTGACTGCTGAGGTCTGGCGAGGTTGTTTCTGTCATCCTTTTAGGGTTAGAGTGCCTAATTCGGATGAGAGAGTTGTTTTCCACGGAAGAGTGAGGTTGGGGTGTATCTTAGAGCTTTTCGCCTAGGACTCTGGTTTCCCCTTCTTCCCTTCATTGTAGAGATTCCGTGCTTTTCAGAGATTTCTATTTGTAGACTCGCTCCCCAAGCTTTCCCCCCCTTAGCTGGTTTCATCGTGATTTGCGAGCTCTGTAGGGTTCGACCATCCCTTGGACTATTCAAGTATTTCTTCCGGATAATACCCGACCCTCGCCAAGTATGGTACCATATCGCTGCTCGCCCGGGAGTGAGGCTTATATACGACCTTCCGATTTTCGACCCAGGGTGGAAGGACACCTTTGTGTATGTTTACCTCCCCGACCTGGATCCGATGCTCAATAGTTGTAGTTCTCCGAATCCTGAGCTTGCGAAAAAGTCTCGGTTATCATCAGATGAGGTCAGAGCCAGGTTGTCATCGGGTGAGGCTGAGGCGGTGAAGCTTCTTCTAGGTCGATCGAGGCGAGAGAGGTCGACTCAGTATCTGTTGATCATACGTTGAAGACCCTTTTGTGGAGCCCGGATAATGCATTTAGACTCTGTGCCTTCATTATAGCCACTTACGATAATTATGCTCGTCGTTTGCAGATATGCCGAACGGAAATCGTCGGAGCGGTGACCCTGGAGTGGATCAGGTCTGGAGGGAGTAGCGGAAGAAAAAGAGGAGCGCCGAAAAGTCGAGCGCTCGTGCTGAAAGTTCGAGCACTCGTGTTGAGGGGTCGAGCTCTCGATCTCCCCTCATAATCAACCAAAGCTCTTCTTCCGAGGGGGTTGAGGTTAGGCATATCTCGAGGCCTTCTTCCCGTGCTCCCTCAAGAGAGGCCTCGAGTCAGGCCCCTATGCAGACTGCTGCACCCCTCGCCTCCGTTGTGGTATCGGAGCCACTGATGGTGGTCGAGGTTGATGTTGCCGATGTCATTGAACCGACCGAAGCTGTCGGCCAGAAGCGGGAGATGCCCTCCCATGGGGAGGAGGATCTTAGAAAAAGGAGGCGGGCGGAAGAGGATGATCCTCTGCCTTTGCCCTTGGAGAAAGGTATGGGGCTCGTCCCTCTCGAGTCACAGGGGGCGATCGAGACTCCTTCGACATCTCTGGCTCCTGTGACACCCCTTCTGGATCAGTGGCCCTGGGGTGGCATTGTGTCACCTGTCCCTCTAGTTGGCCCGGTCCCAGTGGAGTTTAATCGAGTTTTGCAGCTCAATCAGCTTTCGGCCGGCTCACCAGGATTCGTACGAGGTGATCTTCACCAACCTCCCTTCGAAGGTGGAAGGGAGGAGTCGACCCTGTTGGACTTTGGGACGATTACTCAATTGGAGAACTCGATTCTCACTAGGGACCTGCAGATTTTTCAGAGGTTGGACCTCGAGCGAGTAGCCAACTTCTTTGTGGGAAGCAGATACCAGGTACGTCGTCTGTCTTCAGTCTATTGATGCTCGAGTTAACCGTCCCTGACTAATCTTTTCTGCAGATGTCCGTTCTCAACGCCGTGTTGCGTCGTCAAGCCATCGACTAGATCAAAGGAGGTCGACGAGTGGCAGACGTAGAGCGTAAGGCATTCGAGCTGGAGGCTTGGACGAAGGAAGCAGAGGAGGACCTGAAGAAAGCCCTTGCTGCTAAGGCGATGTCCGATTGGGCTGCTGTAAAGGCTAAGAATAGTCTCTCGTCCATATCGGTCCTCCGTAAGTCCGCCGAGCTCTAGTGGAGGACGGAGAAGGCTCAGCTCGAGACGGAGCTTGACGATTTTAAGAAGGAAGCTATCGAGCTCCGAGCCAAAGCTTTCGACTCCGAGAGGTGGGTGGAGGCTTGCAAGGCAGAGGCCGTTGAATTTCAGACCAGAATCGTCGAGCTCGAGGAGGCCGCTGCAAAGGAGAAGGCAGAGCTCACGACAAATTTTACAAAGGAGATGGAAGCTTTCACCGGTGGCTTTGCATCCAGGGCTCTCCTGTTGGATATGGACGACATATATATACCCATGAGGGGATGTATGAGGGCCTATGGACCTCAGATGTCGCGTGCACAAAAGCGTGCGCGAAGGGAACCTTTTCTCGTGTGAAAAGGACCACTCGATAAGTGGAAAAAGTCACTTTATAAGTGCAAAAAGGCACTTGATAAGTGAATGAAGAAGAGGATAAGTGAATGTGCTAATATAGGCTAATAAGCTTATATTTAGTTATTTCCTACAATAACTACCCCTAAAGCCTATAAATATGACCCAAGGGTAAGGCATTTACACTAATCTTACCATGCCATAAGTTTGCATAAGGCAACTTGTGTTCTTCTTCTCCCTTCCATTAAAATCCTCTTCTAAATAGAGATTTAGGCGGTGAAACGCTGCTTCGATCCTCTGTGACGAAGTACTGACCGTTATGGCGAATCCGAGGGCGAAGTTCAGAGATTACGGTGCCGCGTACGCAAGCGTAAGTCTCTCCTCTTCATTCGATCCTAACATCGTTATTTTGACAGGATCCTACATTGGTATCAAAGCCATACAGGTTCGCTCCAGTCTCACCGATGAACGCGACGTTGTCTCTTTCACGAATGAGTATCCTACCATTATGGATATGGTAGGAACGCATCGTGACGGAGAGAACGCAATAGTTGTTCTTTTCACATTAGGGTCTTCTGCCATTACGGATATGGCAGGAACTCTCCGTGACGGGAAGAACTTACCGTTCATCTCGCCAAAATCGTGCTCCTCATGGATGCTGAGTCTCCATTCAATAGGAAATGTATGCTCTCTTCATGTAGAGCGTGAAGTTTGCGATCGCGAAAATGTGTTTTCTTCATTTTTTTTGGCACACGGCCATTGAAGCAAAACCGTTTTCTCGATGAACGGGTGTCCCATCGGAGAAGAAGATGGCGGTGGTTATTCTCAACAGAGAAGATGACATCTTTGGTGCATGAACCCCATGGCCATATGGGCCATGGAGGCTATGCATCCCCCCTCCCCATGCGGAGGGGGTTGGCTACTGCCAATAACAAACAAGGCCACCCCCTCCGGTGGGGGTGTGCGGCCAACCCCATGCGAGGGGGAGGCCGGCCATGGCCAAGAGACCAAGGCCGGCCATGGTCTCGGCCAGGCCGGCCAGGGCCAGGGGGCCCTGGCCGAGGCCAGGGCCAAGGCCGGCCCTGGCAGTGGCCAGGGCCAGGCCAGGGCCTCTGCCGGCACTGGCCGTGGCCAGGGCCAGGCCATTGACGGCCCTTGGCCTCGGCCAGGGCCAAGCCCCAGTCAGCCCAGTGATTGGGGGGGCTTGCGTGGGTGGTGGCTTGCATGGCCGGTCTCTACGGAGCCGGCGGCAGTTGTCTGCGGCAAAATTCTCCTGTAGGGGGGAAGCGCCTGGATCCATACGGGAGCCGGTGACGGTGACTTGCAGAAAAACTCCCCTCAGGGGATGTTCGGCCTTGGCCAAAATTGCAATGGCAATTTTCATTTCAGAGAAGGAATCCGGCCTTTGGCACGGCCAAGGCACAACCTCGGCAATGGCCGGGGAATTGTCAAAATATTCGGTGTAGAACTTGCCGAATATTTTTGCAAATATAACAAGGGTATTTTTAGTACCATAAGGGTACCAAGTTAAAAATTCCCAATTTTTTTGAAAAATACGTTTTCAAAAATGCTTTTCCGCTGCAAAGTACTATAAGAGTACTAATTTTGATAAAGTGATGGGGAAATATTGAAAGTTGTTCTAGATGGTGATTGGGATCGTAATGACTTTTCCGATTCTAGAACAACATCTTCAATATTTTTCGAAAGTAACTTATCAAATAAAATAATATCATTCCAAGTGGGATTTTCCAAGTGGGAGTGATATTAAACTAGTCTGAAATTTCCACATTCGATTGATTCAGCATCTCAATGGATCATGATTCGGCCAGTGGTCTTTTGGACTAGTTTATGGGACACCTCGGCTCTGTCTGAGGATAGTGAACCATGGACTAGCCATTCCCCTGGTCGGTCCGCTGGCCGAGATTGCTGCATTATACAAATGTGTTAAAATAGTGACTAAGTATATGAAATTTATGCATTGTTTTTGATCGCACCTTCTTTTTTTTCATGTATCTTTTGCAGCATTTTAAAGCTAAAATGTCTTCCGCTACCAAGAACATCGTCGCTGAGTTAAACAAAGGTGAAAAACTCAACGGTGATAATTACAAACTATGGTCCATCAAAATACAATATGTTCTAGAGGAGCAAGATGTGCTCGAAACTCTGAAGAACGTAATGATTGAACCACAGTTGGGCACTACGGCCCAACACAGAAGAGACAAGGAAGATTTTGATGCTTGGTCTCAGAAGAACAAGATTGCTCGCATTACGTTTTTGTCCAGTATGGCCGATGACATAATGCGCATCTTTCGAGAGCATGACCTAGCCATGGACATATGGTCCAAGCTAGAAGAAAAGTTTGGTGGCACCTCGGTGTCCAAACTTCGTTCTTTAAATATAAGATTTGATTCATATAAAAAACGTCCAGATCATTCCATGGGAAAACATCTGCGACATATGGCGAATCTCATCTCAGAGTTGAAGGATGCAGGTCATGTGCTCACTGATGAGCAATAAATCCAAGCAGTCATATGTTCTCTACCAAATGGGTGGGACCAAATGAAGATGCATCTCACTCATAATGAGAGCATCAAGAACTTCAGCGATGTTTCCAAGCACCTCGAGTTAGAGGAGGAGTGACTTGCGGCCGCCAAGCCAAGTGCAGAAGTGCACATGGTTGCTAGTTCCTCACACGGGGGAAAGAAACGGAAAAATCGTTCGAAGTTTACTAATGAACGTAATAAGCAACCAGAGTCTACCAAGAAACACAAACATAAGGGCGAGCACAAGAAATGGCACAAGAAGAAGGACTTGAAGAAGATCAAGTGTTTCAAGTGCAACAAGTTAGGTCACTACGCTCGTTCATGTACGAATGGAGGTGACGAGGTAACTTGTAATAACACTAGTTACATATGTGTTTCTAGTTCAATATTTCTTGTAGAATCTAATCCTTTTTGGATAATTGATTCAGGTGCCACCGACTACATAGCTAGGGATAGACGGTCCTTCGTGGAGTATCACCAGATACCCCAAGGAACGAAGTGGATCTATGTAGGAAACAACACGCGTGTTGAAGTGAAAGGCGTTGGGACTTGCAAGCTCGTCTTGGACAACGGCCGCACTATCCTACTTCATGATGTTCCCTTCGCTCCAGATATTCGAAGGAATATTATATCTGTGGTCGTGTTAATGGGTCTTGGTTATAGCTGGTTCTTTCATAATTGTAAAGTGGACTTGTCTTGTAATAATACTCTAATTGGTTCTGGGTATGTATTTAAAGGATTTATTGTATTAAATACAATGTATGATTCCTCATTTAATAATGAAAATTTCCTTGTTGCAAATTCATCAAATTATGAATCAGATATAATTTGTTGGCATGCAAGGCTTGGTCACATTGGACCAACACGAATGGATAGACTTGCCAAACGTGGCCTTCTATCCAATGTTTCAAAGGTCGAAATGTCGACTTGCGAACATTGCCTTGTAGGGAAATCTTGTCGCAAGCCATTTGGTACCGGCACAAGGGCCGAGGTTCCATTACAGCTCATCCATTCAGACATATGTGGTCCGATGAATGTCAAGATAAGACGCGGGAAGTCCTATTTCATCACTTTTATTGATGACTTCACTCGATTCGGTCATATCTATTTGATATCCCACAAAAGTGAAGCATTAACCCGCTTTCAAAACTATATGAGTTTGGTGGAAAATCAATTATATCGCAAGATTAAGGTCTTGCGAACCGATAGAGGCGGTGAATACGAATCAACAAGTTTTAAGGAACTTTGTGATGAAAAAGGCATAGTTCATCAGGTAACTATGCCTTATACTCCGCAACAAAATGGTGTTGAAGAAAGGAGAAATAGGACTTTAATGGAAATGGTCCTTTCAATGATGGCGCAAGCTAACTTGCCAATCACCTTTTAGGGTGATGCATTCTTGACGGCCGCTTTCATTTTAAACCGCGTACCCTTGAAATCAGTTAGCTCCACTCCTTATAAGTTGTGGAACCAAAGGTCTCCTGACTTAAACATTTTAAAACCTTGGGGATGTGCATCCTACGCACATATTTCCTCCCATAAGTATGGCAAACTTGGGCCAAGGGGGAGGAAATGTATCTTTATACGATACGCAGAAAACTCCAAAGGTTATGTTTTCATTGGTCAGGAAGACAATGGAGGTCTAATTGAATTTGAGCCGAGGGATGTCACTTTCTTGGAAAATGAGTTTCCAAGACAGTGCGAGATAAGTCAGGACTTATCTCTATTTGAGATTAATGATCAAGAAGGATTACCTCATTCGAGTGGGAGAATTCTTGGTGAAGACGAAAATACGTTTCAACCTTCACCAATGGATGATACGAATGATGCTAATCCTATTCCATACGGGAATAATGATCCAAGTGGGAGAAATTCTAACGACATTCCAAGTGGGAGTGATATTAGAATTGTTCTAAATTCGAGTCAACAAGGACATGAAGAATCTCAAATACGACGTAGTAGTCGTACAAGGTTAGCTCCTCTAAGATTTGAGGATGAATTCCCGCAAACCTTTATGACTTTACTACAAGAAGATGACGAACCTGCTACTTTCAAACAGGCCGTATCATGCCCTGCAAAAGACAAATGGATGTAAGCGATGAAGGAGGAATTAGAATCCATGAAAGTTAACCAAGTCTGGGACTTGGTTGACTTACCCAGAGGACGTAGCACTATTGGGAACAAATGGGTTCTCAAGATCAAGCATAAGGCTGATGGCTCTATAGACAGAAATAAAGCTCGCCTTGTCGCGAAAGTTTTTACGCAACAGGAAGGGATAGGCTACGAAGAGACCTTCTCACCTGTTGTTCGTTTTACCTCGATTCGCTTGATTCTAGCTATGGTAGCTTGCTTAGACCTTGAATTACATAAGATGGATGTAAAGACTGCCTTTCTCAATGGAGAATTGGACGAGGAGATCTATATGGAACAACCAACATGGTTTGTAAAAGAAGGAAACGAACATAAGGTTTGTAAACTTCGTAAGTCCATATATGGTCTTATACAATCCTCGAGGCAATGGTATATACGATTTCAAGAAGTTGTCTTATCAAATGGTTTTTCCATGCTTGATGAAGATAACTGTGTATATATCAAGAGGATTAAAAGCAAGTATGTTATTATGTCTCTATATGTAGATGACATTTTAATAGCCGGAAATGACAAGGGATTTGTGATGAATATCAAGGCTTGGCTTTCATCAGTTTTTGAGATGAAAGACATGGGAGAAACCGCATATATCCTTGGAGTTAAGATTTCAAGGAATCGTTCGAAGAAACTTCTTTCTCTTTCACAAGAGACTTATATAAAAAAGGTTTTAGAACGTTTTAATATGTAGGACTGCAAGTCCATTGATACTCCTATAAGCAAATGCGATAATTTATGTCTGAAATCGTGTCCAAAGAACCAAAAAGAAAAAGGAAATTATGGAAAAAGTTCCATATTCCAGTGCAGTTGGTAGTCTTATATACGCTATGATGTGTACAAGACCGGACATCTGTTTTGCCGTTGGAATGGTAAGTCGTTACCAATCCAATCCAGGGCAAGTACACTGGAAAGCGGTTAAGAGGATAATGCGGTATCTTAAAGGAACTGCGGACTATGCTTTATGTTATCAAGGAGATGCCTTGAGGCTCGAAGGCTACACTGATGCTGATTGGGCAGGTGATCTCGATGAGCGACGATCGACCTCAGGATATGTTTTTCTACTCGGATCTGGTGCAATATCCTGGAGTAGCAAGAAGCAATCCTGCATCGCACTTTCAACTATGGAAGCCGAGTTTGTAGCATTTAGCATGGCGGTCCAAGAAGTTGTTTGGCTTAGAAAGTTCTTAGACAGGCTAATTGATGCAAAGGACTCAGGTGTTGTACCAATACACAGTGACAGTCAAGCATCTATAGCATATGTCAAAGATCCAAAATTCCATTGTAAGACCAAACACATTGATATCCGCTACAAATTTGCAAAAGACTTTGATAAAACCAAGAAGGTAGACATTAGGTACATATCTACGCATGAGATGATAGCGGATCCTCTTACGAAGGCGATCCCCAGAGATGTGTTTTACAAACACTTATCATCTCAAGGATTGCGTAAGAGCTGAGTTATACCAATGTATATTCCCATGTCTATGAATGATCAAATTTAATAAAAGAATAAGTTCTTTTCGACATTGCATATGGGTTTCTTGAAAATGTTTGTGTACATTTCTTATATCTCAGCTGTATTTTCTAGTATGTCGGACAGATTGAGGTTGGCTCTCTCACATGAGCAACCGCCTTTATTCTATCAGACGGATAAGATAAAGATGAGACCTGTTTAAAGTCAAAATCTTTAGACGGATGATTTAGAGTCATGACTTAAACAAAATGGTCGTATGAGATATCTGCATCATATGGATGCTTACAAAAGATCTAAAAGGATTTTTTTTCCTATCTGTCTTATGCGGGATGTGGGTCCAGGAGATTAAAGAGTAGTAAAAGTGACTCAAAGTCAGACATGTTGGTGTCTGATCATCATCCTTTCAACATCATTAAGACATACGCTCCCTGGGAAAGGAGTGATGTTGTAATACGTATTCATACTACGTATGCATTTGACCATTGGGTTAGAATAGTAATTGTGTTTACTATTATGTAAGACCCAAAGACCACATGGGTCTTAACTCATTACCCTTATGGACTCTAATTGGTTCCGTTAGATTTGACTGGGTGATTACTATCTTAGCATGTTGCTTATGGATTATGGTCAATTCGGTCCGGTGGGGCATGTTAGAAAAGCAAGTCAAGTCAAGATCGAAAGGATCGCAAGAAGAGGAAGATTAATTTCATATTCACATTTGGACTTTAAAGATTCAAAGCTGGCCAGCCAATTGTAATCCAGATGGGATTCAATTGTTGAATATAAAGTATAAGAAATGTGAAGAAATAATCTAGGGAAAAGCATGTGTTAATCTACTCAACTTTGCACCTCGAGGAGTGTTGTGTATCTCTAACAAGTGCACAACAGCGGACTCTATGTGCATGACGGTCACACGGTCTATTTCTCGGTATGATAAACAGAAGAACTAAAGGAAAAGATGTTTCCTTACAATCCCCTCAAGTGTGAGTGGGAGATGTTGGATATGGACGACATATATACACCCATGAGGGGATGTATGAGGGCCTATGGACCTCAGATGTCGCGTGCACAAAAGCGTGCGCGAAGGGAACCTTTTCTCGTGTGAAAAGAACCACTCGATAAGTGGAAAAAGTCACTTTATAAGTGCAAAAAGGCACTTGATAAGTGAATGAAGAAGACGATAAGTGAATGTGCTAATATAGGCTAATAAGCTTATATTTAGTTATTTCCTACAATAACTACCCCTAAAGCCTATAAATAGGACCCAAGGGTAAGGCATTTACACTAATATTACCATGCCATAAGTTTGCATAAGGCAACTTGTGTTCTTCTTCTCCCTTCCATTAAAATCCTCTTCTAAATAGAGATTTAGGCGGTGAAACGCTGCTTCGATCCTCCGTGACGAAGTACTAACCGTTGTGGTGAATCCGAGGGCGAAGTTCAGAGATTACGGTGCCGCGTACGCAAGCGTAAGTCTCTCCTCTTCATTCGATCCTAACATCGTTGTTTTGACAGGATCCTACATCTCCTCCTCCCTCTTAGGCTGGCAGGCCTTAGTTTAAGTTTCTTGTAATTTTTTAGTCTTCCTTACTTTTCCTTTTGTAATGAAAATAATGAAAGACTTTTTGCAATTTTTACGTACTTTTGCGCTTCTCGTTACTTGAATATATGTCTGCGTATGACCCTTCAACGACCCAACTTCTAATTTTGTAGAAATCGAAGGTAAGTTTCATCGTTGATAAGTTAGGTGCATTCAATCGGTGAACACAATCTTTCAAACCATAATCCACGCTTTGTTTGGTAGCGAGGGGTGAGGCCCCTTCGACTTACGACCGATGAGTATCGGGGGTCGTTCAGTGGCAAGGGGGATCCCTTGATTTACGGCTGACAACAAGGATCGTTCGGTGGCGAGGGGTGAGGCTCCTTCAACTTAAGGCAGACGAGCGTCGTGGGTCCTTCAGTGGCAAGGGGGGATCCCTTGACTTACGGCTGACGACAAGGATCGTTCGGTGGCGAGGGGTGAGACCCCTTCGAATTACGACCGATGAGCGTCGTGGGTCGTTCAGTGGCAATGGGGGTTCCTTTGACTTATGACTGACGACAAGAATCATTCTGTGGCCAGGGGCGAGGCCCCGTTAACTTACGACTGATGAGCGTCATGGGTCATTCAGTGGCAAAGGGGACCTTTGAGTTACGACTGACGACAAGGTTCATTCGGTGGCAAGGGAAGAGGCCCCTTCGACTAACGGCCAATGAGTGTCGTGGGTCATGCAGTGACAAGGAAGATCCCTTGACTTACGGCTAACGACAAGGATCGTTCGATGGCGAGGGGTGAGGCCCCTTCGACTTATGACCGACGAATATCGTGGGTCGTTCAGTGGCGAGGGGGGACCCATCGACTTACGGCTGACGGCTATGGTTAGAAAATGGTTGGACAAATATCGAAAGACGATCGACTTTGTATTTATCATGATTAGACATAAGATAAAAGATGAAGTTAGATTTCAATCATTTACCCTTACTCGTACAATCATGGATAATACTTCAGCAGGTGATCAGCGTTCCAAGTATGAGGATGTTCTCTATCATCCATTGTAGCGAGTCGGTAGGTGGCGGGACCGAGCACATCGATCACTGTGTAAGGTCCTTCCCACTTCACAGCGAGCTTCCCTTGCTTGAGAATCTTGTGAGTGAAAGCAACCTTACGCAGCACCAAGTCACCTACACAGAAGCTGCGTTCGCGGACCCTTGAGTTGAAATAGCAAGCCATGCGTCCTTTTTGTTCAATGAGGGTCGCCAGAGCCTGTTCGTGGATCTCGTCCACCAGTTGTAGGTTGAGTTCGAGTCCTTCCGAGTTTCTTCCTTCGTCATAGTATTGGAGAAGACGCAATCGCTTGTTAACTTCCACTGGGACAACAGCCTTGCATCCATAAGCCAGCATGAATGGTGTTTTCCCATCGAGGTTTTGTGGGTCGTTCTATACGACGATAGTGTACTAGGGATTTCTTCTGGCCAGATCCCTTCGAGCCCAGTTATTTGCTTTTGAAGGGGTCCGAGGATGCTTTTGTTGGCTGCCTCCGCCAATCCATTCGACTGGGGATGAGCGACAGAGGCGAAGTGCAGATTGATCTTCAGCTCAGAGTAGAAGTCTCTAAAATCGGTGCTGTTGAATTGTGTCCCATTGTCCGTCACAATGGAGTGTGGGATGCCAAAATGATAGATGATGGACTTCCAGATGAAGCTCCAATCTTCCTTCCAGGTGATCCGTGTCACGCCCCGCTTTCCAAGTATGGAAGGCGAGACGTGAAGAGGTCCGCTCAGACTTGAAGCTGTGAAGCTACAGTCTGATAAGCGTCTGTGTGTTCATCCATTTGCAGATTCTTGCATTGCAATGAAACAACAACAACAATAATAATAATGAACGCAAGCAATAAAATAACCAACGTTCAAAAACATTCATTTCATTATTCCAAATATTCATAGATATAGTCATAAAATATAGGTACAAGAGTCTGAAATGAAAGGCCCCAAGCATGGCCGAAACTACAACAAGAAAAAGGTGCTACGCACCGAACAACCTAACAGCAGCTACTAGAAAACAAACAACAACTAAGAGGAACCTCCAGCTGAGACTAGGGTAGAACTCCGGTGTCCTCGAACTGGACGTCAGCAAAAGCCTCAAGAAAGACATCAGCAACCTGGTAGTCCTCAGCAACTACCTCAAACTCAAAGCCTGACATGTGACACCCAAAGAGAAAATGGCACATGTCAGAAAAAATCTCCAAAGGAAAAGGGGACTTTTGTGCAAGGAAACATAAAAGTAATGGCAGTTATAGAATGAGTGCAACTAGCAGTTTAAATATAATGACATGGAATTTTATTTCATGAATGCAACAATTTAAATGAACTTGATATTTTGCAACGCATGACACGTCGTAGCAAAAAGCTATTAAACAATATTCACCAGTTCACAATAAAAACAGGCATTCACAATGTGCATATGGTTTACGCCTTACAACTGAAGTTACTAATCGGGAACACTTCTACGCTGAGTGGCCGCTTAACCCTACCCCTCCACGTGTATATGGACTGGTGCACATCTTCTGGATCACGAGCCAGGAAGTGTTTATGACATAGGGTTGACCTAGTCTCATTCATGATGTAGGAGTCAAAATTCTACTCGCCACAGCTTACATTTCAATTGTAGCGTGTGCTACACATTCACGAAAAAACTTTCAAATGCATGAAATGACATGCGATATGCAACATGATAGTATAACAAGCAGATATTGAAGGCGTACAGTTATATCAAAAGTAAACATGACATGTGATATGCATGAAATGACATGGCAAGGGTGTCGGACCTAGCTTCGTTGTCAAGTTAGATCAAGTTGGTGTCAAATCTAGCTTCGTTGTCAAGCTAGATCAAGTATGGACATCTAGGTGACTATCATATCATCGCCTAGTCTCTTTTACACAAAATTACAAAATGGCCTAAACATGGCCTAACAATCAACTGAGCAAGTTTCACTTGCCTGATACAACGTCTGTAAACTCAGTTCAACGGTCCAGAATCTCTTCCTATGTGCTCAATCACTAATCACCAATCCTACAGTCCCGTATTCAATTATCTTAAATTAGTGATTTAACCAAAACAATAAAATTACAATTTTTATCTTGTTAAACGAGTGGGTGCGGGTTCCTACGGATCGGGGTATACCTGAAACGACGCGAGAGCTACACTGAAGTCGGGTAGCGACGTCAGGGGTTGGATTCCGGTAGTGTGCAAGGTACGACGACAACTAGAGACAACGGTAGCACGATGCACGAACGACAGCGAGCAAGGGAAGTTGCGGCCTGTTGCTGTTGTGCACGGATCTGGGGGTCGACGGGGGGCGTGGCCTGGAGATATGGTCGCTGGTCGGAGCAAGGTAAAACTATGCAGAAAAAGGGGAGAGGGAGATCGTCAGATTTTTGAGGGGAGCGGGGCTGTTTTGGGGGTTTCGGCCAAGGGAGTTATGACCAAGGGAAGATGGGGGTGTTGGGGTGACGCGAGGGGAGGAAGATGGCCCGATGTGGGCGGCCGACGGCAGCTACAAGGGGGTGTTGCTGGCGTCTTTGTGGTGGGCGCCGGCAGTTGGGAAGGCCGGAGGTGGTCGGAAAGATGTGGTGGAGGACAGCTGATCGGCAGTTTTTAGCAAGGGAAGTCGACGGTTTGTAGCTGGAGCAAGGGAGAGGGGAGCTGTCGTGCGGTTGAGATGGGGTGCCCTATCCTACCCCGCTCTCACACTAGAATTTCTCTCCACTATCAAAATTGAGACGGGGTCAAATATCGATTTTCGCCTTCGAAACTGAAACTTCTGTGCCCCAGTGACCACCATCAACGATATTTTCGATTTTTCTAATCTTGAAGGCAACATCCTCCCCTATGAATTGCATGCCGACTTTGATGTCAACCTTTTTGGGGACGCCTCACATTACACGATCATTATCCTCGAGGCAAGGCCAATGCATCTTCCATTATCCACCCGGTCTTCCGTCTCGCCCATCACATTATCTCTAGCACCTTCTTTTCACGGGATGAGTTCGGCACCGTGACCATCCCAGATTTATTCATTTTATGGGCGATGACCTTTCCTTACATTCCTGGTGTTGATGGGATTACTTCGTGCATACGCATCAATGCCGCTGCGTGGCTGATTCAAAAGCTTATTGATATTAGCCGCGCAAACAAAGGAAAATACTGCTGCGGTGGCCTCATCACTATCATTGCACTACACCCTCCCGTCAACATCGTGCTTCCCCCTGATTTGCCTCGTGCCCCAGGATCCACCTATCTTGACATCGATGTCCTGAGGCACACCCATATGATCAAACTGCTAGACGGCGGTCAGTTTGCTTTCCATTATGACCATCCCCCTACCCATTACACCATTATCCCCAACCCTGACTGTGTCACCATCGAGCTTCCAGGAGATTGGTCATTTCCACCCGATCCTGAGTTTCTGGGGGCTACACCTTTAGTTTGTTCTCCCTGACGCTCCTAGACCACATTCCCCTGCCATCTACTTGGGCGAGCAGGATATCCCTAAGTTCAGAGGAGACCTGACGTGCCCGTGCCACGCGGCCGGCGGCACGGGGAGGGGGGGTGGGTGGGTTAGATATTTGTAACTGCAAGCGCATGGTGTTGTAGTGTGGCTTGGGGGTCGAACACAGGGAGGCTAGGATGTGCTTGTGTCAAGGAGGACCAAAATCACCCCGTGGGCAAGCTAGCCCGAATCGGTTGATGGGTTGTCACGGAAAGTAATGCAAGGTATGAACAATAAGAAAATAAACCCGGGACTTTGGTTTCCACTCCAACGAGCGACTCTCGCCGATACGGCCTACGGGTAGGATAGCGATCGGAATTAGGGTCTAATGGTGAGACGTTGCCTCTGAAAGTGGTACCGGCATCCCATGGGCCCGATATTCCGGTCGGTGCCCAGGATGATACACCGGACTTCTCGGATTCGATCAGTGGGCACTCCCGTGTCCATTAACACTGATCGATTCCGGGAGCACTAAGCTCGCAACGATAACTCCCAACGTCTCATCCTGTCGCTCCCGCGCGCTAGGATTCGGCGTCTACGCTAAGGGCGTGAGCTATGGCTAGGGAGTCAACCGCCAAGTTTATTCCCCCTTGGCCCAACGGTCAAAGGCGGTCTTTTTCCCGCCGATGACAATGAAACACCCCGCGTAACCGTAAGAATCCTAATCCCTATCGATTTCCTAACCCTATGGATGCATCGGGAAGAGCCCCCGAAGGGGCTTCCGCCAAAATCCCAGATTTGGGAACTACTCACAAAAATTCATTAAAAAGCGATCTAAATGAAAATGAACCGTTGGAATCATAATCAGACGATTGGAATGTGGAAGTAATAGAGCAATTAAGACAATACTAAAATTTGAGAAAGATCCAAAAACTTACAAAAGAACAGTAATTACAGCCGTCACAATAGGAGAAAATAGTAAAAACTAGCAGTTCCCCGTTTCTGGAACCCTAGGGGTTCTATTTATAGACTCTCGTATCACCCGATCGGTTGACAAGTCAACCGATCGGGTGATCCGCTACAGATAATAACAAAAAACGACGAACTTTCACCCGGTCATATGAACCGGTCGGTTGAGTTCTTGGAGTGACCGGTTGGATCTTGGCGCCATCGGGTGAAGTGATTGGTTGGGTGCCCGTGTCTTCGGCTCTTCAGCATCAGCTACAGATGAACCGATCGGGTGAGAGTCACCCGATCGGTTGGAATTTGGCTCGAGAAGACAGAGAGTTGGCCCCCAGTTGAACCGGCCTGTGAACCGGTCGGGTGACTTTCACTTGAGCTCCGGCTGAGACCTGGTGGTGCACGCGTGCATCACCCGATCGGTTGGAGATGACCAACCGACCAGGTGAGGGGCTGAAAAGTGGCAATCTTCGTCGTTTGACCCCCTGGATCACGCGTGACTCCTCCCGTTGCTTCGGGGACTTGAGATATCGTCGTTAAACGTCCCCTACGCGGGCAATCTCCTGCAAACATGGAGAAACAAAGAAAAGTGAAAGAAAACGAGAAAATACGAGAAAACGAATAAAAGACGGCGGAAAATACGGAGAAACACAAAAGAAAATGTGTGTGAATATACGAAATATAAACGCACGTCAAAATCCCCCAAGCTGAACTCGTCCTCGTCCTCGAGGAAGACGAGTGAAAGTAGGAGCTCGGAGGGAGAAAATAGTGAGAAAGAGAGAAAAAGAAAACTCTATATCCTAGATCGCCCGTCAGAGCCAACAAAATCAAAAACGACACACCAAGCAAGCAAACGTCAAATCACATCACTAAACCTAGGAAAACGAGTCCAAATAAGTGTCGTGGGCCCACGCGGTGAAGCGCGTGTGAGTGCGGTCGTGTGCTAGCAAATGGTGTCGCTTTCTACAATGTGCTATGAGCTCATATACGCAAATCCAGGAGATGACCCATATACCGATTCGAATTTGAAATTGCGGTGAATATTAGTTCAAGCATGCCTGAGAAGAGTATAAGAAGTGAAACGTATCATGCATCGGGGACTTCACAATTAGGGTCAAGGAAATCACGCCACTATAGCCTAGATACTAGCTAAAAATTTCCTAAGCCAAGTGTTTTCGAAAACGATGGGGGTTGAGATGATGTGGAGTAGAACACTCTGTGCAAATTCTCGCCTTCCCTTTATTCTCGGTAGATAGGAAAAATATTCACACTTGCAATTTTTTTTGGGTTTTGGGTATTTGTATTTTTTTTTGGCTTTTTGGCTATACAAAATTTTTCTTTTCTTTTCTTTCTGGGGTTTTCTTTTCTTTTCTCTTTTTTTTTTGGATTTTTGGATTTTTGGCTATACACATGTGTACTCTCCCAAGTGGGAGAACGGTACACGACGAGGGGATTTCCACCAAGTAAAACAAAAAAAGAAGTCGAAATCTAAACACTTGGGCAAAGGAAACTATTCTCGCTAAATAGAGCATAGGCTAAATGGGTTATCCTAGTCCTTAATTGTGTAATCCCGACGCATGCGAATTGAAATATACGATATAAATATAGCATGCATATAGTAGAAGCAAGTACCACATATTCAAATCGAAGCATGATAATCTAGGGGTCATTCCTGGACAGGTATATAAAGTAAAATCACAAAGTAGAAGCACACCAAATAGCTAGGCACGACGCACAACTCACAAAAAGCTAAGTGGACCCACGATGCGTGAAATGCAAGAGAACTCGAAATCCTAGGGTTAGTGAATGTGATTATCGATGCCATGCTAGGTGTGTGTGATTTTGTGGCGATTCATCATAGGGTTCATCTCTAGGAGAAAGAGATAAAAAGAAGAAAAGAAAAATAAAAATAAAAAATAAAAAACACGATGAAAACGACATAAAAACGAAAAAGAAGGACTCAAATGACGCACACAGTGCGACTCCCCCAAGTTGAAGTTTGCATTGCCCTCAATGCAATATGAGTGAGTACGGGAGGGCAATGAAGATGGGGGGGAATACGCACCGACACAAAAAGAAATGAAAACGAGGAAAACACAGAGATGAAACTGAAAATAAAGAAAGATCAAAATCAAAATCAAACGACACAAAAATAGAAATAAAACCACATGACACGACACTCAAAAGGGGAAAAACAAGCACACACACAAAAATGAGAAAAACAACAAAACACGACAACACACCAAAATAGACGTCCGCCAAGCTAGACATGACAGTGCTAGCAAATAAAATGTGACCGTGAAATGCAGAGATATGCAAGGGGGAGTCAAAAACAAACAAGGTGAAATCAGAAAGCAGGAGAAGGTGAGTCCTCGTCCTCCTCGGAAGAGGGTGTGGCTGGGTGGTCGGGGGAGGCTGGGGGTGTGTGGAGAAGTGGGGAATGAGGTGGAGGAGTAGGGGCAGCGGTGGTATGAACGATGGAAGGAGTGTCGGTGGAGGTGGGTGGTGATGGTAGAACGGCGATCAAGGCGGTGGTGAGAGGAATAGAAATGGGGGAAGAAGATGTGGTGGTGACGGTAGTGGGTGGTGGTGGGAGAGATCTGGAGCGCACCGGCAATTTCCTCTGACGCACGTATGCAGTGATGGAGGAGGAGGGAGGGGGTAGGGTGGGTGCGATGGAAGTGGTCGGGAGGGGAGAAGTGGATACCGGGATGGGAATAGATAAGGGGGGAGAAGAATGTGGTGAGGGAGGTGATGGATGTGGGGATGTGTGGGAGGGTGGAGGAGAAGATCGTCGAGGTGGTGAAGGTGGAGGTGGTGAAGGTGGAGGTGGTGAAGGTGGAGGTGGACCGTGGATGTGAGTGAGAAGGCGAAGAATGGCGGCCACGTTCCTCTCAAGTGCGATGAAACGTGGGTGAGTGAGAAAAGAGGATGGTGATGGGTCCGAGGAGGCAGAGGACATGGCGAGCTCACTGAGGGCAGCGACCTCCCTTTCAATACCAAGACGGGCGGAGACCTGGCGGCGACCAAAAGATGTGGACTGACGTGAGGCAGAAGTGGTGCCGGCAGGTAAGGTGGAAGTGGTGCCGGCGGCAGTGGTCATGCCGGCATAGGAGACAAGGCCAGAAATGGCCGCAAAGAGGTGCTCAGACGTGATGGGCCCCGGAACAGAAACAGGACGACTCGGGCCAGCCCCTATATCTCCCCGAGACGCAGGGATATCCTGCTCGCCTGAGTGGGCGGCAGGGGACGGTGGTCTGCGTGCATCCGCGGGAAGGAAAGGAAGGTTCAACCCCGCTAGGAAGTTGGGATCGGGTGGGAAGGTCCAATCTCCCACAAGAGCTATGGTCATGCGAGCGGGGTTGGGGAGAATGGTGTAAGGGGCTGGGGGTGGCCATAATTGAAGATGAAGCGGCCATCGGAGTGGGGTCTAATCATGTGAATGTGCCGCAGGACATCAATATCTAGCTGTGAGGGTCCTGCGGCAGCGGGAAGATTATTGGGGATGGGAATATTAAATTGGGCGTAAGAACAAATGATAGTAATGATGCCCCCACAACAAAATTTCCCCTTACCGGCCCGGCTGATCTCGAGAAGCTTGTAAACAAGCCAATCGCCGCCATGGATGGGGACGGTAGGGGCCCTGAAGCTAATCCCATCATCGTCCCGGACAAAAGGGAAAGTCATGGCCCATAGGATAAAAAGGTCAGGGATAGTCACGGTGCCGGACTCGTCCCTGGGAAAAAATACAGATGATATGATCCTGTGGGCCAAACGAAACATGAGATGAATGATGGAGGATGCCTTGGCCCTTCCTCGGGGATAGTCATGGAGCAGTGTGAGGCGGAACCAGAATTGATCGACGTTAAACTCGGGCGTGTACCCGTAGTGTCGGATGGAGTCATCCCCAAGATTGGGGAAACCAAATATATCGTTAATTGTGTTCAGATTTGTGGTGACACTCCTGTTACGCACCCGGAATTTTATGATCGACCCGGACTCCCAAACAAGTGTAGAGAGAAATTCGAGGGTGAGTGCCGAGTAGGATACGTCAGATGCATTAAGAAAGGCCAACCAGCCTAAGTTAGCGAAAAGAGATTCGACTTCGGTGTAGACACCGAGATCGACCAGTGACTGTGTGTGCGGGAACTTAGTTGATAGATTCCCCCGAGCATCGAGCCTACGATAAAAATCCTTGTGTTCCTGGTTCCTAAAGATATACCCATGCGGGCCCAACATTGGGTCCACAGGGGGGATAACAGGCGGGGGAGGGCCAAGTGTAAGTGCTCGTGTGTGGGAAGGGGGACGTGTTTGTTTCCGTCTCTTTCGAGACGGTTCCTCCTCCCGCATAATCTCCTTCCCCTTGTCTTTATCCTTAGTCATGCGTGAGTGTGCGTTTATGAATGAGTGCAAAAGCAATGAATGCACACTAACACAAGAAAAATGAGCAAGCACAATTTATAGGGCAAAAATAGAAATATGAGCGTAGGAGCGAGTGTACCCAAGCGAAATGGCGAAGCTTGCCCGTAGATGTCCCCACACTGTGCAATGAGAGTAGCATGGAGCCGCAGCGACCTCTTTCAGCAAGAATTTTCGAAATGGGCGTTGTTTGGGGGGAATTAGGTCAGAAACTCGAAATGAAAGGAGAGAGGGAGTGTAAATGATGGAGAGATTGATGGAGGGGGTGGGGAGAGGGAGTATTGGAGGAGTGGAGGACGTGGGGGAGTGAATCGGGCTGTTGGGGAGCAGAGGCAGGCGAAACGACTGCGGAAATGGCGATCGGGCAAGGGCGGAACGAACGGGTGGTCGGGGGGGTTTATAGGGTTTTAAGTCGAACCGATCGGGTGACTTGTCACCCGATCGGTTGACGGTTAGGTCAAAAATTCTTGCCGAAGAAGTGCTACAGGCGAACCGGTCGGTTGACTTGTCAACCGATCGGTTGGCCGCTCCACTCATTTTCCCGAGAATTGAGGGTCGCTCACCCGGTCGCTTCAACCGATCGTGCTCTAACTCAACCGATCGGTTGATGTTTCCCAAAAATTTCCTGAGAATTCTCCCCAGATCACCCGGTCTATCACCCGGTCTCTCTATTCTTCAACCGATCGGTTCATTTGGGGACAGTTGCGGCTTTTATCTGATACATCCCAACCGATCGGTTGAGTTATCAACCGATCGGTTGGGGCTTTGTTTCCTGCAAAAACCAGCAGATTGTCTAAGTCCCTGAACGGATGTTCTTGCGGCTGATTTTATTTATAAAAATAGATAAAATAAAGTAAAAAATAACACTAAAAAGTGGGGCAAAATTTTAGAGCATGGGTTGCCTCCCATGAAGCGCACTTGTTTAACGTCGTTGGCTCGACGCCCGCAAGTGATATTCACGGTGGTTGATACGGGTGATGCCCGAAGTTCGGCATCTCTTCTTCCTCAGAGCTTAAGGCCTTTGGAGTAGTCAGTGGCTGGAGAAAGATTTGCTCGACTACCCTCTCCTTGTTTTTGGGATCCGGGGGCTTCTCCCTCAAATTGGCGTCCACCGCCATCTTTTTCAGGATCCGGACCTCATCGCCGGTGAGGTCCATGGGTTCTTTTCCTTTTCTCCTCGCGGGAGGAGACTTAGGGAATTCGGGAGGGGTCGTACGTGCTGCACTCGCTTTCCCAGCAGCGTCATTGATCTTGGGGCCGTCTTGGTCTTCTGAATCCCCCAAGTCATCAGGGGGGTTTCTTAAGAGAATCTCCCAGGAGCTCTCTTCAGCAGCTTTATCTTCTTCCACCTCCAGCAAATTACACCGAGGGTCATCTGGGGGATCGGGGTATTTCATGGACAACCCCAGATCAAACTCAACCTTTTCTCCGCTGACGTTTAGCGAAAGTTTTCCGTTCTTCACATCAATCAAAACGCCAGCAGTGGCCATGAAAGGCCGTCCCAGGATGATGGGGGTGTGTGCGTCTTCAGGCATGTCCATGACTACGAAGTCCACTGGCACATGCACCCCTTTTACATTGACGGGGAGGTCATCCACAATCCCCACCGGATATTTGACCGACCGGTCAATAAGTTGTAGGGTCATACCGGTGGGCTCCAGATCACCCATTCCTATCCTTTTATACATCGATAAGGGCATCAAACTGACACTCGCTCTGAGATCGACGAGTGCACGATGAATCGTTACTGCCCCGATCGTGCAAGGGATTGAGAAGCTCCCCTGGTCTTTAAGTTTCGGCGGATTTGCCCTCTGGATGAGAGCGCTACACTCCGCCGTCAACACTACTTTCTCCTTTCTAGACCCTCTCGTCACCAAATCTTTCAAGAATTTAGCATAGGAGGGGATCGTCTCTATGGCTTCGAGGAAGGGGATTTGTAAACTCAGGTCCTTGACCATGGCGAAGAACTTGCCATATTTCTCGTCGATTTTGGCCTGAGCTTACCGTTGTGGAAAAGGCACAACGGGTTTGAACACTTTCGGGCTACCTTCCTCGTTCTTCTTCTTCTCTTCTTCAGAGACTCCCTCCGGAGTCTTAGGATTTGATGACGAAGCACCGGCGTCATTTGATTTTTCGATCGGTCGCTCGACGACCAATGGTGCTTCCGGTCTGTTAGGGGGCACTCTAGTAGGAATTTGTGTCCCGCTTCTCAGAACGATAGCGAACACATTTGCGTGCTCGTGCACGAGTGCCGACGTTTGGGTTGCTCCCCTCGGGTTCACCTCCGGTTGTGGCGGCAATTGGTTTTGTGACCTTGAGAGGGTCGCCACTTGTAACCCCAGCTGGGTTACTTGGTCCGTGAGGGCCCGCTGACCCATTTTCAGCTTTTGATTGATCTTCTCCTGGTTGGTTATATATTGAGTCAAGAGAGACTCAACCGGAGAGACGGCCCTCTGTTGGCCATACTGCTGCTGTTGTTGATTCCTGGGGGCGTGAAATTGTTGCTGAGGCTGCTGCTGATATTGTTGCTGCTGAAACTGACTCTGATGTGGCCTAGCCGGCTGATATGTTTGTTGCTGCGGCTGCTGAGGCGGCGAGGGCTGGAATGGTGCCCTGTAACCAAAGTTAGGGTGGTTCCGGTTGTTTGGAGAGTAGGCCGGGTTGGAATTGGTTCTTGGTGGATACGGCGCATTTCCCGTGGGGTTGTAAAATAGTGCGCTCGCCTGATCCAACGGTGGTGAGACGTCACCACCGTCAAATTCCCCAAAAATTTTAGATTCTACCGCTGCAATCTGTTGTGCACCGGCCCCACCGGCTCCTACCATTAGTGCGGAGATCTGGGTCGAAAGCAAGTCAAATTTGCTTGAAAGTTTGTCGACGTCCTCGACTCTGTGTATACCCCCAGACCTGGGTGTGGCTCTCTCGTCACACCACCGCTCATTGTTGGATGCCATATTTTCCAGAATATGTCCGGCATCTTCCTCGCTCCTTGACATGAAGGAACCCCCAGCCGCGGCGTCCATAGAAGATTTCAGGTCATCCCTCAGATAGAACAGATTAATAATCTGCCACTTCGGAAGCTCATGGTGAGGGCATCTTCTTTGCATCTCCTTGTATCTCGTCCAAGCTTCATGCAAGGACTCGTGGCTAGCCTGGGAGAAGGAGGAGATCTCACTCCTCAACTTCATGGTCTTCCCCGGAGGAAAGAACTTCGTCAGAAAAGCGTTGGAGAGCTTCTCCCAGGTATTAAAAGTGTTGGGGTCCTTCCCCCTAAGCCATTGCTTGGCTTTGTCTCGCAACGAGAAGGGGAACAGCTTCAGACGGATCGCCTCAGTCGTGACACCATTAATCCGGAAGGTGTCACATTTCTCCAAGAAGGAGTCTAGATGCTCGATCGGGCTCTCCATGGGTGCACCCGAAAACTGATCCTGCTGTATCCATGTCACCAAAGATGGCTTTAGCTCAAAGCTTTGGGCCGTGATAGCTGGAGGACGGATGGCGGAAGTGGACTCGATAGATGGCATCGAGTACTCCAGCAGGGACTTGCGAGGCGGGGTGTTCTCCTCCCTGGATTCAGGATCCTCTCTTCTTCGCTTCTCAGCGGCCAAACGCCTAAGGGTGGCGTTAATCTCTGGATCAACGGGGATCAAGTCGTCGAGACTTCTTGAACTCCTGCGCATGAAAAACAACAAACACCCGTGAAGCGACAAGTGGGAAACAAACAGATAAGATAAGAAATAAAAATAAGAAAATAAAAAGGAAAAAGGAGAATGCGAAGATTATCGCGAGGTAGGGATAAGAGCTAGACACTAGGGTTCAAGAGATCCTAAAATAACAAGCATGTTGCCTCCCCGGCAACGGCGCCATAAACTTGACGTGCCCGTGCCACGCGGCCGGCGGCACGGGGGGGGGGGGGGTGGGGGGGTGGGGTTTAGATATTTGTAACCGCAAGCGCACGGTGTTGTAGTGTGGCTTGGGGGTCAAACACAGGGAGGCTAGGATGTGCTTGTGTCAAGGAGGACCAAAATCACCCCGTGGGTGAGCTAGCCCGAATCTGTTGATGGGTTGTCACGGAAAGTAATGCAAGGTATGAACAATAAGAAAATAAACCCGGGACTTTGGTTTCCACTCCAACGAGTGACTCTCATCGATACGGCCTACGGGTAGGATAGCGATCGGAATTAGGGTCTAATGGTGAGACGTTGCCTCTGAAAGTGGTACCGGCATCCCATGGGCCCGATATTCCGGTCGGTGCCCAGGATGATACACCGGACTTCCCGGATTCGATCAGTGGGCACTCCCGTGTCCATTAACACTGATCGATTTCGGGAGCACTAAGCTCGCAACGATAACTCCCAACGTCTCATCCTGCCGCTCCCGCGCGCTAGGATTCGGCATCTACGCTAAGGGCGTGAGCTATGGCTAGGGAGTCAACCGCCAAGTTTATTCCCCCTTGGCCCAACGGTCAAAGGCGGTCTTTTTCCCGCCGATGACAATGAAACACCCCGCGTAACCGTAAGAATCCTAATCCCTATCGATTTCCTAACCCTATGGATGCATCGGGAAGAGCCCCCGAAGGGGCTTCCGCTAAAATCCCAGATTTGGGAACTACTCACAAAAATTCATTAAAAAGCGATCTAAATGAAAATGAACCGTTGGAATCATAATCAAACGATTGGAATGCGGAAGTAATAGAGCAATTAAGACAATACTAAAATTTGAGAAAGATCCAAAAACTTACAAAAGAACAGTAATTACAGCCGTCACAATAGGAGAAAACAGCAAAAACTAGCAGCTCCCCATTTCTGGAACCCTTGGGGTTCTATTTATAGACTCTCGTATCACCCGATCGGTTGACAAGTCAACCGATCGGGTGATCCGCTACAGATAATAACAGAAAACGGCGAACTTTCACCCGGTCATATGAACCAGTCGGTTGAGTTCTTGGAGTGACCGGTTGGATCTTGGCGCCATCGGGTGAAGTGATCGGTTGGGTGCCCGTGTCTTCGGCTCTTCAGCATCAGCTACAGATGAACCGATCGGGTGAGAGTCACCCGATCGGTTGGAATTTGGCTCGAGAAGACAGAGAGTTGGCCCCCAGTTGAACCGGCCTGTGAACCGGTCAGGTGACTTTCACTTGAGCTCCGGCTGAGACCGGGTGGTGCACGCGTGCATCACCCGATCGGTTGGAGATGACCAACCGACCGGGTGATGGGCTGAAAAGTGGCAATCTTCGTCGTTTGACCCCCTGGATCACGCGTGACTCCTCCCGTTGCTCCGGGGACTTGAGATATCGTCGTTAAACGTCCCCTACGCTGGCAATCTCCTGTAAACATGGAGAAACAAAGAAAAGTGAAAGAAAACGAGAAAATACGAGAAAACGAATAAAAGACGGCGGAAAATACGGAGAAACACAAAAGAAAACGTGCGTGAATATATGAAATATAAACGCACGTCAAGACCCCGGAGCTAGACCTAGTGTCACCACCCCAGCTGATGCTGCCGTTTCTTCCGAGGCCCTGATCACGGCCCTGTATGGCCTGGCCTCTCATGTCGACATGACCACTGCTACCGACACACACTCTACCGTGCACCGTGCTACTTCAGCTCGCCTCGTTCTCGAGGCCGAGATGGCTGCCTTGCATGCTGGTGCATCCTCCTCCACCTCCTCAGATCCATCTACTTCTTTCCTATCACATCCCGTTTCCTCGCTCTTGAGCGAAACGTTGCCGACATTCTCCGCCTTCTTACCCATGTCCACGGTCCTCCACCACCATCTCCACCCCCATCATCTCCTCCATCGCCTCCTCAACGATCATCCCCTCCCACCACCACTATCGTTGACCCTCCACTCCTACCACCTTTCACCTCCATCACCACCGTCTACTCGTGTCGCAAGAAACAGATGGCTGTGCATGCGAGATCACTACACACACCTTCCTCGTCAGTCGTCGTATCCTTACCACCTTCTGTTACCACTGATACCCCACCCATCATTCACACCCCCACCGAGCCCATCCGTCCACCATCTCCACCCATTTCTCCACTTCTTCGTACGCCCATCACCTCTCCCGCCCACACCCCTCCAGTCTCTTCCGAGGAGGATGAGGAGCCTTCTGCTCCTGCACCTTGATTTCCCTTTTTTCTGATTTTCCCCTAGCCATTTTTCTGATTCACCATGATCACATCTTTTTTCTAGCATCATTGAGATCAGCTTGGGGAAAATCTATTTTCTGTGATTGTTGTCGTGTCACTTGTTTGCGGTGTGTTTGTTTTGTGTGTTTGTGTGTATCTCTTTTGTATAGTTCGTTCCATTATTTATTTTCTTTATTTCTCTATGTCTCTTTTTGTGTGCTTTTTATGTTTCTCCCATTTATTTGTCGGTGCATACTTCCCTCCCATTTTTCATTACCCACCCTCATTTACTCCTATTGCATTGAGGACAATGCAACGTTCAGCTTGGGGGAGTCACACTATGTGTGTCAGTCGTTCGTCGTGTTTTTCTTTTTCTTTCCTTCCTTTTATTCTCCCTCTCCTAGAGATGACATCGCATGATGAAATTGCCACTGAACCATGCACACACTTAGCTGAGCTACGATAACCACTCTCACTAACCCTAGGAAGCCGAGTTCTATTGCATTTCATGCTTCATGGGTTTGCTTTGCCTTTTGTGTGAGTTGTGTGCCGTGACTAGCTAGTTGGTGTGCTTCTACGTTGTGATTTAGTTTTATATGCATGTCCTTGGATGACCCCTAGACTATCATGCTTCAATTTCGAATAAGCGGTACATTGCCTCCACTGTCTGCTTCTTTATGCATGAATCATCTATATATTTACGCTTCAAATCGCATGTGTCAAGACTCTACCAATAGGACTAGGATAACCCATGTTGCTTACGCTCTGATTCGCGAAAAATTTCCTTTTGCCCAAGTGTTTAGAATTCGAATTCTTTTTTGTTTTACTTGGTGCACATCCCCTCGTTGTGTACTGTTCTTGTAACGACCGGTTTTATCGATTCAATTTATCTGCTTTCCTCTCGTGTATTATTCTTCTGTATCCGTAGTTAGGCGTACCAGTCTCCGTGCATGTGCCAACTTTTTCATATTAATTATTACTATCATTATTTTAAGCCACTTAGTTAAATTGTATTATTATTATTATTATTATTATTATTATTATTATTATTATTAAGTATCTCTTATTAAATTAATGTAAACTTTCAAATTCAACTTCGAATTTCAAATCTTTTGAAAGTCAAATGGAACTTACCATTTTAAAGCCTATTTAACCTAATTGATTAGCCCTAATTCTCCTAATTAAACCCATTGATTACCCCATCTTGTTAGTAGTAATTCAAATCCCTTTCCTATTATAACATTAGCCATGTTGTAACCCCTGGCCGAACCCACCAGCTGTACTCTCAGGCACACACATTTTGCACGCACACACAACCAGTTAAAAAAAGAAATTTAAACCCAACTGGCTCTTTCATGTGATGTACGTCCCATAAGCCTACACACAAAAAATTCTTTTAATAAGAAACTTTGAACCTAAGCCTAGGATTGTACATGTGCTACTCTTTTGAAACCGCACACCTATCTAATATTATAAGAAAACTTTAAACCCTACGCCAAATCTCTTACTCACAGCAACTCCCACACAGCCTATATTTTAAAACCTACTGTACTTTATATATGTTTTAAACCCTAGGGTCACCAGCCCCTACCCCTATTAATATAAACCCTAAGTTCTTTTCTCCCTACACCCAAGCCAGCCGCCCCTATCTTCCGTTGCTCCACGCGACAGAGAAACCCGCGACCTCTCTTCTTCTCCAGGCAACGACCAACGCCGAGCTCCACCTCATCCCGCGGCAACACCCAGCGTCGAACACCCATTCCACCTCCTCCGCACAACCTCTTCTCTCACGACATCTCTACACCCCGCCGCCTGATCTCCATGCAATCAGCCCGCGCCCAGATCCGACGGTCCGCGGCCTCTCCTACCGCTGAAAGCTGTGCGCACTCCTTCCGCCACCGCCCAGAAGCGCCGACAGCTCACGGTGTTGCACCTTCATCCCCCTTCTTCATGCCAACGTGCGTAGGCAGCCATCATCCACGCACGACGCCGACGATGCCCTCACGCCGGTGTCCAAGCACCCTCGCAGCCTCCCCCTTGCTCTGACGTCACGGCCTCCTTCCTCCTCCCTCAAGCACGCACAGCTCACGCTCAGGGGCTCTCCACGCCTCCACGCCAACGCCGTTGTCTCTGCACTCGTCCAGCAACGACGGATCTCTCACTCGCCCCCTCTCCACCGTTCGGATACCCTGCAAGGAGTTGCTGCTGTACTTCCATACTGCTGCGCTGCTGCAGAGCCCACGGTAGTCCCTCAAGCGACCAGAGCAGCCGCAGCCGCCTCCCCACGCGTCGACAGCGGACCCCCGACGCTCAACGTCGCTGTTTCTGAGCCGTACACATCACCACTGCCCATCACAGCATCCCGATCCTTCGCTGCACTTCCGGTTAGTAGATCTACCCTTAAATAACTTATAACCCACACCGTAAATTAGAAGACTTAATAAAAACGATGATTAGACGTCGTAAGAGCTCTTTATAAAGCTGTTATGATCGAAAAAGGCTTAATCTGATTTTACATTTTGTCAAACCAGCGAATCATCATCACCATAGCGTAGCACCCTTCGAGACGTTTCCGACGACACCAAGAATGCCAAAAACAGACAAGTGTGCAAATAGATATGAATTTTTGAAGTTTAATGATTATTGCGTCACTTTTGCTTATTACTGAATAACTTGAAAACCACACGTGAAATGACGCATGAAAACGATACCATGACATTCTGGACTAAATTTTCAACCCAACGACATATAATTCAATATACCTTAATTTTAATCAACAGTGGAGAAAATTGCTTTCTGTAACTTACTAAACGAAAATTCATGTTCTACGTTATTTTAAAATTGCTATAATTGTTGTTCTGCCCCCTGTTGCTTAATGAAATGTTGTTATAACAATGTAATAATGATAATGTTGAATTCCTACAAGTGTTGAAATATTTAACAAGTTGAGACATCGTGAAAATCGTGCGCCTCGAAGGAGGAATCGTGAATTCGTGATGTCGTGTGAGTCAACTAGGCTGGCTCGTGTTCCAGCACAAAATTGGGGTGGGGTTAGGGTTGAGCGGTGTAACGACTGCTTTTCATGAATCTGGATTTAATATAATATAATATATGTTTTGGTGGATTTCCTCCTCTTGTGTGGTTTTCGTCTCCGTAGATTTCATTTTCGATCGATTCGTCGTATTTTCTCGCATTCCTTAGGATTGTCGATTTCGAAGTAAGTCACTCGTGACGGACTTCATAACGGTCGTATCTAACTGTTAGATCAAGCCTAGGAGTCTTAGGAATCGATCCCGGGGCCCCGCACTCCGTATCGGTACTTTCTGTGCTCATTAGCCGGTGTAAGAAGGGCCACCGACCGACTAGATGACGATCCAGTCGGTCGGCAATCCTTCTTGGACCGACTAGTTAGCTTTCAAAATTTCTCAGGAGTTACTGTTTATCGTTAGTCGGTCTAAGAACGTTGGTTGACCGACTAGGTTGCAAACTAGTCGGTCAGCAATGCTTCTTTAACCGACTAACTCATCATCTTATTTTTGTATCAGTTACTGTTTGCACTTAGTCGGTCAGCGTTGGTCGACCGACCGACTAGTTGTCAAACTAGTCGGTCAGTGGTTGCTCTTTGACCGACTAACCTGTGTGAAAACCCTAATTTCTGGGCAGCCGCCAGCCCAACCTATTTATACCCAACCCAAACGACTTCTTCTTCTCCAACACGACCCAAAACCCTAGAATCTTCCCCCTTCAGCCCCCATCTTCCTCCAAGCTTCATCCCTCCATTCTAAGCCCTAAATCCATCATCCAATCCATCCATTCACTCATTCCACCTCCCATCTTCCCCAAATCTCCATCGAAACCCATCAAAACCCCCAAATCCCCCAAAACCCTAGTTTCCCCAAACTTCTCCAATCTTCTCCAGATTTGATCCTAGGGTTCCCCGGAGTGTTTCTTCCGTCTCCTCTCGGTAAGAAATCGATCTACCGTTGTTTTCATAGCTTATTTATAATTTTATGAAAACCCTAATTAATTTCATGTGTTTGGTGTTTGTTTCCCCCATAACAGCGATTTCCCCGTAGATAGCATCCGTGTGACGAAGTGATCGTCAATCCCCGGTGCTAGGCAAGTGAAACTTGCCACTTAGGGTTTAGGCCATGTTTTAGGCCATTTGCATGTTGTAGGCGTAAAAGAGGCTAGGCGACGAAATGATACTCGCCTAGGCGCAAATTGGGGAACTAGCTTGACAACGAAGCTAGTTCCAACACATATAGCATGTTGCACAACTCCCATGTCATGTTTACTTTCAATTAACGGTACGCGAATATGTTCATGTCATTGCATTTCGCCTGTCACGTTTAATTCAATTAACTGTACGCAAATAAATTGTCATGATCTCGCATTCCTTAGGTATTGCTGTGATTGCGTAGCTTCGCTACAATGTTGTGTTCCTGGCTCGTGTTCCAGAAGCGGGCCATGTGTTGGCTGATAGCCAATGCCCGAATTGCGTGTTCCGGCTAGGTGTTCCCTACGCCATACTAGTGTTCCTGGCTCGTGACCAGAAGCGAGCATAATGAGTTGGAAACCCCAACGCTCGATGTATTGAATTGTGAACTAAGAATGCGAGCTCAATGTGCGGGGCAACCTCAGGCTCGCTAGCTGAGCTCAATGTGCGGGGACCCCAGGCTCCATATCGTGTGAATATTGGGTAGTGTTTAGTTCCGATCGATCTGCAATGCTATGCCATTCAGCGAATGGCGTAAACACCTACAAAATGTGAATGTATTGAATTGATAGTAGCTTGTCTACTCTTGTCTTGTCCCGATGATTGTTCTCTTGTACAAATTGTCTTGCCATGTTTTAATTGTGCACTCATGTTATAACTGCCATGTCATGCATACTAAACTGTTAGGTTGCTAGATGCCTCACTTTCAGTTTCCTTGCCCAAGTCTTTTTAGACTTGCTGACATGTGCCCCTTTACTCTTTTGGGTGACACATGTTAGATCCTGAGCCCGGGTACCTCGTTGAGGACGAGGTGTTTGCTGACGCCGAGCCCGAGCTTGTGTTTGACGGGGAGTACGTGGACACTGGGGACCAATCCTAGTGTCTTCGTTGTGTTTTACTTTTGTTTAGACAGTTGCTTTGTTATCGGTGCGTGGCACCTATACTTATTTATGTCGTTTCTTTTGTTGGCCTTGTTCTGGGCCTTGGACTCTTTTCTTTTAGCCTGGTGGCTTTTCTGGATGTTGAACTTATTTTCATGTTGGACAATATTTGAGATGTGGAGTTTTTTTTCAGTCTCGCCTTGTGTTATTATTGTTATTCTGTTGTGGTTACAGGGACCTGTTTATGTATTGTGGACGCTTATCGGGTTTGGGGCTTCACGGCTCCACTCTCGTGCGGACCTTTTCACGTCTCGCCTCCATTTTTGGGAAGCGGGTCGTGACAGGTTTTAGTGGTGGCCCATGCAGGTCCTTCTGTAACTGCGATTTTTGGAATAGCGATAATAATATTAGAATGTCCAATGAATTAAGTTCGACGTCCGAGTCATAAGCTATGAGTCTAATCTGATTTGTTCTCCGTGTCACTAGATGGCAGGAAGGCGTTTCACCCGTGGTGGGGGCAGTGGTGCGCTCCCTCATGATGAGGAGCCTGAGCGGGAACCCACCAGCGGTGAGATGATGCGGATGATGATCCAGATGATGCAAGTGCAGCAGGGCGTGCTTTTGCAAGTCCAGAATGCTCCACCTGCTCGAGCTACCCGGGCTCTTCTGGATGCCCCTCGCTCTGAGCCAGGAGCGAAGCAATTTCGGGAGCTGGGTCCCGCATATTTTGATGGTTCTGAGGGTCCTCTGGCTGCCGATGAGTGGATTCGGAA
Source organism: Scilla litardierei (assembly GCA_030789695.1). Classification (NCBI taxonomy): domain Eukaryota; kingdom Viridiplantae; phylum Streptophyta; class Magnoliopsida; order Asparagales; family Asparagaceae; genus Scilla; species Scilla litardierei. Next base: position 262,947 of record JAULAV010006257.1, read on the forward strand.
CGTCGAGGACAATCTGAAGATGGCCAAGATCACCCCGGCTGGATGGGTTGATTTGGCGAAGAGGCAGCTGAAGGATAACGCCAGGAATTGGTGGGATGCAGAAGAGAAGATGTTGGTGGAGCCGATAGCTTGGGCTACCTTCAAGGCCAGATTTGAGGGTGAGTTCTTCCCGAAGGCTGCCAAGGAGGAGATGTTGCAGCGTTTTATCGATCTGAAGCAGGGGAACTCGTCGGTGGACATGTACCACCAGGAGTTCATGAGGCTGAGTCGGTTTGCACCAAAGATGGTGCAGGACGCTGAGGAGAGGGCTCAGAGGTTTCTGCAGGGGCTTGCCTTGGAGCTTCAGAGTTTTGTGACCTCCTCTGACCGGGAGTCTTATCAGAAGGTTCTGGTCGCTGCAAAGAGGCAGGAGCTGCTCGTGAACCAGAGGAAGGGATCTGTTGTTGGTGCTGGGAAGAGGCCTGTGGAACAGGCGAGAGCTGTGGTTAGACCTGGATTCAGGCCTAACCAGTCTGCTCAGTTTAAGAGGCCAGGAGGGTCTATTCCGAAGTTTTGCCATTTCTGCGGCAAGCCTGGCCACGTCAAGGATCAGTGTCGGAAGTTTTTGGGCCAGTGCCTGATTTGCGGTGATGCTTCCCATGTCGCGAAGGATTGTCGGCATGCGGATCCACTGCGGAGGGCTCCTGTTGCAGCTCAGCCGTTGCAGCAGCGAGTGTTTGTTCCTGCTGGCCGTGGAGCAGCTCTTGTTCCGCAGGGGCAGGCTTTTCGGCAGGCTGTTCCGCCGAGGAGGCAGGCTTTTCTGATGACCGCTGCGGAGAGCGCGGCTGTGGATGAGGTTATCGCAGGTAATCCTCAATCTAGCTGTTACTTTCCTAGCTGGTTTGATTGTTAGATTGTGTTGTTTGCTTGAACATGTTTGTTTGCTAGATTAGGGTTTGATTGTTAATTGATTGTTAGGTGTGATTTTGGTTTGCACATTTCCTGCACGAGTCCTCTTCGACTCTGGTGCATCGATGTGCATTATTTCTCGGAGCTTCGTGGAGAAGCATTCCTTGTCGACGTCCTCTCTTCCTAAGAGTTGGAATATCGTCACAGGGAATGGCGTGGTCTCGGTGCATCGTGGGTGCAATTCTTGCCCGTTGGTGGTTTGTGGACGTGAGCTTTGTGCTGATTTCATTGTCCACGACATCATCAACTATGATGCAGTTCTTGGTATGGATTGGCTTGCGAGCTTCTATGCTACGATTGACTGCAGGAGAAAGAAGGTGGTGTTCGAGATTCCCGGACACCCGGTGTTTGAGTTCAGTCGTGGTAGCAGTTCGCTTGGCCCTGTCAGATTTCGGGCCAGGCCGGTGGAGGCTGTGGCTATGCAGATGGAGCTGGAGTGGCCAGCTGTGGTGCGAGATTTTGGTGACGTCTTCCCCGAGGAGATGTCTGGGTTGCCACCTGATCGGGCCTTGGAATTTTCTATCGATCTTGTTCCAGGTGCGCAGCCGATTTCGAAGGCGCCGTATCGTATGGCACCTGCAGAGTTGGAAGAGTTGCGGAAGCAGTTGGATGAGCTCTTGCTGAAGGGTTATATTAATCCTAGTGTGTCTCCGTGGGGAGCACCGGTGCTATTGGTTAAGAAGAAGGATGGTTCGCGTCGCATGTGCGTGGATTATCGGGAATTGAATGCGGTGACCATTAAGAATAAATACCCATTGCCTCGCATCGATGATATCTTTGATCATCTTGGAGGTTCGAGGGTGTTTTCTAAATTGGATTTGAGGAGTGGTTACCATCAGTTGAAGGTGAAGAAGGGAGATGTTCCGAAGACAGCGTTCAGGACGAAGTATGGACACTATGAGTTTGTGGTTATGCCTTTCGGAGTAACTAACGTGCCCGCAGTTTTCATGAATCTGATGAACCTGATTTTCTACGACTTTTTGGATAAGTTTGTCGTTATCTTCATTGACGACATTCTGATCTATTCAAAGTCGGAGGAAGAGCATGCCTCGCACTTAAGGACGGTGTTGGAGATTTTGAGGAAGCATCGGTTGTATGCTAAGTTTTCGAAGTGCGAGTTTTGGCTGGATCGAGTTGCTTTTCTCGGGCATGTGGTGACTGGAGATGGTATTTCAGTGGATCCCGAGAAGATTCGGGCCATCAGGGAGCGACCTGTTCCGTCGTCAGCGTCTGAGATTCGGAGTTTTCTTGGACTTGCTGGTTACTATCGACGATTCATTAAGGACTTTTCCCGTATTGCTGAGCTGATGACCAGGTTGACGCGGAAGGATGTTGCTTTTGTTTGGTCGGGTGATTGTGAGGGTGCTTTTGGTGTTCTGAAGGAGAGGTTGATGACTGCCCCTATTCTTGTTGTGCCTGATCGCAGCGGTGGATTTGAGATCTTTTGCGATGCTTCTGGCAAGGGTCTCGGTTGTGTGTTGCATCAGCACGGGCACGTTGTGGCGTATGCGTCTCGTCAGCTTAAGGTTCATGAGAAGAATTACCCGACGCATGATTTGGAGTTGGCTGCCGTTGTGTTTGCTCTTAAGATTTGGAGGCACTTCTTGCTGAGTGAGAAAGTGAAGATTTTCACCGATCACAAAAGCTTGAAGTACATTTTCACTCAGAAGGAGCTCAACATGCGACAGCGTCGATGGTTGGAGCTTATGGCGGATTATGATATTGACTTGCAGTTTCACCCTGGCAAGGTGAATGTGGTTCCTGATGCGCTGAGTAGGCTTCCAGCGGTGATGATTTTGACCTCGCAGTGGAGATTGCAGCAGGATTTTTGCGAGTCTGGCGTGGAGATTGTTCTTCCTGGGGAGGCTTCGTCGTTGATGTACATGCAGGTACAGTCGACGATCGTGGATCGGATTAAGGCTGGCCAGGCTGAGGATCCGAAGCTGATGAAGATTCGGGAGCAGGTGGAAGCCGGTCTGCGGACTGACTTTTTGATTCATGAGGATGGCTCGCTGAGGTTTGGAGCCAGGTTGTGTGTGCCTGCTGGGGATATCAGAGAGGAGCTGATGGTGGAGGCACACAGTTCGCCGTATTCTGTGCATCCTGGGGGCACCAAGATGTACCAGGATCTTCGTCTGAATTATTGGTGGCATGGTATGAAGAGGAGCGTGGCTCGGAGTGTAGCCAAGTGCTTGGTTTGCCAGCAAGTGAAGGCGGAGCATCAGCGTTCGCCGGGTTGCTACAACCGCTTCCGATCCCGGAGTGGAAATGGCAACACATCACTATGGACTTCGTGACTGGACTACCTCGGAGTCCGAAGCAGAATGACGCGATTTGGGTGATCGTGGATCGGTTGACCAAATCTGCTCACTTTATTCCGTTCTGAGTGGGACAGTCCACTGAGGCGCTAGCAAGGAGATATATGGAGGTAAAATTCTTTTACTCTCCGTTTTATTTCCTTTCCCTAGTTTGGATAGTGATGTATCGTGAATCGTGCAGGAGATTGTGCGACTTCATGGAGTCCCCGTGAGTATCGTGTCTGATAGAGACACGAGGTTCACATCTCAGTTCTGGCAGAGTTTGCAGAAGAGCTTAGGTACGCGTCTGAGTTTCAGCACGGCGTACCATCCGCAGACGGATGGCCAGTCCGAGAGGACGATCCAGATTTTGGAAGACATGCTGAGAGCGTGCATGTTGGATTTCAAGGGTTCGTGGGAGGACCATCTACATTTGGTGGAGTTCTCTTACAACAACAGCTTCCAGGCGAGTATTGGCATGGCGCCTTTCGCCGCTCTTTATGGGAGGAAATGTCGATCGCCATTGAGTTGGGATGACGTTGGCGATCGGGAGTTGTTGGGACCTGAGATGATCGTGGAGGCCGTGGATATCGTCAGGAATATTCGGGAGAGGTTGAGAATTGCTCAGGACCGTTTTAAGCATTGGGCGGATGCTAAACGTCGTCCTTTGGAGTTTCAGCCGGGCGACCATGTGTTCTTGAAGATTTCCCCGAATCGTGGTGTGATTCGTTTCGGGAAGCGTGGAAAGTTGAGCCCGCGATATATTGGACCGTTTGACGTTTTGGAGAGGGTTGGCGAGGTAGCTTATCGCTTGGCCTTGCCGCCATCTTTGGAAGGAGTTCACAATGTTTTCCATGTGTCGCAGCTTCGTCGATACATTAGCGATCCGTCTCATGCGGTGGATTTTTCGGAGATTACCGTTCGCCCCGATATGACGTATGACCAGCGTCCCGTGCAGATTCTGGACAGGCGTCAGAAATCGCTTCGGAACAAGATTGTCAATCTTGTGAGGGTGATGTGGCGACACGGTTCACCTGGAGAGTCTACTTGGGAGAATGAGGATGAGATGCGAGAGCGTTTCCCACTTTTGTTTCCGGACTCGTGAGTTTTTGGAAATTCCGAGGACGGAATTTTTCTTAAGTTGGGGAGGATGTAACGACTGCTTTTCATGAATCTGGATTTAATATAATATAATATATGTTTTGGTGGATTTACTCCTCTTGTGTGGTTTTCGTCTCCGTAGATTTCATTTTCGATCGATTCGTCGTATTTTCTCGCATTCCTTAGGATTGTCGATTTTGAAGTAAGTCACTCATGACGGACTTCATAACGGTCGTATCTAACTGTTAGATCAAGCCTAGGAGTCTTAGGAATCGATCCCGGGGCCCCGCACTCCATATCGGTACTTTCTGTGCTCATTAGCTGGTGTAAGAAGGGCCACCGACCGACTAGATGACGATCCAGTCGGTCGGCAATCCTTCTTGGACCGACTAGTTAGCTTTCTAAATTTCTCAGGAGTTACTGTTTATCGTTAGTCGGTCTAAGAACGTTGGTTGACCGACTAGGTTGCAAACTAGTCGGTTAGCAATGCTTCTTTAACCGACTAACTCATCATCTTATTTTTGTATCAATTACTGTTTTCACTTAGTCGGTCAGCGTTGGTCGACCGACCGACTAGTTGTCAAACTAGTCGGTCAGTGGTTGCTCTTTGACCGACTAACCTGTGTGAAAACCCTAATTTCTGGGCAGCCGCCAGCCCAACCTATTTATACCCAACCCAAACGACTTCTTCTTCTCCAACACGACCCAAAACCCTAGAATCTTCCCCCTTCAGCCCCCATCTTCCTCCAAGCTTCATCCCTCCATTCTAAGCCCTAAATCCATCATCCAATCCATCCATTCACTCATTCCACCTCCCATCTTCCCCAAATCTCCATCGAAACCCATCAAAACCCCCAAATCCCCCAAAACCCTAGTTTCCCCAAACTTCTCCAATCTTCTCCAGATTTGATCCTAGGGTTCCCCGGAGTGTTTCTTCCGTCTCCTCTCGGTAAGAAATCGATCTACCGTTGTTTTCATAGCTTATTTATAATTTTATGAAAACCCTAATTAATTTCATGTGTTTGGTGTTTGTTTCCCCCATAACAGCGATTTCCCCGTAGATAGCATCCGTGTGACGAAGTGATCGTCAATCCCCGGTGCTAGGCAAGTGAAACTTGCCACTTAGGGTTTAGGCCATGTTTTAGGCCATTTGCATGTTGTAGGCGTAAAAGAGGCTAGGCGACGAAATGATACTCGCCTAGGCGCAAATTGGGGAACTAGCTTGACAACGAAGCTAGTTCCAACACATATAGCATGTTGCACAACTCCCATGTCATGTTTACTTTCAATTAACGGTACGCGAATATGTTCATGTCATTGCATTTCGCCTGTCACGTTTAATTCAATTAACTGCACGCAAATAAATTGTCATGATCTCGCATTCCTTAGGTATTGCTGTGATTGCGTAGCTTCGCTACAATGTTGTGTTCCTGGCTCGTGTTCCAGAAGCGGGCCATGTGTTGGTTGATAGCCAATGCCCGAATTGCGTGTTCCGGCTAGGTGTTCCCTACGCCATACTAGTGTTCCTGGCTCGTGACCAGAAGCGAGCATAATGAGTTATAAACCCCAACGCTCGATGTATTGAATTGTGAACTAAGAATGCGAGCTCAATGTGCGGGGCAACCTCAGGCTCGCTAGCTGAGCTCAATGTGCGGGGACCCCAGGCTCCATATCGTGTGAATATTGGGTAGTGTTTAGTGCCGATCGGTCTGCAATGCTATGCCATTCAGCGAATGGCGTAAACACCTACAAAATGTGAATGTATTGAATTGATAGTAGCTTGTCTACTCTTGTCTTGTCCCGATGATTGTTCTCTTGTACAAATTGTCTTGCCATGTTTTAATTGTGCACTCATGTTATAACTGCCATGTCATGCATACTAAACTGCTAGGTTGCTAGATGCCTCACTTTCAGTTTCCTTGCCCAAGTCTTTTTAGACTTGCTGACATGTGCCCCTTTACTCTTTTGGGTGACACATGTTAGATCCTGAGCCCGGGTACCTCGTTGAGGACGAGGTGTTTGCTGACGCCGAGCCCGAGCTTGTGTTTGACGGGGAGTACGTGGACACTGGGGACCAGTCCTAGTGTCTTCGTTGTGTTTTACTTTTGTTTAGACAGTTGCTTTGTTATCGGTGCGTGGCACCTATACTTATTTATGTCGTTTCTTTTGTTGGCCTTGTTCTGGGCCTTGGACTCTTTTCTTTTAGCCTGGTGGCTTTTCTGGATGTTGAACTTATTTTCATGTTGGACAATATTTGAGATGTGGAGTTTTTTTTCAGTCTCGCCTTGTGTTATTATTGTTATTCTGTTGTGGTTACAGGGACCTGTTTATGTATTGTGGACGCTTATCGGGTTTGGGGCTTCACGGCTCCACTCTCGTGCGGACCTTTTCACGTCTCGCCTCCATTTTTGCGAAGCGGGTCGTGACAAGCGGCCACTAGGCGTATGAAAGGGTCATCTCTTCAAGAGCACCATCCTCATGCAGTGGGTTAGCGTCAATCACGGTAAGCCCCTGTGAGATGAACGACTTACTCATCACGACCTAAAGGCGAGAACCCTATGATAGATATTAACAACTGACATGAAACTTGTAAAATAATCATGATCTCAACAAATTGACATGCTAGAAAATTCAAGCACACCTTACTTTACTTCATGAAACAGCTTAGAACTGCATGTTAGGAATGTCTCACTTCCGTTTTCAATTATAATTATCATGTTAATTTTGTTGCAGTCGTCGCTTTTAATTCTTTAATGTCTTTTAAAATTCATATCATTTGTATATCTTGTTTTGGGTTGCTAACCTCTTCTTGCAGCCCTTGCTGACATACATTCATGTTTGTGGATGTATGTCAGATTCTGAGCTTGAGTACCCAGTGGACCCATTCGTGACGCCTGACTTAGAGAGCCAGGAGTTCGCCCGAGACGCTGAGCCTCTCCCCGCAGGGGACTAGTAGACTGGTGTCGTTGCTGCCTGTAGTTTACTTTCAGACCTTGTTGTTATTGCTTTGTATACATTCCTTTTGTTGCTACCTTAGCCATGTTGTGGCTTGTCGATTAATTTCGTGTATGGACTTAATATTTCTAGACGTGGCTTTTATCTCTTTGAATGTTTTTTGATTGTTCTGAACGCAAATGCAAGGACCTCCTCTGTGTTTTTATCACAGACGCTTATTGGACTCGAGCTTCACCTCTCCAGTCCAAGCGGACCGTGTAACGGTCTTGCTTCCGGTGTCTTTTGGGAAGCGGAGCATTACAGGTTTTAGTGGCGGCCCATGCATGTCCTGCAACTGCGAAATTCAGAACAATGAGAACACTTTTCATTAGCCAAAACATCCAGAATAGTTCGTACACAAAATTACTCGAATACCTTGTCTCAGCACGATAGGAAACCCAATACCAGGATAATAGGAAGAGTTAGTTAGACGCTCGTGCTCGTTAGTTAGATATCCTTGCCACGACTTAGTATTATCATCTTGGGTGTCACCCTATCGATTGATCATCCAGCTCTGACCTTATTAGAATTTTGAGTTCGTTAGTTGTTTGTTTAGATTTATCGATCTAGGGCCCAACGGAACATAGAGATCGTCGCCGTGCAAGTCGAACCTGAGACGCCTGCAATGAGTAGACTTCGGAGCGTAGGATATTCCAGATCTATAGATAAGATCTCGATCTCGATCCTTAACGAATCCTTACCTTGGCTTGCCTATCGCAGCCTAGTATGTTGATGAACCCTATTGCTAAACCTTAGTCGACCCAATGATAATTTTTCCCCTGATTTTACTATTTTCATTATCTTTACACTTCCATGTTAATGATCGTAGAAAGCCATCGTAGCATATTCACGGAGTTACTTCTTAGTCGTCCTTACGTTTCAATCGACAAACCTATTCCTTGTCCTCGATTCACATAAACTCTTCAGATCCACCATCTTTAATCTTGAACCTCCACATTACAGATCAATGGTCTTTTAAAAAGTATTTTTTTATTTCTTTTATTGAATTCTTTGCTAAGTTTAAAATCCTTTTGAAAACTTTTACTCAGATTTTCTACACTTCAGTCGACTTAAACTCAATCCTGATTATGAAATTGTTCTGACGTGATCTTTAGTTGCTATCTTATAACGATTTTCTAACATACATCTTCCGCACTTCTATTTCACATAACCTCGTATAGCTACTCTATTTTCCTCATGTAATGAACTTAAAAATAAAAAAAACTCTATTTCTTTTCACTGGTTCAAATTATCACCTCCTTTTCTTACTAACATATTTCAAAACAGTCAATCATACATACTTTTAAAATACTTTCCTAGGTTAAAAAGAACTTCAAAATCTTGTGTATCGGTCTTATAATCTTCTTCATTTTTAAAAAAAAATTTTTTTGTTACAAACCTACTTCCATTTACAAAACAAGCACTACCACACTATGCTCATATTACTCTTCACCTATTATTTGATTAATCATATTTTTACGTTTTAACTTCTACCGTATGCTCGCTATTTTACGTAAGTTATAACGATGTTATTATTTTCACACATATTCTTATCTTCTTACCTTTGGTTCATAAATATTTTATGTCACCCAACCAACTAACCTCTTATCCATGCCACATTCAAAACCGTCCATCACAACATTAGTGCATTGCATCATTCAACTCCGAATCCTACACTATTGCTTAGTTATCACATTAGTGTTTATCATTACTTATGTCAGCTTTAGCATGAGTATAGTGGGACCATTAGCATTGATTATGGTATTGTTGTAGTGCATGTATATAGATAGTAGGTGTGGACCCGTGTGTACGAATCCCTATATACCACCCACATATGAGAGTACTTACCCTTAGTATATTAGTATAGTGTGATTGTCTTTTGTGTTGTATGTGCATGTACGGTAATATGTGATATATAAGTATATAATCGAGTATAGAGTAGTAAGTGTTATATTTATACTTAGGCGAGTGATTAACTATATCACTATAGGAATATCTGTACGTATTAGATTTAGTTTTTGCTAGTTACTAGGAGTATATGTACCTTAGTCGTACTTGTTAATGGTTGTAATTGCATGCTAGTACAGTGATATGCATGTTACGTGTAATGATGATAGGGTACGTATAGTTGTGTGTGCAGATTTATTGTGTGATTTATATGCTAGTAAGTCTGGCGTGTACTCGTGCGAATATATGTATGTGGTTAGTTATAAGTATGTGTGTGTGTATATATATATATTTAATGAATAAGTGTGTTTTACGTATGGTAGGATTATAACGGGATGATGAATGAGCATGTGTATACCATGAGGTATGCATAGCCGTATGTTTGTGACTACGTATTTGTGGATGTATGAAATAGTATACTTGCCCTATATAGATTACCATGGTTGTGTGTACTTGTGTGTATATGTATGTCATATATAGATACGAGATAGGCGTGTAGTAGTGTAAGTAAGTATATGTATGTAAAATGAACGTATGTATAGGTATTTGAAAGTGTGTGATATATGAGTAAATGTATGCATATAGATGTATATGGTTTCATTATAATGTATGCATGACTGGGATAGTATGACCTTAGTGTCTAAGTCAGCCCACCCCTAGGTCGGCATATTTAAGGAAGTCTGATGACGGACTTGATCTTAAGGTGGGTAGTTACGACGACCCTAGTGCTATGAGTAAGGCGTAAATAAATTTGTGTTTGGTATAAGGTATTACGTGCATGTATATACGTGTAGTGATATATATTATAATGTGTATATGGTAATATGCAGTGTGTAAAAGTGACTGTACGATTGAAGTGTTAATATTCACCGAGTATAATATTGGTTGGATTGTATTTGTAGGATGGTATTTTATTAACGTGCCATTTTAATATGTAATTAATAATGTATGTACATGTGTTGTTACTATTATTAGCGTAGATGTTGATTGGAAATATCAGTAGTAATACTATTGGTGTTGAAATTAGTATTAGAAATACTACTTGGATATGGCATGATGGTTATTTATAGTGTGTATACGTTAGAAGAGGAGATGCGAGAGTTACCCTTACGTTTTTTCGGTGTCTTAGCTGATTAGATTTCGAGGACGGAATCGTTCTTAAGGTGGGTAGGATGTAACGACCGGTTTTTATCGATTCAATTTATCTGCTTTCCTCTCGTGTATTATTCTTCCGTATCCGTAGTTAGGCGTATCTGTCTCCGTGCACGTGTAAACTTGTTCATATTAATTATTACTATCATTATTTTAAGCCACTTAGTTAAATTGTATTATTATTATTATTATTATTATTATTATTATTATTATTATTATTATTAAGTATCTCTTATTAAATTAATGTAAACTTTCAAATTCAACTTCGAATTTCAAATCTTTTGAAAGTCAAATGGAACTTACCATTTTTAAGCCTATTTAACCTAATTGATTAGCCCTAATTCTCCTAATTAAACCCATTGATTATCACATCCTGTTAGTAGTAATTCAAATCCCTTTCCTATTATAACATTAGCCCTGTTGTAACCCCTGGCCGAACCCACCAGCTGTACTCTCATGCACACACATTTCGCACGCACACACAACCAGTTTAAAAAAAGAAATTTAAACCCAACTGGCTCTTTCATGTGATGTACATCCCATAACCGTTCACACAAAAAATTCTTTTAGTAAGAAACTTTGAACCTAAGCCTAGGATTGTACATGTGCTACTCTTTTGAAACCGCACACATATCTAATATTTTAAGAAAACTTTAAACCCTAGGCCAAATCTCTTACTTACAGCAACTCCCACACAGCCTATATTTTAAAACCTACTGTACTTTATATATGTTTTAAACCCTAAGGTCACCAGCCCCTACCCCTATTAATATAAACCCTAAGTTCTTTTCTCCCTACACACAAGCCAGCCACCCCTATCTTCCATTGCTCCACGCGACAGAGAAACCCGCGGCCTCTCTTCTTCTCCAGGCAACGACCAACGCCGAGCTCCACCTCATCCCACGGCAACACCCAGCGCCGAACACCCTTTCCACCTCCTCCGCGTAACCTCCTCTCACGGCATCTCTCCACCCCGCCTCCTGATCTCCACGCAATCAGCCCGCGCCCAGATCCGACGGTCCGCGGCCTCTCCTACTGCTGACAGCCGTGCGCACTCCTTCCGCCACCGCCCAGAAGAGCCGACAGCTCACAGTGCCACGCCTTCATCCCCCTTCTACGTGCCAACGCGCACAGGCAGCCATCATCCACGCACGACGCCGACGATGCCCTCACGCCGGTGTCCAAGCACCCTCGCAGCCTCCCCCTCGCCCTGACGCAGCGGCCTCCTTCCTCCTCCCTCAAGCGTGCACAGCTCATGCTCAGGGGATCTCCATGCCACCACGCCAACGCCGGTGTCTCTGCACTCGCCCAGCGACGCCAGATCTCTCCCTCGCCCCCTCTCCGCCGTTCGGATAGCCCGCAAGGAGTTGCTGCTGTACTTCTGTACTACTGCGCTACGGCAGAGCCCACGTCAGTCCCTCAAGCGACCAAAGTAGTCGCAGCCGCCTCCCCGCGCATCGACAGCGGACCCCCGACGCTCAACATCACTGTTTCGGAGCCGTACGCGTCACCGCTGCCCATCGCCGCGTCCCAATACTTCACTGCACTTCCGGTTAGTAGATCTACCCTTAAATAACTTATAACCCACACTGTAAATTAGAAGACTTAATAAAAACAATGATTAGACGTCGTAGGAGCTCTTTATAAAGCTGTTATGATCGAAAAAGGCTTAATCTAATTTTACGTTTTGTCAAACCATCGAATCATCATCACCATAGCGTAGCACCCATCGAGACGTTTCCGACGACACCAAGAACGCCAAAAACAGGCAAGTGTGCAAATAGATATGAATTTTTGAAGTTTAATGATTATTGCGTCACTTTTGCTTATTGCTGAATAACTTGAAAACCACACGTGAAATGATGCATGATAACGATGCCATGACATTCTGGACTAAATTTTCAACCCAACGACATATAATTAAATATACCTTAATTTTTAATCAACAGTGGAGAAAATTGCTTTTTGTAACTTATTAAACGAAAATTCATGTTCTACGTTATTTTAAAATTGCTATAATTGTTGTTCAACCCCCTGTTGCTTAATGAAATGTTGTTATAACAATGTAATAATGATAATGCTAAAATCCTACAAGTCTTGAAATGTTTAACAAGTTGAGACATCGTGAAAATCGTGCGCCTCGAAGGCGGAATCGTGAATTCGTGATGTCGTGTGAGTCGACTAGGCTGGCTCATGTTCCAGCACAAAATTGGGGTGGGGTTAGGGTTGATCGGCCACTAGGCGTATGAAAGGGTCCTCTCTTCAAGAGCACCACCCGCATGCGGTGAGTTAGCGTCAATCACGGTAAGCCCCTGTGAGATGAACGACTTACTCATCACGACCTAAAGGCGAGAACCCTATGATAGATATTAACAACTGACATGAAACTTGTAAAATAATCGTGATCTCAACAAATTGGCATGCTAGCAAATTCAAGCACACCTTACTTTACTTCTTGAAACAGCTTAGAACTGCATGTTAGGAATGTCTCACTTCCGTTTTCAATTATAATTATCATGTTAATTTTGTTGCAGTCGTGGCTTTTAATTCTTTAATGTCTTTTAAAATTCATATCATTTGTAAATCTTGTTTTGGGTTGCTAACCTCTTCTTACAGCCCTTGCTGACATACATTCATGTTTGTGGATGTATGTCAGATTCTGAGCTTGAGTACCCAGAGGACCTATTCGTGACGCCTGACTTGGAGAGCCAGGAGTTCGCCCGAGACGCTGAGCCTCTCCCCGCAGGGGACTAGTAGACTCGTGTCGTTGCTGCCTTTAGTTTACTTTCAGACCTTGTTGTTATTCATTTGTATACATTCCTTTTGTTGCTACCTTAGCCAGGCTGTGGCTTGTCATTTAATTTCGTGTATGGACTTAATATTTCTAGATGTGGTTTTTATCTCTTTGAATGTTTTCTGATTGTTCTGAACGCAAATGCAAGGACCTCCTCTGTGTTTTTATCACAGACGCTTATTGGACTCGAGCTTCACCGCTCCAGTCCAAGCGGACCATGTAACGTTCTCGCTTCTGGTGTCTTTTGGGAAGCGGGGCGTTACAGTTCTTCCACTTGAGAGAGTGTACAATTTTGCCACTTACGTGCACATCGTTCTCTCGCTTTTGGAGAATGCGCATTATCCCACTACCAAAAAAAGAAAAGAAAAGAAAAGAAAAAAGAGAGAAGAAAAGAAAGTGGAAAAGAAAGAACATGTATAGCCAAAATCCAAAAAAATACATAAATATCCAAAACCCGAAAAAATTCCTATTGTGAATATTACTCCTATCCGCCGTGAATAAAGGGAAGGTGAGAATTTTCACCAAGTGCTCTCCTCCACACCTACTCAACCCCATTTTTATTCGAACACACTTGGCATAGGAGGTTTCTAGCAATCATCTAGGCAATCGTGCAGTGATTTCCTAGTTTCTAGCAGTAGAGTCACTGACGTATGATATGTTTCTATTCTTACTCTATTCTCATGCATGCTTCAACTATTATTCACCGCTAACTCGAATTGATTTGAATTTGGGTCATCCTATGGATATGCGTATATGGAGCTTGATTGCATAATTTAAATAGTTACACCATCTGCTAACTCACGACCTCACTCACTTGCGCTTCACCGCGTGAACCCACGACACTGGTTTGGACTCATATTCTTGGGCTTAGTGATGTGCTTATCGCATGCTTGTTTAGTGTGGCGTGTTCGTTTTCGTTGGCTCTGACGGGTAATCTAGGATTTCCTTTTCTTTTTCTGTTTTTTCTTTCTATTTTTCCCTCCGAGCTCCTATTCTCACTCGTCTTCCTCAAGGACGAGGAAGGGTTCAGCTTGGGAGATTTTGATGTGCGTTTATATTTTATATATTCACGCACTTCTTCTCCGTAATTTCCGGTCTTTTTCGATATTTTGAGTCTGTCTTTTTGTGATTTTTAGTTCATTTTCACTTTTGTTGTGTTTGTGTGCTTTTGCAGGATATTGCTGGCGCAGGGGACATACAAGGCCAACATCATGAGTCTCCGGAGCAACTGGAGGTTTCGAACGAGATCCTGAGAGCAAATCATCAAGAGAAATTATGTATCCGCTCTCAACCGATCGGATGGACAGTTCCACCCAATCGGTTCGTGCGGCCGTATAGGACCCGAGGAAGAAGCAACTCCACCCGATCGATTCAGTGATCGGGTGGATGCGACACAGTTCTCTGTTTTTGAGAGCCGAAGTTCACCCGATCGATTGACTTGTCAACCTATCGAGTCACCTGTAGCAGCTGATTCCGTGCTTGAGAATTCAAGGACTCACCTGATCGGTTCAGCAATCAGGTATGGTTTATCAGAGCCGAAGACCAAGTCCAACGATCATCTCACCCAATCGGTTGAAGTTTCAACCGATCGGGTGGACGTCTACTTTTGTATTTTAGTGGGAATATTGTCACGACCCGCTTCCCTAAAATGGAGGCGAGACGTGAAAAGGTCCGCACGGGAGAGGAGCTATGAAGCCCCAAACCCGATAAGCGTCAATAATACATAAGCATGTCCCTGTAACCACAACAGAATAACAATAATAACACAAGGAGAGACTGAAATAAAATCTCACATCTCATACATTGTCCAACAAGAAAATAAGTTCAACATCCAAAAAAGCCACCAGGCTAAAAGAAAAGAGTCTAAAGGCCCAGAACAAGGCCAACAAAGGAAACGACATAACAAAGTATAGGTGCTACGCACCGATAACAAAACAACTGTCTAACAAAAGTAAGACACAACGAAGACACTAGGACTGGTCCCCAGTGTCCACGTACTCCCCGTCAAACACAAGCACGGGCTCGGCGTCAGCAAACACCTCGTCCTCAACAAGTAACTCAGGCTCGGGCTCTAACATGTGTCACCCAAAAGAGTAAAGGGGCACATGTCAGCAAGTCGAAAGACTTGTGCAAGGAAACGGGAATAATGGTAAACTAGCAACCTAGCAATTAAAACATGGTGCATGGCAAGTAAAGTACGGTGGTAACAAGTAAGGTAAAGGAGAGTACAAGTGGCATGTATCAAGTGGTAGGGGTGACATGTGATGTCAAGTAACAAGTAAGGTACAAGGGATCACTCGACGAGTGCCCTATTGCCCGCAGGCTGTGTTCAAGTATCAAGTACAAGGGATCACTCAACGAGTGCCCTATTGCCCGCAGGCTGTGATGAGCTCGTCCTCTGGAACACGAGCCAGAAAGTGTATTTGATGAGTATGGCGTAGGGGTGCACCTAGCCGGAACAAGTAGCACTAGTATGTAGCGATGCTACGCAATCACGATGAGTATTCAAGCATGCAATGACATGAGCAGATAATTCGCATACCGTTAATTAAATTAAACGTGACAGGCGAAATGCAATGACATGAACATATTCGCGTACCGTTAATTAAATTAAACGTGACAGGCGAAATGCAATGACATGAACATATTCGCGTACCGTTAATTAAATTAAACGTGACAGGCGAAATGCAATGACATGAACATATTTACGTACCGTTAATTAAATTAAACATGGCAGTTAAAATGCAATAACAGTTAAGGATGCATGGATGACATGAACAGTTAATACGAGTACCGTTAAGGAAAGTAAACGTGACATACAAGCATGATGAGGGTGACGGACCAAGCTTCGTTGTCAAGCTAGGTCAATGGCGTCTAAACGGCTATCCTTTCACCGTCTAGTCTCTTTTACGCTAAAGCAAGGTAAATGGCCTAAGACATGGCCCAAATCAAGAGATGCAAGTTTCACTTGCCTAGCACCGGGGATGGCGACTACTTCGTCACACGGATGCCAATCTATGGGGAAATCACTGTTATGGGGGAACAACCATCAAACAACATGAAATTTATTAGGGTTTCATAAAATTACCAATAGACTATGAAAACATAGAGCAATCGATTTCTTACCAAGAGGAGACGGAAGAAACACTCCGGGGAACCCTAGGATTAGATCTGGAAAAGATTGGAGAAGTTTGGGAGAATTAGGGTTTTGGGGGATTTGGGGATTTTGATGGGTTTGGGTGAGATTTTGGGGAAGATGAGAGGTAGATAGAGTAGATGGATGGTTTGGATGATGGATTTAGGGCTTGGAATGGAGAAATGGAGCTTGGAGGAAGATGGGGGCTCAAGGGGGAAGATTTTAGGGTTTTGGGTCGTGTTGGAGAAGAAGAAAACGTTTGGGTTGGGTATAAATAGGTTGGGCTGGCGGCTGCCAAGAAATTAGGGTTTTAACACTGGTTAGTCGGTCAAAGAGCAACCACTGACCGACTAGTTTGGCAACTAGTCGGTCGGTCGACCAACGCAGACCGACTAAGTGCAAACAGTAACTCCTGAACGAAAATAGGATTTTAGAGTTAGTCGGTCCATGAACAAATACTGACCGACTAGTTTGGCAACTAGTCGGTCGATGAACGTTCTTAGACCGACTAAGAGTGAACAGTAGCTGATACAAAAATAAGATGATGAGTTAGTCGGTTAAAGAAGCATTACCGACCGACTAGTTTGCAACCTAGTCAGTCAACCAACGTTCTTAGACCGACTAACGATAAACAGTAACTCCTGAGAAATTTAGAAAGCTAACTAGTCGGTCCAAGAAGGATTGCCGACCGACTGGATCGTCATCTAGTCGGTCGGTGGCCCTTCTTACACCGGCTAATGAGCACCAAAAGATCCGATACGGAGCGCGGGGCCCCGGGATCGATTCCTAAGACTCCTAGGCTTGATCTAACAGTTAGATACGACCGTTATGAAGTCCGTCACGAGTGACATACTTCGAAATCGACAATCCTAAGGAAGAAACGAGAAAATACGACGAATCGATCGAAAATGAAATCTACAGAGACGAAAACCACACAAGAGGAGAAAATCCACCAAAACATATATTATATTATATTAAACCCAGATACATGAAAAGCAGTCGTTACATCCTCCCCAACTTAAGAAAAATTCCGTCCTCGGAATTTCCAAAAACTCACGAGTCCGGAAACAAAAGTGGGAAACGCTCTCGCATCTCATCCTCATTCTCCCAAGTAGACTCTCCAGGTGAACCGTGTCGCCACATCACCCTCACAAGATTGACAATCTTGTTCCGAAGCGATTTCTGACGCCTGTCCAGGATCTGCACTGGATGCTGGTCATACGTCATATCGGGGCAAACGGTAATCTCCGAAAAATCTACCGCATGAGACGGATCGCTAATGTATCGACGAAGCTGCGACACATGGAAAACATTGTGAACTCCTTCCAAAGATGGCGGCAAGGCCAAGCGATAAGCTACCTCGCCAACCCTCTCCAAAACGTCAAACGGTCCAATGTATCGCGGGCTCAACTTTCCACGCTTCCCGAAACGAATCACACCACGATTCGGGGAAATCTTCAAGAACACATGGTCGCCCGGCTGAAACTCCAAAGGACGACGTTTAGCATCCGCCCAATGCTTAAAACGGTCCTGAGCAATTCTTAACCTCTCCCGAATATTCCTGACGATATCCACGGCCTCCACGATCATCTCAGGTCCCAACAACTCCCGATCACCAACGTCATCCCAACTCAATGGCGATCGACATTTCCTCCCATAAAGAGCGGCGAAAGGCGCCAGGCCAATACTCGCCTGGAAGCTGTTGTTGTAGGAAAACTCCACCAAATGTAGATGGTCCTCCCACGAACCCTTGAAATCCAACATGCACGCCCTCAGCATGTCTTCCAAAATCTGAATCGTCCTCTCGGACTGGCCATCCGTCTGCGGATGGTACGCCATGCTGAAACTCAGACGCGTACCCAAGCTCTTCTGCAAACTCTGCCAGAACTGAGATGTGAACCTCGTGTCTCTGTCAGACACGATACTCACGGGGACTCCATGAAGTCGCACAACCTCCTGCACGATTCACGTTACATCACTATCCAAACTAGGAAGAGGAAATAAAACGGAGAGTAAAAAGAATTTACCTCCATATATCTCCTTGCTAGCGCCTCAGTGGACTGTCCCACTCGGAATGGAATAAAGTGCGCAGAATTGGTCAATCGATCTACGATCACCCAAATCGCGTCATTCTGCTTCGGACTCCGAGGTATTCCAGTCACGAAATCCATAGTGATGTGTTGCCACTTCCACTCCGGAATCGGAAGCGGTTGTAGCAACCCGGCCGTACGCTGATGCTCCGCCTTCACTTGCTGGCATACCAAGCACTTGGCTACACTCCGAGCCACGCTCCTCTTCATACCATGCCACCAATAATTCAGACGAAGATCCTGGTACATCTTGGTGCCACCAGGATGCACAGAATACGGCGAACTGTGTGCCTCCACCATCAGCTCCTCTCTGATATCTCCAGCTGGCACACACAACCTGGCTCTGGACCTCAGCGAGCCATCCTCATGAATCAAAAAGTCAGTCCGCAGACCGGCTTCCACCTGCTCCCGAATCCTCACCAGCTTCGGATCCTCAGCCTGGCCAGCCTTAATCTGATCCACGATCGTCGACTGTACCTGCATGTACATCAACGACGAAGCCTCTCCAGGAAGAACAATCTCCACACCAGACTCGCAAAAATCCTGCTGCAATCTCCACTGCGAGGTCAAAATCATCACCGCTGGAAGCCTACTCAAAGCATCCGGAACCACATTCACCTTGCCAGGGTGAAACTGCAAATCAATATCATAATCCGCCATAAGCTCCAACCATCGACGCTGTCGCATGTTGAGCACCTTCTGAGTGAAAATGTACTTCAAGCTTTTGTGATCGGTGAAAATCTTCACTTTCTCACTCAGTAGGAAGTGCCTCCAAATCTTAAGAGCAAACACAACGGCAGCCAATTCCAAATCATGCGTCGGGTAATTCTTCTCATGAACCTTAAGCTGACGAGACGCATACGCCACAACGTGCCCGTGCTGATGCAACACACAACCAAGACCCTTGCCAGAAGCATCGCAAAAGATCTCAAATCCACCGCTGTGATCAGGCACGACAAGAATAGGGGCAGTCGTCAACCTCTCCTTCAGAACACCAAAAGCACCCCCACAATCACCCAACCAAACAAAAGCAACATCCTTCCGCGTCAACCTGGTCATCGGCTCAGTAATACGAGAAAAGTCCTTAATGAATCGTCGATAGTAACCAGCAAGTCCAAGGAAACTCCGAATCTCAGATGCAGACGACGGAACAGGCCACTCCCTGATGGCCCGAATCTTCTCAGGATCCACTGAAATACCATCTCCAGTCACCACATGCCCGAGAAAAGCAACTCGATCCAGCCAAAACTCGTACTTCGAAAACTTAGCATACAACCGATGCTTCCTCAAAATCTCCAACACCGTCCTTAAGTGCGAGGCATGCTCTTCCTCCGACTTCGAATAGATCAGAATGTCGTCAATAAAGATAACGACAAACTTATCCAAAAAGTCGTAGAAAATCAGGTTCATCAGATTCATGAAAACTGCGGGTGCGTTAGTTACGCCGAAGGGCATAACCACAAACTCATAGTTTCCATACTTCGTCCTGAACGCTGTCTTCGGAACATCATCCTTCTTCACCTTCAACTGATGGTAACCACTCCTCAAATCCAATTTAGAAAACACCCTCGAACCTCCAAGCTGATCAAAAATATCATCGATGCGAGGCAACGGGTATTTATTCTTAATGGTCACCGCATTCAACTCCCGATAATCCACGCACATGCGACGTGAACCATCCTTCTTCTTAACCAGCAACACCGGTGCTCCCCACGGAGACACGCTAGGATTAATATAACCCTTCTGCAAAAGCTCATCCAACTGCTTCCGCAACTCTTCCAACTCTGCAGGTGCCATACGATACGGCGCCTTCGAAATCGGCTGCGCACCTGGAACAAGATCGATAGAAAATTCCAAAGCTCGATCAAGCGGCAAACCAGACATCTCCTCGGGGAAGACGTCGCCAAAATCACGCACCACAGCTGGCCACTCTAGCTCCATCGACATAGCCACAGCCTCCACCGGCCTGGCCCGAAATCTGACAGGACCAAGCGAACTGCTACCACGACTGAACTCAAATACTGGATGTCCGGGAATCTCGAACACCACCTTCTTCCTCCGACAGTCGATCGTGGCATAGAAGCTCGCAAGCCAGTCCATCCCAAGAACTGCATCATAGTTGATGATGTCGTGGACAATGAAATCAGCACAAAGCTCACGTCCACAAACCACCAACGGGCAAGAATTGCACCCACGATGCACCGAGACTACACCGTTCCCTATGACGATATTCCAACTCTTAGGAAGAGAGGACGTCGACAAGGAATGCTTCTCCACGAAGCTCCGGGCCAAAATGCACATCGATGCACCAGAGTCAAAGAGGACTCGTGCAGGAAACGTGTAAACCAAAACCACACCTAACAAGCAATTAACAATCAAATCCTAGTCTAGCAAACAATCATGAGCAAGCAACCAATATAATCAAAATTTCAAACTAACTAAGGAAGATAAATAGCTAGAATGAGCGTCACCTGCAATAACTTCATCCACGGCCATGCTCTCCTCCTCAGTCATCAGAAAGGCCTGCCCTCTCGGCGGAACAGCCTGCCGAAAGGCCTGTCTCTGTGGAACAAGGGGCGCTCCACGTCCAATGGGCACAGGAGCTCGCTGCTGCAACGGCTGTGCTGCAATAGGAGCCCGCCAAGGCTGTCTCGACTTCGGACACTCCCGGATGGTGTGGGCAGGATCTCCGCAGACAATGCACTGTCCTAGAAACCTCCTACACTGATCCCTGAGGTGTCCAGTCTTGCCACAGAAATGGCAAGTCTTCAGGATAGGCCCTCCTGGCCTCTTGAACTGCACCAGATGACTAGGCTTGAAACCAGGCCTAACCACCGCCCTGGCCTGCTCCATAGGCCTCTCCCCAGCTCCAGAAACATGTCCCTTCCTCTGATTCAGATTTAACTCTTGCCGCCTCGCAGCAATCAGAACCTTCTGATATGTCTCCAAGTCAGAAGAGGTCACAAAGCTCTGAAGCTCCAAGGCAAGTCCCTAGAGAAATCGCTGAGCTTTCTCATCGGCATCCTGCACCATCTTAGGTGCAAACCGACTGAGCCTCGTGAACTCCTGGTGGTACTGATCCACCGACAAGCTCCCCTGCTTCAGATCTATAAAGCGCTGCAGCATCACCTGCCGAGCAGCCTTCGGGAAGAACTCTCCATCGAATCTGGACTTGAAGGTAGCCCTGACGATCGGCTCCACCAGCATCTTCTCTTCAGCATCCCACCAATTCCTGGCGTTGTCCTTCAGCTGCCTCTTAGCCAAACCAACCCATCCAGCCGGGTTAATCTTCGCCATTGCCAAGTTATCCTCAATGTTCCTTATCCAATCGTTGGCAGCCAGAGGACCCTCAGAACCATCAAAATATGCGGGACCCAGCTCCCGAAATTGCTTCGCTCCTGGCTCAGAGCGAGGGGCATCCGGAAGAGCCCAGGCAGCTCGAGCAAGTGGAGCATTCTGGACTTGCAGAAGCATGCCCTGCTGAACTTGCATCATCTGGAGCATCATCCGCATCATCTCACCGCTGGTGGGTTCCCGCTCAGGCTCCTCATCATGAGGGATCGCGCCACTTCCCCCACCACGGGTGAAACGTCTTCCTGCCATCTAGTGACACAGAAAATGAATCAGATTAGACTCATAGCTTATGACTCGGGCGTCGAACTTAGTTTATTGGACATTCTAATATTATTATCGCTATTCCAAAAATCGCAGTTACAGAAGGACCTGCATGGGCCACCAACAAAACCTGTCACGACCCGCTTCCCTAAAATGGAGGCGAGACGTGAAAAGGTCCGCACGGGAGAGGAGCTATGAAGCCCCAAACCCGATAAGCGTCAATAATACATAAGCAGGTCCCTGTAACCACAACAGAATAACAATAATAACACAAGGAGAGACTGAAATAAAATCTCACATCTCATACATTGTCCAACAAGAAAATAAGTTCAACATCCAGAAAAGCCACCAGGCTAAAAGAAAAGAGTCTAAAGGCCCAGAACAAGGCCAACAAAGGAAACGACATAACAAAGTATAGGTGCTACGCACCGATAACAAAACAACTGTCTAACAAAAGTAAGACACAACGAAGACACTAGGACGGGTCCCCAGTGTCCACGTAATCCCCGTCAAACACAAGCACGGGCTCGGCGTCAGCAAACACCTCGTCCTCAACAAGTAACTCAGGCTCGGGCTCTAACATGTGTCACCCAAAAGAGTAAAGGGGCACATGTCAGCAAGTCGAAAGACTTGTGCAAGAAAACGGGAATAATGGTAAACTAGCAACCTAGCAATTAAAACATGGTGCATGGCAAGTAAAGTACGGTGGTAACAAGTAAGGTAAAGGAGAGTACAAGTGGCATGTATCAAGTGGTAGGGGTGACATGTGATGTCAAGTAACAAGTAAGGTACAAGGGATCACTCGACGAGTGCCCTATTGCCCGCAGGCTGTGTTCAAGTATCAAGTACAAGGGATCACTCAACGAGTGCCCTATTGCCCGCAGGCTGTGATGAGCTCGTCCTCTGGAACACGAGCCAGAAAGTGTATTTGATGAGTATGGCGTAGGGGTGCACCTAGCCGGAACAAGTAGCACTAGTATGTAGCGATGCTACGCAATCACGATGAGTATTCAAGCATGCAATGACATGAGCAGATAATTCGCATACCGTTAATTAAATTAAACGTGACAGGCGAAATGCAATGACATGAACATATTCGTGTACCGTTAATTAAATTAAACGTGACAGGCGAAATGCAATGACATGAACATATTCGCGTACCGTTAATTAAATTAAACGTGACAGGCGAAATGCAATGACATGAACATATTCGCGTACCGTTAATTAAATTAAACATGGCAGTTAAAATGCAATAACAGTTAAGGATGCATGGATGACATGAACAGTTAATACGCGTACCGTTAAGGAAAGTAAACGTGACATACAAGCATGATGAGGGTGACGGACCAAGCTTCGTTGTCAAGCTAGGTCAATAGCGTCTAAACGGCTATCCTTTCACCGTCTAGTCTCTTTTACGCTAAAGCAAGGTAAATGGCCTAAGACATGGCCCAAATCAAGAGATGCAAGTTTCACTTGCCTAGCACCGGGGATGGCGACTACTTCGTCACACGGATGCCAATCTATGGGGAAATCACTGTTATGGGGGAACAACCATCAAACAACATGAAATTTATTAGGGTTTCATAAAATTACCAATAGACTATGAAAACATAGAGGAATCGATTTCTTACCAAGAGGAGACGGAAGAAACACTCCGGGGAACCCTAGGATCAGATCTGGAAAAGATTGGAGAAGTTTGGGAGAATTATGGTTTTGGGGGATTTGGGGATTTTGATGGGTTTGGGTGAGATTTTGGGGAAGATGAGAGGTAGATAGAGTAGATGGATGGTTTGGATGATGGATTTAGGGCTTGGAATGGAGAAATGAAGCTTGGAGGAAGATGGGGGCTCAAGGGGGAAGATTTTAGGGTTTTGGGTCGTGTTGGAGAAGAAGAAAACGTTTGGGTTGGGTATAAATAGGTTGGGCTGGCGGCTGCCCAGAAATTAGGGTTTTAACACTGGTTAGTCAGTCAAAGAGCAACCACTGACCGACTAGTTTGGCAACTAGTCGGTCGGTCGACCAACACAGACCGACTAAGTGCAAACAGTAACTCCTGAACGAAAATAGGATTTTAGAGTTAGTCGGTCCATGAACAAATACTGACCGACTAGTTTGGCAACTAGTCGGTCGATGAACGTTCTTAGACCGACTAAGAGTGAACAGTAGCTGATACAAAAATAAGATGATGAGTTAGTCGGTTAAAGAAACATTGCCGACCGACTAGTTTGCAACCTAGTCGGTCAACCAACGTTCTTAGACCGACTAACGATAAACAGTAACTCCTGAGAAATTTAGAAAGCTAACTAGTCGGTCCAAGAAGGATTGCCGACCGACTGGATCGTCATCTAGTCGGTCGGTGGCCCTTCTTACACCGGCTAATGAGCACCAAAAGTTCCGATACGGAGCGCGGGGCCCCGTGATCGATTCCTAAGACTCCTAGGCTTGATCTAATAGTTAGATACGACCGTTATGAAGTCCGTCACGAGTGACATACTTCGAAATCGACAATCCTAAGGAAGAAACGAGAAAATACGACGAATCGATCGAAAATGAAATCTACGGAGACGAAAACCACACAAGAGGAGAAAATCCACCAAAACATATATTATATTATATTAAACCCAGATACATGAAAAGCAGTTGTTACAAATATTCCCTGGCATCTTACCAAAATATATAAATAGGGCTAGGTTTCCCAGAAAACGTAATCACCATTTTCTTAAGCTGTTTTTAGGGATTTTGGCTGCTCTGAATTTATTTTCATTTGTAAGTTTCTTGATCGTTTCAATACTTTAATATGCGTTTATATTACCATTTGCTACAGTAATCTATTGCTTGATTCTCATTTTGATGGCTATAATTTGTTTTATTGCATCTCATGCCATGATTAGTGAGTAGTTCTTAAATCTGGGACATTGGTGGAAGCCCCTTCATGGGTTCTCCCTAGAACGACCATAGGATTAGGGATTTGATAGGATATAGGGATTTAGATGGTTACCCGGGGGCGTTTTATTGTCACTGGCGGGATAAAGACTGCCTTTGACCGTCGGGCCAAGGGGAAATAAAACAGGAGTTTGATCTCCTAGCCACAGCTCACCCCTTAGCGTAGACATTGATTCCACGCGCGTGGGAACGACTTGGATGAAATTTCAGGAGCAATAGTTGCGAGCTTAGTGCTCCCGGAGTCGGGCGGTGCTGGACATAGGAATGCCCACCGTCCAAACCCGGGTAGACCTAGCGTATCATCCTGGACATCAACCGGAATATCAGGCCCATGGGACGTTTGGTACCACTATTAGAGGCAACATCTCACAGCTAAACCCTAGAATCCGATCACATTCCTCTTCGTCGGTCGTAATAGTGAGAACTCATGATAGGACAGAAGCCAAGGTCCTAGGTTGCCTTTTTTATCTCTTACACCTTTTCCATTAGTTTACCATCGTGACACCCAACAAGCGATTAAGCTAGCTCACCACCGGGTGACCAGGATCCCGATTGTTCACAAGCACAACACACGCCTCCTTGTGTTTGACCCCCAAGCCATACTTCGACACCGTGAGCTTACGGTTTACAAATTCTAATCCTAGTATCCCTGTCCCGAATTAAGTGCCAAACGGACGGGCGGTCATGAAGCTAGGCTTGTATATTTGCGGCTAGATGTAGAGCCCCTTTGCTTCTTTGGCCTAGGCTTTTTTTGAGAGGAGATGCTAGGCTTTGGTGCTTGGATGCTTGAAGATGATGCTTGCTAATTTCCCTTGCTAGCTTGATCAATGGAGAAACTCTTTAGCTTGCATGAAGATGAAGCTTGATCAATGGAGGGAGAGAGCTAGGGCCGGCCAAGATGATGGAAGAGTATGTTAGGGCCAACTAGGGTTTAGGGTATTTGCATGTAGTTTTTTTTCCTCTCCTTGGGGATTTTTGCTTTGGGTCTAAAGGAGTATATATATAGGATGCAGAACCTAATCCTAGTTGAAATCAAACTCCTTGTAGTACTCATACATATCCCAATCTCCTTGTAGCTAGCAATCAACTACACAATTCAATCTCCTATTTGGAATCAAACTCCTCTTTGATATGAACTCTTGTAAATCTCCTCTTTGAGATGGACTCAAGCTAGATGCACTGCACTTGAACATCTTGTAGCACTCCTATTTTGATATGAACACTAGCTAGATGCATTGGAGTAGGAAATACACTAGGACATTCATTGATGAATTAGAACTCCTTTGATGAAATAGAACTTGTAACGCCCCGCTTCCCAAAAGACACCGGAAGCGAGAGCGTTACGCGGTCCGCTTAAACTGGAGCGGTGAAGCTCGAGTTCAATAAGCGTCTGTGATAAAAACACAGATGAGGTTCTTGCATTTGCATATCAGAACAATCAGAAACATTTCAGAAAATAAAGCCACATCCAGAGTTAAAATGTTCGTACACGAAATTAAACAACAAGCCACAGCCGGATAAGGTAGCAACAGAAATAAGCGTACACAAACAACTACATCGGCTGATAGGAAACTAAGGGAAACAATAAAGTATGGGTCCGCTAGTTCTCCGCTGGAAGAGGCTCGGCATCAGGAACGAACTCCTGGCTCTCCAAGTCTGGCGTCTCGTACGGGTCCTCCGGGTACTCAAGCGCTGAATCTGACATACATCCAAAAACATGAATGTATGTCAGCTAGGGGTCTGCAAGACAGAGTTAGCAACCCAAGACAAGATATACAACCGATATGAATTTAAGAAGCATTTAATATTTTAAAGAAATGACTGCAGCAATTTGACATTAACAGTTATAAAGAAACAGAAACGAACATCCCTAACATGCAGTTCTAAATAGTTGCAAGATTAAAGTAAAGATTTTCTCTGAGTTCATTAGCTTGTCAATTTTCATGAGACCAAGTTAGCGTTGCAAGTTTCATGTCAAGAGCTTACATCTAATCTAGGGTTCTCACCTTTAGGTCGTGATGAGTAGGTCGTTCCTTTCACAGGGGTTTACCGTGATTGACACTAACCCACCGCATGCGGGTGGTGCTCTTGAGGAGAGGACCATTCATACGCCCAGTGGCCGCTCAACCCTAACCCATCCCCAATTTTGTGCTGGAACACGAGCCAGCCTAGTCGACTCACACGACATCACGAATTCACGATACCGCCTCCGAGGCGCACGATTTTCACGATGTCACTATTTGTTAGACATGTCAAGACACACAGAAATTTAATGTTATCAACATTACTACATTATTGTGACAGTTATACAAGGCAGAAGTGGGTTGAACAATTTTTATAGCAATCTCAAAATAATGACGAACACGTGTTTTTATTGAACAAGGCAGAGCAGCCTGCGGCCTTGGCTGCTGGGCGTCGGTTGCCGGCGTTCTAGGGTGTTGTCGGCGTGCGGAGGAGAGGTGTCAGCGGTTTTGCGAGGCCTGGGCGTGAGTGCGGCAGCCTGAGGGAGGAGCTGGCGGCTTTGGACGGCTGGGCGGCGCTGTGTCGTGGCGTGGGGGCGGGCTACAGTTTGTGGAGGCGTGGAGATGTGTAGGGTGGCCGGCGTGCGTGAACATGAGAAGGGGAATCGGGATGATGGTGTTGCCGTCGGGAATGGGTTTCATGCGACAATAGGCAACCGGAGGTGGAGATGCGTGCTCGCAGCCCCGGTATGCACACGTACCCGGGACTAGCGACTCGTAGTCTTACCGCAAGCGCACGGTGTAGCGGCGAGCGGGTATCAAACTCAGGGAGGAACAATGACAGTGTCTCCTTCTAATCACCTAGCTATCAAAATGGTCGAGAATAATTTTGGGCAAAGTTGTCACAATCGTTCGAATGTCGATAGAAATATCAATAAAATAAAGCGCCTAGGGATAGGGAATCCCTGCTACGGACCGTATCTCATCGTTGTGATTCGTAGGTTTCATCATTGCTAGACTTGAATCTTAGGTGAACTAGTCGCAACTAGATGTAGAACCAAGCTCACGCTCTCGCGCTATTGCCGGTCTATAGCCAACCTAGGATAGGGCCCAATCTCTTGCAAACCCTAGCCCAAGCCGCTAGCATTAGGATCGACATCATCGTTCAATCGTATCTCGAGCCCACTCTCGTTCAAACTCGAGCTACGACCTAGGTTGAGATAGTTCCTACTCGTCCAATCTCTTGCAAACGGGTATTGGTATAGAATTACGATTGAAACCTCTAGCCTTGGTCCAATCTCTTGCAAACCAATTCTAGAAAAGTCCAATCATAAATCTAAATCGAATTTCTAGGGCTTCCTATCAATTGGGACCCAATCTCTTGCAAATCTCAATCGATATGAATCCCTAACTCCCCGTAATTTATCAATCCCAACTGTTTCAGAGTGTTTTCTCACTACAAAGCGTTGACCGTGGAGAACCCGGTCAACGTGGTCAAGGGGCCCGCTTTGGGTCCCTTGGGGGGCTTCGAATTGGTGCAGAAGGGGCGAGGGGAAGCCTCGGCCCTGGTTGAGACGCTCGGCCTCGGATAGACGTGCTCGGCCTCGGCTGAAAGGGGGACGAGGGGTAGCCTCAGTCGCCCGGGTAGATGCACGGCCGACGGGCGGCGAGGGGGAGTCTCGGACCCGACTAAGACGCTCGGCCTCGGATAGACGTGCTCGGCCTCGGCTGGAAGGGGGACGAGGGGTAGCCTCAGTCGCCCGGGTAGATGCACGGCCGACGGGCGGTGAGGGGGAGTCTCGGACCCGACTAAGACGCTCGGCCTCGGTAGGGCGTGCTCGGCCTCGGCAGGCTGACGGTGAGGGGAAGCCTCACTATCCAGTCGATCGAGTGGTCGGAGAGGGGCGAGAGGTAGCCTCGGCCCGTTGATCAGCTGTCCACCTGCGTAGACGAGAACGCTCGTCAGGGGGCCGGACCTTGGTTCCGGCCAAATCCCCTCCGATGTCTAAGTCAGATAGTGATCTGAGAAAGGAGGCCCGGCGGAGACGGTTCGACTCGTGAGGAGATCGTAACGGCGTCTCTCGGCGCGAGCGGGGGAGGAAGGAGATGAATTGGGGGAACGAGGTCGTTGATGGAGTACCTTAGGTTTTGTTACCTGACATGCGGTCCCTTTCTTCGTCGTCCTCCGAGCCCTTTTGTAGAGCTCCCTGCGTGATTGCCTCTGGCCCACGTCCCACGCCCGCCCTCGATCGTGCCCCATCAATCCGCCCCCTCGCCGCCGCTCTCTTCGCCATTCCAGCACCTCCCCATTACCGCCATTTAGTGGTCGCGCGTTCGGGGGAACGGTTTTCGCAGGAGTGGGTGAGTGTCCAGCGGGTTATCGGGGCCGGGTCGGATCGACATTCGAGAAAATCCCTTACAGGGCCTTTGTTGAATGGGCTTGAGGATGCAGGTGGGCCTTCGACCAGTAGTCGGGCTCCTGGGCTCGTGTCTTTTGGGGTCTCGGTCAAATAGGCGTAACAATTGCCCCCATCAGTCGAGTTGATTGGCTTCGGCCTGTTCGGCTCGGCCGATGTGACCTCTGCCGATTTTGACAAGCTCGCCAGTCGATGCCGACTCATTTATTAGTCGTCATCATGGGTGGGCCCGTTCGATATTTTTAAGTCGCGGGCTCCGAAGCACCGTCGGTCCTCTGATGCCGCCACGTGTGGCTGCAAACTTACCCCCTCCGTTCGCGGGGCCGTCTTCAATTGAGAAGCTGAGGGGTTCAGGCGCCGCCATCGGTGGGATCGATCGGCCTCGGCTAGCTTGGTATAACCGCTTCGCCTCCTGGGGTTCTGAGTGGCGCTTCAGCCGAGGCGTGGTCATAAATGTAGGTCATGATGAGGCGGATCGATTGGACTTCCCCTGGCGCCGGTTTCGAAACGCCGCCAGTTCTTTGAAGCCTGCCGCGCGTTCTTGTCAGCCGCTTCGAATTCACCCCTGCGCCCGGTATATAAGATCCTCAGCCGCGTTGATCTCCACTTCTCTCTTGCTTCTCCCGGTATTCAAAGCTTTCCACAACTCGGAGTTTCCCGTCGCCTTCGCTTCCTTGCCTTCTCCAGACTAGTCGAAAAAAGGTAATTCCTCTCTCGCTTTCATCTTATGGCTGCCCTTAGGATAGGCGGTTCTGGTCAAAGGGCAAGGGATCCTTCGGAGTCCAGGCGGGGTGAGCCCCGGCTAGGGGGATCAGGTTCCCCCGCCGGGAGTCGTTCTCTTCAGGATAAGGGGAAGGAGAAACTTTTTCCAGACTACGCCCGTGATGACGTGGCGTCGGCTGCCGTACGGCTTAATGTGCCCCCGGTTGTCCTCCGTACGCCGTCGAGGACTCCTCCTTCGGTGGCCGCGGAGATCCGGGAAAGATATCTCTGCTTCCCATACGAGGTTCGGGTTCCATTTGTCGACGAGCGGATTTGCCTTCCGAGGAGCAATGAGGTCGGCGTCTACGTCGAGATGTTCTGCCCGGGTCTTCGCTTCCCGCTCCATCCCTTCTTCATCCAGGTCATGGAACATTTCACAGTGTCCCTGTGTCAGTTCACCCTGTGTTCGATCGCGGTACTGACGGGCTTCGTAACGCTCTGATGTACCCGTGGTCTGGAGCCGTCTCTCCCCCTTCTCTTCCACTTTTACCAGGTCCAGACGGTCGGTCCGGGGTCATGGCTGCTACTCTGAGCCCGTTCGAGGAGGGAATGCCTTATCGGGTTACCCCGCTGGTCAGGGGATTGTAACTCGGATTATGTTTTCGTGGTCTTCTTGGGTGAGGCCCAGATTCTAACAAGCTGGGGCAGTTCTGTCCATCCTCGCCCGTCGTTAGTTCTCTCAGACGCCGACCGGGCAGCCGTTGCGCTTCTGTTGGCTCTTCCTTTGGAAACGAAGTCCATCTGGTCTTTGTTGGACGACCTACTCCTGAAGGCCGTCTTGTGGTCTCCGGGTAGGTCGCTTTTTCATCCCCGGATCGCCCTATGACTCATCCTGATTTCGGTCTCCTTTGCAGGGATGGCTGGCCGCGAATTCGTCCGTGACGTCGATGACCTGATCCGTCGTGGAGCCGCTCGGAGCCGAGGTAGTACCTCTGGAAGGGCGCCTCGGAGGACCGTTGAGGAGCAAGTGCGCCGAGCCGAGCCTTCCGTGGGTAAGGTGGTGGCCGCGCCTCCCGCCTCTTCTTCTGGCGATCCCCTTCCGGGGGGTGAGGATGGTGCGGGGCGGAAGCGTTCCCCTCCGGCGCCTTCGGAGCCCTACGGGGGAAAGAAGAGGAGGGAGGACGTGGATCCTTCCAGTCCGGCAGGTTCCGCGCTTCCCGTGGCGACCGCCGGGGATCCTTCGGCAGCTTTGTCTGCCACCCCCCTCGCAGCGTCTTCGCCCGTATCACCGGGGGTCGGGACCTTGTTGGCGAGTGACTTGGCTTCGATCGTTGTCCCTGGGAGTTCTATGTTTGTTGACCGAGCTCTGGCCCAGCAGGTTGCCGAGGTCTCCGTCCCTCCCCGGGATCGTAGCTTCCTCAAGAAGATCCCGGCCGACAAGATGTCGGATTCCTTGGTCTGGATCCTTCAACAGGTTCGGTTATCTAGCTATCCTCTCTTTCTCTTTATCCTCTTCTTAGCCCATGTCTCATCTTTTCAGGGTTCAGCGCTTGCTGTGGAGTTGCAGTGTCGAGCCGTCCGCTTGAGGGAGCTGGAGGAGTCCTCCATGAGGGCTCAGGAGCGGGCCGGGGCGGCTGAGGTGGCTATGACGGAGGCCCAGATGGAGTCTCGGCGTCTCAACCTCCGCGTGGCCGAGTTGGAGGGACGAGTGGTTGACCTCCAAGGAAAGCTGGAGGATGCTCATCAGTCGGCTGAGGAAGCGGCGGAGTCGTTCCGCCTGGAGAGGGAGGAGCTTCAGAGGGAACTGTCGGATCGGCGCCAGGTGATGCGGCTTGCAGAGGAGGTGGAGAAGGGCGTCGTCGAGACCCTGGGGAAGAGGATCTTCGAGGTTCTCAGGGAGGCCTTTGGTAAGTATGAAGACCTCATCGCCCCTCGGATCGTCGAAGTCGTCCAGTCTTCTTTCCGGGAATGTGCGGAGCGTGTTCGGCAAGCCCCACCGCCGGTCGATCCCCCTCACTCCGAGCAGGGCGAAGTGCCCGAGGATGTGTCCTCCCGAGCTCGGGCTCCCTAAGCCGTCCCTCCCGGCCTTATCCTCAAATTTTTAAGCATCCGCTTCGCTTTGGGCCAGTCTACTTGAAATGGATCCCTGGCCCCCGCTATCTCCTTCGGCTTCGTTATCGGCTCCGTGGCCAATAATTGCTGGTTGCATGGCTGCTAGCTTGGGCTACCTACTTCGGGTCTTTTGTCAACCAATTTTGCTCTGTCGGTGTCGATCTAGCTTCTGTAGGCGAAGA
Source organism: Scilla litardierei (assembly GCA_030789695.1). Lineage (NCBI taxonomy): Eukaryota > Viridiplantae > Streptophyta > Magnoliopsida > Asparagales > Asparagaceae > Scilla > Scilla litardierei. The sequence goes on from JAULAV010006257.1 coordinate 295,338, forward strand.
ACTCTGTCATTCGTCGTGAGTAGATTGTTTGTAGGGTGTTTCCTTCGCCTCGATCCCCTGTAAATAAGACACATTTTTGTACTCTGGTTAACTATTATAAACGAAATTGACTTACTCGGACTTCTCGTGTACTTTGCGTTGTCGCCTTGTTCTTGGCCTAGGACTGGACGACGTTGGCGTCGGCTGGGGGGATTCTCCCCAGACTTATGAGTGCGGGAGTCGGTCGGCGAGGGCAAAAGCTCCTCGGCTTAGGACCGGTCGGCGTCCGTGTCTCGGGGGAGTTGCCCCCAGACTTATGAGCACAAGAGTCGGTCGGCGAGGGTAAAGCTCCTCGGCTTAGGACTGGTCGGTGTCCGTGCCTGCTGGGGGAACTGTCCCATGCTTATGGGCGCGGGAGTCGGTCTGCGAGGGCCAAGCTCCTCAGCTTAGGACCGGTCGGCGTCCATGCCTGCTGGGGAAACCGCCCCAGGCTTATGAGCGCAGAAGTCGGTCTGCGAGGGCAAAGTCCCTCGACTTAGAACCGGTCGGCGTTTGCGCTGGCTGGGGGGATCGCCCCCAGACTTATGAGCGCAGGATTCGGTCGGCGAGGGAAAGCTCCTCGGCTTAGGACCGGTCGGCGTCCGTGCCTGCTGGGGGAATTGCCCCCAGTCTTATGAGCACAGGAGTCAGTCGGCGAGGGCAAAGCTCCTCGGCTTAGGACCGGTCGGCGTCTGTGTCTGCTGGGGGAATTGCCCCCAGTCTTATGAGCACAGGAGTCAGTCGGCGAGGACAAAGCTCCTCTTCCTCCTCCAGTGAGGCGGCGGTCCCCGTTCTTTTGCGCTATTGGTGGCATGTCAATTCCGTCGGGGATTTAAGAAAAGACAAAAAAAAGGATGCATTTGTACTCTCAAGAGTCCTGTCGGACCGGTACATTTGGAGGAAAAAGGGAAAAGAAAGGAAATGAAGCTAGACATAGGGATGTAAACCTAGATAACTCCCTCTTGCTAGGCCGCAACCGGGGGGAGAGACATCGTCCGCTCACTCTATGATGCGGAGGGGACCTTGGACGGTGTTGATCTTCTTCCCCTTGTCTGGCTGCGTGGAGGTCCCTTCTCCGTGGGCCGGCTCGTCGGCCTGGTTCCTGGCGTGCCCCCGGCTCATCAGCTTCTCAATGTCCTTCTTCAAATGCCAGCAGTCTTCGGTGTCATGACCATCGTCCTTATGGTACTTGCAGTACTTCTCCCTGTTCTTCCCACCTCTTCTAGCCTTCGGTGGGGGGCGATCAGCTCGCTCTTCCTTCTGTACTTGGGCGAGGACGGCGTCTGGGGTGGTGCCCCTCGTGCTTTCTCCCCGCTGCCTGTTCCTCGGCCTCTTCTCGGTCCGGTATCCTTCGGGGCTGACTCGTCCGTCGTCGCCGCGCTTGGTCACTCGAGTAGCCTTTCCTGCATCCTCGGCCAAGGCCTCCTCGGTCAGCATGAAGCGCTCGGCCCTCGCCATGATCCCGGGGAGGTCCTTCGGGGGATCGTTGTGAAGGGACTTCTTGAGGCCTCGGTGGCGAAGCCCTTTCTTAAGGGCCGTCTGGACCACCAGGTCGGGAGGGTTGTTCACGTTCAGCCTTTCCGCATTGAAGCGACGCATGAACTGTCGAAGCGGTTCGGCCGGGCCTTGCACTACGTTGAACAGATGTTCAGCGCCAGGTTTGATCAGCCTCCCCGCCATGAATTGTTTGCAGAACAACTGGGTGAGTTGCTCGAAGCTGTCGATGGAGCGACCGGGCAGGCTGTGGTACCAGGTCCTTGCCGCTCCCCTGAGAGTAGAATAGAAGCCCCGGCAAAGCAAGTCATCGTCGGCTCCCTGGAAGGCCATGTCCCCCTCGTAGTCCATCACGTGGTGTCCCGGGTCCCCTATTCCGTCGTACTTTCCCAGCACCGGGATCCTGAATCGAGAGGGGACCCGTGCGTCGATTATTCTCCGTGATAAGGGACACCGGTCTCCGTGGATGCCCCCGGGGATGCGGTATTCACCTGCCCCTGGCTCGATCGGGGGTGGAGGAAGCACAGGCGCCGGCGGGGCTGGCTCCGCGACCCTCGCCACGCATGGGGTCGGGCTGACCCGACGTTCCCGACTCCTCCTGTGAGAGCTCCTGCTCCGCCGTGATCGGTCTCTTGAGTGGTGTCGTTCGCTTCTCCCGCGGCGGGACGACCGCGACCGACGAGATGATGCCGTTATCGATTCGCCCTCCGTCCCTTCGGTTTCCATTCGGCTCCTTTCACGATAAGGGGAGGAGGCGCGTGACCTCGCCTGACGAGAGCCGGGCGGCGTGAATCGACGCTCCGTGTTCGGTTTCAGGGTTCCGTGGTCATCGACCACGGCGGACCGCAAGTGCGGGGGACCCCCCGCCCATCGATGGCTATCGTCCAACGTGCCTCCGTTGGACGGCGCAGGGTCGACGAGCTGCTGTACCGTCGCGACCAATGTCTGGAAGCTCGCGTTGGTCTCCTGAGCCAGGGCGCGGAGCTGTCCCTGCGTGGCCATTTCTGAGCCGCCGGTCTCTTCGGTTGAGAGGGCGGGGTGGTCGCCGACGGGCGTGTCCTCGGGGTTGCCGTTTGATGCGCCATTCCCTTCCTCCAGGATGGGGGGCATGCGCTTCCTTCCATTGCTGGCTCGTGCCATTGTTGGTGTGGTTTGCTATTTCGTGGGACGGTTTTCGGTTCCCACAGACGGCGCCAGATGTTTCAGAGTGTTTTCTCACTACAAAGCGTTGACCGTGGAGAACCCGGTCAACGTGGTCAAGGGGCCCGCTTTGGGTCCCTTGGGGGGCTTCGAATTGGTGCAGAAGAGGCGAGGGGAAGCCTCGGCCCTGGTTGAGATGCTCGGCCTCGGATAGACGTGCTCGGCCTCGGCTGGAAGGGGGACGAGGGGTAGCCTCAGTCGCCCGGGTAGATGCACGGCCGACGGGCGGCGAGGGGGAGTCTCGGACCCGACTAAGACGCTCGGCCTCGGATAGACATGCTCGGCCTCGGCTGGAAGGGGGACGAGGGGTAGCCTCAGTCGCCCGGGTAGATGCACGGCCGACGGGCGGCGAGGGGGAGTCTCGGACCCGACTAAGACGCTCGGCCTCGGTAGGGCGTGCTCGGCCTCGGCAGGCTGACGGTGAGGGGAAGCCTCACTATCCAGTCGATCGAGTGGTCGGAGAGGGGCGAGGGGTAGCCTCGGCCCGTTAATCAGCTGTCCACCTGCGTAGACGAGAACGCTTGTCAGGGGGCCGGACCTTGGTTCCGGCCAAATCCCCTCCGATGCCTAAGTCAGATAGTGATCTGAGAAAGGAGGCCCGGCGGAGACGGTTTGACTCGTGAGGAGATCGTAACGGCGTCTCTCGGTGCGAGCGGGGGAGGAAGGAGATGAATTGGGGGAACGAGGTCGTTGATGGAGTACCTTAGGTTTTGTTACCTGACATGCGGTCCCTTTCTTCGTCGTCCTCCGAGCCCTTTTGTAGAGCTCCCTGCGTGATTGCCTCTGGCCCACGTCCCACGCCCGCCCTCGATCGTGCCCCATCAATCCGCCCCCTCACCACCGCTCTCTTCACCATTCCAGCACCTCCCCATTACCGCCATTTAGTGGTCGCGCGTTCGGGGGAACGGTTTTCGCAGGAGTGGGTGAGTGTCCAGCGGGTTATCGGGGCCGGGTTGGATCGACATTCGAGAAGATCCCTTACAGGGCCTTTGTTGAATGGGCTTGAGGATGCAGGTGGGCCTTCGACCAGTAGTCGGGCTCCTGGGCTCGTGTCTTTTGGGGTCTCGGTCAAATAGGCGTAACACCAACCTAACCCTAATCAATTCTAGCAAGAATTTCACCCATTCATCACAATTCAGAAATAGGGCTCATAGGGTTCATCCCTATGCCCTAGGACAATAAAACTACTCACTAATCATCATGCAATTCATAAGAAATTCAATAGCAAAATCAACACAATTCATTGCAATAGAGAAATTATCAACAAAAATAGGGTTTTTGATAAGAAGAGAGACAAACCAATGAGAACCCAATAGCATCCAACAAAAATAACCTTTTAATATCCAAGAGAAAAGCTAAATCTATTGATCTAAAAATCTCTCTAAAAAGGCTGCCAAAAGTATCAAAAAGTTCTCTTAAACTAGGGCAAAAACTGGGTTTAAATACCCCTCAAAATCGCCCAAAAAATCGTGACAAAAATGCACATGCGCAGCCCAGAAATCACAGTTTACGCAGCAGGCGGGGCGGCTCACTCGGCCGAGTGACAAATGTCACTCGGCCGAGTGACAAACCCTGTACATTTCCAGAAAGTTGGGGATTTTCGGGGGTCTGTCTTCGGAGGTGACTCGGTCGAGTGGCTTTACTCACTCGACCGAGGGGCATTCCATGCTCGGCCGAGTGGCGACTCTGAAATCGACTGTAAAATTACAATAAGTCGGCTCCTTCTGTGATTGGATTTTCCCGTGCCACTCGGGCGAGTGTATATCCATACTCGACCGAGTGGACTATCGTCACTCGGCCGAGTGCACGCTGATTTTCTTCTGTGGTGCGTGTCCGGTCTGGTCGGCCGAGTGGTCTTCTTGCTTGGCCGAGTGAGTGCTTCAATCGGCCGAGTGACATGTTGTAGATAACCATTCTTCATCATTTCACCTCCTCGTCGCTCCTACGAGATTCCTTCTTCTTCCACTTGCCTTCCATCGCCGAATAGCCCACAAAAGAGCCTTGGGTGATGATCGGTCCATATTTTACACCTTTTTCGCATGTTTGCACGCCATTTCGATTGCTCATATTGCGATTTTCACGATTATTCGATGATATTGCGTTACTTTTCACCATTTCTTGTTTTTGTCGGATTTCAGGAAATGGAGCAATTGGGAGCAAAACTGAGCGTAAAGGACTTGCGCGCATAATGAAGCACCGCTCATGGCCTTATTGATGAGATATTAGCGTTAGAGGATGAGTGGAGAAGGAAAGAATTTGGTAGAATTGACGAGGAGTCAAAAAGAAGAAGAAACAAGCACAGTAGCGCATCACTCGGCCGAGTAGACCTCTCCCTCGGCCGAGCAAGAAGCCTCACTCGGCCGAACAGAACGGATACGCACACGAAGTCTTTAGCATATACTCGTCCGAACAAAGAAAGCCTACTCGGCTGAGTGAGAAACTCACTCGCCCGAGTACGTCAGGGAAATTTTCCAGAGAAGAGGCCGAATCTACTGTGATTCCCAGAGACCCGTCGATGGCCTACTCGGCCGAGTACACATTACCACTCGGTCGAATGCTGAAAGCTACTCGGCCGAGCCACCCCCGGAGACAGACCCTTGAGAACCTCGAAGTTACTGTTTTTCTACAGGGTCTCTCAATTGACCGAGTAGAGAAGTCCACTCGACCGAGTGAAGAATCCCACTCGGCCGAGTGACGCCGATGACACGAACGCCCGGATTTTCAGACAGCCTCCCACTCTTTTGAATTTTGCTATCATTCTAGTGGTCAATATATTTTTCTCATATTTTTTATGGATAGTAGACTTCATGACAGTTCCAACGCCACCAAGAACGCACCAAACGGAGGTCGGATGAAATCTGGAGAATTTCTGCAAGTTGATACTGCAGTGCTGGAATTTCCACTCGGCCGAGTCAGATTTCCACTCGGCCCGAGTGGCGGCGGGCCCAGATTTTAAGTGGCAGTTTGGGCTGTTTTTGGGCACGAATTTAAGGGGTTTTCTAGGGTTATTTGCTAGGGTTTTGGGGGGCTATATAAGGGGTTTTGTAGCCGTCATTAGGGGAGTTTCCACATGTTTTCTTAGGGATTATTTTAGAGGTTAGGCAATGCCTGTAACGACTGCTTTTCATGTATCTGGATTTATTATAATATAATATATGTTTTGGTGGATTTTCTCCTCATGTGTGGTTTTCGTCTCCGTAATTTTCATTTTTCGATCGATTCGTCGTATTTTCTCGTTTCTTCCTTAGGATCGTCGATTTCGAAGTATGTCACTCGTGACGGACTTCATAACGGTCGTATCTTACTATTAGATCAAGCCTAGGAGTCCTAGGAATCGATCCCGGGGCCCCGCGCTCCGTATCGGAACTTTTGGTGCTCATTAGCCGGTGTAAGATGGGCCACCGACCGACTAGATGACGATCCAGTCGGTCGGCAATCCTTCTTGGACCGACTAGTTGGCTTTCTAAAATTGTTCAGGAGTTACTGTTTATCGTTAGTCGGTCTAAGAACGTTGGTTGACCGACTAGGTTGCAAACTAGTCGGTCGGCAATGCTTCTTTAACCGACTAACACATCAACTATTTTTGACACTAGTTACTGTTTACTCTTAGTCGGTCTAAGTTCATCTTTCGACCGACTAGTTATCAAACTAGTCGGTCAAGTTTTGTACTCAGACCGACTAACTCTTAGTTCAGGTTTTCGACTGGAGTTACTGTTTACACTTAGTCGGTCTACGTTGTTCAACCGACCGACTAGATCTCAAACTAGTCGGTCAGCAGTTGGTCTTTGACCGACTAAGTAGTGCAGGAAACCCTAGTTTTGCCCTAGCCGCCACCAAACTCTATAAATACCCCTCCAAACGTTTTCTTCTCCTCCCTCACGACCTAAAACCCTGATTTCTTCCCCCTTTGAGCCCCCATCTCCCTCAAACCCCATTTCCTCCATCCAAGCTCATCCTCCATCATCCAAACCCTCCCTCCACTCATTCCACCTCTCATCTTCCCCAAATCTCCATCAAAATCCCCAAATCCCCCAAAACCCTATTTCTCCAAACTTCTCCAATCATTTCCAGATCTGAACCCTAGGTTCCCCGGAGCGTTTCTTCCGTCGCCGTGGTTGCTCGGCGTTATTCTTCCGTTCCTTACGCGGTAATAATCGATTCCTTTAATTTTAGCATAACCCACATTGACATTGTGAAACCCTAATAAAATGGATTGATTAGATGATTAGGGTTCTAATAAGAAACTTATTTAGGATCTTTGTGCAAATAATTGTTTTGCCATAACAGCGAATCTTTCTGTAGTTAGCTTATGTGACGATCTTCATTGCTCGTCAATCCCGGTATCAGGCAAGTGAAACTTGCATCTCTTGATTTAGGCCATGTTTTAGGCCATTTACCTTGCTTTAGCGTAAAAGAGACTAGACGGTGAAAGGATAGCCGTTTAGACGCCATTGACCTAGCTTGACAACGAAGCTTGGTCCGTCACCCTCATCATGCTTGTATGTCACGTTTAATTTCCCTAAACGGTACGCGTATTAACTGTTCATGTCATCCATGCATCCTTAACTGCTATTGCATTTTAACTGCCATGTTTAATTTAAATAAACGGTACGCGAATATGTTCATGTCATTGCATTTTGCCTGTCACGTTTAATTTAATTAACGGTACGCGAATTATCTGCTCATGTCATTGCATGCTTGAATACTCATCGTGATTGCGTAGCATCGCTACATACTAGTGCTACTTGTTCCGGCTAGGTGCACCCCTATGCCATACTTATTAGATACACTTTCTGGCTTGTGTTCCAGAAGACGAGCTCATCACAGCCTGAGGGCATAGAGCACTCGTTGAGTGATCCCTTGTACTTGACACTTGAACACAGCCTGAGGGCATAGGGCACTCGTGGAGTGATCCCTTGTACTTGTACTTGTTACTTGACGCTACTTGCCACAACAACCACTAGCCACTTGTACTCTCCTTTGCTTTACTTGTTACCACCTTACTTTACTTGCCATGCACCATATTTTAACTGCTAGGTTGCTAGTTTATCTTTATTCCTGTTTCCTTGCACAAGTCATTCGACTTGCTGACATGTGCCCCTTCTCTCTTTTGGGTGACACATGTTAGAGCCCGAGCCTGAGTTACTTGCTGAGGATGTGGTGTTCGCTGACGCTGAGTCAGAGCCCGCGTTGATTGAGGACTACGTTGACACTGGGGATCAGTCTTAGTGTCGTCGTTTAGCTACTTTTGTTAGACTGCTTAGTTGTCGGTGCGTGGCACCTAGTTTGATACTCTGTTATGTTGTGTTATTTTGTTGGCCTTGTTCTGGGCCTTAGACTCTTTTTCGTTAGCCTGGTGGCTTTTTCTGTGATGTTGAATATTTTGTGGACGAACCTTGGGATTGGTATTTTTATCCGTCTCTTTATTATTATTGTTGTTGTTCCTTGTTGCGATTACATGGACCTGCTTATACTAAATTGAACGCTTATCGGGTTTGGGGCTTCACAGCTCCACTCTCGTGCGGACCTTCTCACGTCTCGCCTCCATTTTAGGGAAGCGGGACGTGACAGGTTTTAGTGGTGGCCCATGCAGGTCTTCTCTGTAACTGCAATTATCAGGGATAACAATAATAATATAAGATTGTCCAACAAATAAATTCGATATCCTAGTCATAAGCTATGAGTCTAATCTGCTTCGTTTTCTGTGTCACTAGATGGCAGGAAGGCGATTCACCCGTGGTGGAGGTAGTGGTGCGATCCCTCATGATGAGGAGCCTGAGCGGGAACCCACCAACGGTGAGATGATGCGGATGATGATCCAGATGATGCAAGTGCAGCAGGGCGTGCTCCTGCAAGTCCAGAATGCTCCACTTGCTCGAGCTGCCCGGGCTCTTCCGGATGCCCCTCGCTCTGAGCCGGGAGCGAAGCAATTTCGGGAGCTGGGTCCCGCATATTTTGATGGATCTGAGGGTCCCCTGGCTGCCGACGAGTGGATAAGGAACATTGAGGATAACCTGGGGATGGCGAAGATTAACCCGGCTGGATGGGTTGATTTGGCTAAGAGGCAGCTGAAGGACAATGCCAGAAACTGGTGGGATGCTGAAGAGAAGATGTTGGTGGAGCCTATCGTCTGGGCTACCTTCAAGTCCAGATTTGATGGAGAGTTCTTCCCGAAGGCTGCTAGGCAGGTGATGCTGCAGCGCTTCATAGATCTGAAGCAGGGGAGCTTGTCGGTGGATCAGTACCACCAGGAGTTCACGAGGCTCAGTCGGTTTGCACCTAAGATGGTGCAAGATGCCGATGAGAAAGCTCAGCGATTTCTTCAGGGACTTGCCTTGGAGCTTCAGAGCTTTGTGACCTCTTCTGACTTGGAGACATATCAGAAGGTTCTGATTGCTGCGAGGCGGCAAGAGTTGAATTTGAATCAGAGGAAGGGACTTGTTTCCGGAGCTGGGAAGAGGCCTATGGAGCAGGCCAGGGCGGTGGTTAGGCCTGGTTTCAAGCCTAATCATCCGGTGCAGTTCAAGAGGCCAGGAGGGCCTATTCTGAAGACTTGCCATTTCTGTGGCAAGACTGGACACCTCAGGGATCAGTGTAGGAGGTTTCTGGGACAGTGCATTGTCTGCGGAGATCCTGCCCACACCATCCGGGAGTGTCCGAAGTCGAGGCAGCCTTGGCGGGCTCCTATTGCAGCACAGCCGTTGCAGCAGCGAGCTCCTGTGCCCGTTGGACGTGGAGCGCCTCTTGTTCCACAGAGACAGGCCTTTCGGCAGGCTGTTCCGTCGAGAGGGCAGGCCTTTCTGATGACTGAGGAGGAGAGCATGGCCGTGGATGAAGTTATTGCAGGTAACGCTCATTCTAGCTATTTGACTTCCTTCGTTAGTTTGATCTTTGATTATGTTGTTTGCTTGAACATGGTTGTTTGCTAGACTAGGGTTTGATTGTTAATTGTTTGTTAGGTGTGGTTTTGGTTTGCACATTTTCTGCACGAGTCCTCTTTGACTCTGGTGCATCGATGTGCATTATTTCTCGGAGCTTCGTGGAGAAGCATTCCTTGTCGACGTCCTCTCTTCCTAAGAGTTGGAATATCGTCACAGGGAATGGCGTGGTCTCGGTGCATCGTGGGTGCAATTCTTGCCCGTTGGTGGTTTGTGGACGTAAGCTTTGTGCTGATTTCATTGTCTACGACATCATCAACTATGATGCAGTTCTTGGTATGGACTGGCTTGCGAGCTTCTATGCTACGATCGACTGTCGGAGAAAGAAGGTGGTGTTCGAGATTCCCGGACATCCAGTGTTTGAGTTCAGTCGTGGTAGCAGTTCGCTTGGTCCTGTCAGATTTCGGGCCAGACCAGTGGATGTCGTGACTATGCAGATGGAGTTGGAGTGGCCAGCTGTGGTGCGAGATTTTGGCGACGTCTTCCCCGATGAGATGTCTGGATTGTCGCCTGATCGAGCTTTGGAGTTTTCTATTGATCTTATCCCAGGTGCGCAGCCGATTTCGAAGGCGCCGTATCGTATGGCACCGGCAGAGTTGGAGGAGTTGCGGAAGCAGTTGGATGAGCTTTTGCAGAAGGGTTATATTAATCCTAGCGTGTCTCTGTGGGGAGCACCGATGTTGCTGGTAAAGAAGAAGGATGGTACGCGTCGCATGAGCGTGGACTATCGGGAGTTGAATGCTGTGACCATTAAGAATAAATACCCGTTGCCTCGCATCGATGATATTTTTGATCAGCTTGGAGGTTCGAGGGTGTTTTCTAAGTTAGATTTGAGGAGTGGTTACCATCAGTTGAAGGTGAAGAAGGGAGATGTTCCGAAGACAGCGTTCAGGACGAAGTATGGACACTATGAGTTCGTGGTTATGCCTTTCGGCGTGACTAACGCGCCCGCAGTTTTCATGAATCTGATGAACCTGATTTTCTACGACTTTTTGGATAAGTTTGTCGTTATCTTTATTGACGACATTCTGATCTATTCGAAGTCGGAGAAAGAGCATGCCTCGCACTTAAGGACGGTGTTGGAGATTTTGAGGAAGCATCGGTTGTATGCTAAGTTTTCGAAGTGCGAGTTTTGGCTGGATCGAGTTGCTTTTCTCAGGCATGTGGTGACTAGAGACGGAATTTCAGTGGATCCCGAGAAGATTAGGGCCATCAGAGAGTGGCATGTTCCGTCGTCGGCGTCGGAGATTCGGAGTTTCCTTGGGCTTGCTGGTTATTATCGGCGATTCATTAAGGACTTTTCTCGTATTTCTGAGCCGATGACCAGGTTGACGCGGAAGGATGTTGCTTTTGTTTGGTCGGGTGATTGTGAGAGTGCTTTTGGTATTCTGAAGGAGAGGTTGACGACTGCCCCTATTCTTATTGTGCCTGATCGCAGCGGTGGATTTGAGATCTTTTTCGATGCTTCTGGCAAGGGTCTCGGTTGTGTGTTGCATCAGCATGGGCATGTTGTGGCGTATGCGTCTCGTCAGCTTAAGGTTCATGAGAAGAATTACCCGACGCATGATTTGGAGTTGGCTGCCGTTGTGTTTGCTCTTAAGATTTGGAGGCACTTCCTGCTGAGTGAGAAGGTGAAGATCTTCACCGATCAAAAAATCTTGAAGTATATTTTCACTCAGAAGGAGCTCAACATGCGACAGCGTCGATGGTTGGAGCTTATGGTGGATTATGATATTGATTTGCAGTTTCACCCTGGCAAGGCGAATGTGGTTCCGGATGCTTTGAGTAGGCTTCCAGCGGTGATGGTTTTGACCTCGCAGTGGAGATTGCAGCAGGATTTTTGCGAGTCTGGTGTGGAGATTGTTCTTCCTGGGGAGGCTTTGTCGTTGATGTACATGCAGGTACAGTCGACGATCGTGGATCGGATTAAGGCTGGCCAGGCTGAGGATCCGAAGCTGGTGAGGATTCGGGAGCAGGTGGAAGCCGGTCTGCGGACTGACTTTTTGATTCATGAGGATGGCTCGCTGAGGTTCGGAGCCAGGCTGTGTGTGCCTGCTGGGGATATTAGAGAGGAGTTGATGGTGGAGGCACACAGTTCGCCGTATTCTGTGCATCCTGGTGGCACCAAGATGTACCAGGATCTTCGTCTGAATTATTGGTGGCATGGTATGAAGAGAAGCATGGCTCGAAGTGTAGCCAAGTGCTTGGTTTGCCAGTAAGTGAAGGCGGAACATCAGCGTACGGCCGGGTTGCTACAACCGCTTCCGATTCCGGAGTGGAAATGGCAACACATCACTATGGATTTCGTGACTGGACTACCTCGGAGTCCGAAGCAGAATGACGCGATTTGGGTGATCGTAGATCGATTGACCAAATCCGCGCACTTTATTCCGTTCCGGGTGGGACAGTCCACTGAGGCACTAGCAAGGAGATATATGGAGGTAAAATTCTTTTACTCTCCGTTTTTAATTCCTTCTCCTAGTTTGGATGGTGATGTAACGTGAATCGTGCAGGAGGTTGTGCGACTTCATGGAGTCCCGGTGAGTATCGTGTCTGACAGAGACACGAGGTTCACATCTCAGTTCTGGCAGAGTTTGCAGAAGATCTTGGGTACGCGTCTGAGTTTCAGCACGGCGTACCATCCGCAGACGGATGGCCAGTCCGAGAGGACGATTCAGATTTTGGAAGACATACTGAGGGCGTGCATGTTGGATTTCAAGGGTTCGTGGGAGGACCATCTACACTTGGTAGAGTTCTCTTATAACAACAGCTTCCAGGCGAGTATTGGCATGGCGCCATTCGCCGCTCTTTATGGGAGGAAATGTCGATCGCCATTGAGTTGGGATGACGTTGGTGATCGGGAGTTGTTGGGACCTGAGATGATCGTGGAGGCCGTGGATATCGTCAGGAATATTCGGGAGAGGTTGAGGATTGCTCAGGACCGTTTTAAGCATTGGGCGGATGCTAAACGTCGTCCTTTGGAATTTCAGCCGGGCGACCATGTGTTCTTGAAGATTTCCCCGAATCGTGGTGTGATTCGTTTCGGGAAGCGTGGGAAGTTGAGCCCGCGATACATTGGACCGTTTGACATTTTGGAGAGGGTTGGCGAGGTAGCTTATCGCTTGGCCTTGCCGCCATCTTTGGAAGGAGTTCACAATGTTTTCCATGTGTCGCAGCTTCGTCGATACATTAGCGATCCATCTCATGCTGTGGATTTTTCGGAGATTACCGTTCGCCCCGATTTGACGTATGACCAGCATCCAGTGCAGATTCTGGACAGGCGTCAGAAGTCGCTTCGGAACAAGATTGTTAATCTTGTGAGGGTGATGTGGTGACACGGTTCGCCTGGAGAGTCTACTTGGGAGAATGAGGATGAGATGCGAGAGCGTTTCCCACTTTTGTTTCCGGACTCGTGAGTATTCGGAAATTCCGAGGACTGAATTTTTCTTAAGTTGGGGATGATGTAACGACTGCTTTTCATGTATCTGGATTTATTATAATATAATATATGTTTTGTTGGATTTTCTCCTTATGTGTGGTTTTCGTCTCCGTAATTTTCATTTTTCAATCGATTCGTCGTATTTTCTCGTTTCTTCCTTAGGATAGTCGATTTCGAAGTATGTCACTCGTGACGGACTTCATAACGGTCGTATCTTACTATTAGATCAAGCCTAGGAGTCCTAGGAATCGATCCCGGGGCCCCGCGCTCCGTATCGAAACTTTTGGTGCTCATTAGCCGGTGTAAGAAGGGCCACCGACCGACTAGATGACGATCCAGTCGGTCGGCAATCCTTCTTGGACCGACTAGTTGGCTTTCTAAAATTGTTCAGGAGTTACTGTTTATCGTTAGTCGGTCTAAGAACGTTGGTTGACCGACTAGGTTGCAAACTAGTCGGTCGGCAATGCTTCTTTAACCGACTAACACATCAACTATTTTTGACACTAGTTACTGTTTACTCTTAGTCGGTCTAAGTTCATCTTTCGACCGACTAGTTATCAAACTAGTCGGTCAAGTTTTGTACTCAGACTGACTAACTCTTAGTTCAGGTTTTCGACTGGAGTTACTGTTTACACTTAGTCGGTCTACGTTGTTCAACCGACCGACTAGATCTCAAACTAGTCGGTCAGCAGTTGGTCTTTGACCGACTAAGTAGTGCAGGAAACCCTAGTTTTGCCCTAGCCGCCACCAAACTCTATAAATACCCCTCCAAACGTTTTCTTCTCCTCCCTCACGACCTAAAACCCTGATTTCTTCCCCCTTTGAGCCCCCATCTCCCTCAAACCCTATTTCCTCCATCCAAGCTCATCCTCCATCATCCAAACCCTCCCTCCACTCATTCCACCTCTCATCTTCCCCAAATCTCCATCAAAATCCCCAAATCCCCCAAAACCCTATTTCTCCAAACTTCTCCAATCATTTCCAGATCTGAACCCTAGGTTCCCCGGAGCGTTTCTTCCGTCACCGTGGTTGCTCGGCGTTATTCTTCCGTTCCTTACGCGGTAATAATCGATTCCTTTAATTTTAGCATAACCCACATTGACATTGTGAAACCCTAATAAAATGGATTGATTAGATGATTAGGGTTCTAATAAGAAACTTATTTAGGATCTTTGTGCTAATAATTGTTTTGCCATAACAGCGAATCTTTCCGTAGTTAGCTTGTGTGACGATCTTCATTGCTCGTCAATCACGGTATCAGGCAAGTGAAACTTGCATCTCTTGATTTAGGCCATGTTTTAGGCCATTTACCTTGCTTTAGCGTAAAAGAGACTAGACGGTGAAAGGATAGCCGTTTAGATGCCATTGACCTAGCTTGACAACGAAGCTTGGTCCGTCACCCTCATCATGCTTGTATGTCACGTTTAATTTCCCTAAACGGTACGCGTATTAACTGTTCATGTCATCCATGCATCCTTAACTGCTATTGTATTTTAACTGCCATGTTTAATTTAAATAAACGGTACGCGAATATGTTCATGTCATTGCATTTTGCCTGTCACGTTTAATTTAATTAACGGTACGCGAATTATCTGCTCATGTCATTGCATGCTTGAATACTCATCGTGATTGAGTAGCATCGCTACATACTAGTGCTACTTGTTCCGGCTAGGTGCACCCCTACGCCATACTTATTAGATACACTTTCTGGCTTGTGTTCCAGAAGACGAGCTCATCACAGCCTGAGGGCATAGGGCACTCGTTGAGTGATCCCTGGTACTTGACACTTGAACACAGCCTGAGGGCATAGGGCACTCGTGGAGTGATCCCTTGTACTTGTACTTGTTACTTGACGCTACTTGCCACAACAACCACTAGCCACTTGTACTCTCCTTTACTTTACTTGTTACCACCTTACTTTACTTGCCATGCACCATATTTTAACTGCTAGGTTGCTAGTTTATCTTTATTCCCGTTTCCTTGCACAAGTCGTTCGACTTGCTGACATGTGCCCCTTCTCTCTTTTGGGTGACACATGTTAGAGCCCGAGCCTGAGTTACTTGCTGAGGACGTGGTGTTCGCTGACGCTGAGTCAGAGCCCGCGTTGATTGAGGACTACGTTGACACTGGGGATCAGTCTTAGTGTCGTCGTTTAGCTACTTTTGTTAGACTGCTTAGTTGTCGGTGCGTGGCACCTAGTTTGATACTCTGTTATGTTGTGTTATTTTGTTGGCCTTGTTCTGGGCCTTAGACTCTTTTTCGTTAGCCTGGTGGCTTTTTCTGTGATGTTGAATATTTTGTGGACGAACCTTGGGATTGGTATTTTTATCCGTCTCTTTATTATTATTGTTGTTGTTCCTTGTTGCGATTACAGGGACCTGCTTATACTAAATTGAACGCTTATCGGGTTTGGGGCTTCACAGCTCCACTCTCGTGCGGACCTTCTCACGTCTCGCCTCCATTTTAGGGAAGCGGGACGTGACAATGCCCTAGGCCCCCTCTTGGATCAAAAAGCTTGTATTTGGATTGAAGATCTTCATCAAAGCTAAGTATTTTGCTCTTGTTATTTGAATCTTTGTGTTTTTCTATCCTTTTGTATGCAAGCAATGATTTTTATTGATTCTCATATCGTTATTGCTATGCTTGAGTAGATTTGTTGTTCTAGGGCATGGGGATGAACCCTGTGGATCTAATCTCAGATTTATGATGAATGAATTTCTAAATTGCTAAAGTTGCTAAGAGGTTAGGTTGTGATCGATTTATTACGGATAGCTAGGGATTTCCATCGATTGGGGTTTGCAAGAGATTGGATTCTAATCGATGGAAAGGCCTAGATATTCGATTTAGGTTTATAATCGAGATTCTCTAGATTTGGTTTGCAAGAGATTGGACCAAAGCTAGGATTTTTATTGTAAATCTATACCAATATTCGTTTGCAAGAGATTGGACGAATACGAACTATCAAAACCTAGATCGTAACTCGAGTTTGCACGAGAGTGGGCTCGAGGGGCGATTGAACGATGATGTCGATCCTAATGCTAGCGGCTTAGGCTAGGGTTTGCAAGAGATTGGGCCCTATCCTAGGGTTGCTATAGACCGGCAATAGCACGAGAGCGTGAGCTTGGTTCTCTATTCAGTTACGACTAGTTCACCCCAACACAAGCCTAGTAATATTGAGATTCACTATTTACAATGATGTATGACGATCCGTAATGGGGATTCCCTAGCTCTAGACTCTTTTATTGTATTAAATTTGAATCGATACTTTATCCGACTTCTTTTTCACCGACACCGACATCCATCACCATTTCCATTATATCATTCCATAACCATCTCCACCAATAAAACCTTCGTAGTCAAACCAACCTAGGATAGATTGGAACCAACACCACATCCTCGTGTTCGATACCCGCTCGCCACTTGACCGTGCGCTTGCGGTAAAACTACAATCGTTCTCTGGGTGTGTATCCGGGGCCGATCAAGTTTTTGGCGCCGTTGCCGGGGAGGTGTTTCCCGTTGGTGCCAATTTGTCACAATTAGGTTGATTAGACTACAAAAAAAATTTAGTAACAAAAATAAATTTCACCCTCACCACCATTATTATCATTTCTATATTCTCTTGTGCCACTGATATTTTTTTCAGGTATTTGTCTTTTTTGATCAGGTTATCCGAAAAGCGCAATGATGAGTACAGACTCTGACCTGCAACACGATGAAACTTTTGCATCCCTACTGGAGGAACTCGTGCATGAAGTTCAGACCACGGGACCTATTGCCATCAATATGGAGGACCACCTTGAACAACTTTTCGCCGCCTACATCATTGATCAACTCTCCCAGGAAGGAACAATCAAATGCAGCATTAGGGTCGATATTAGAAATGATAATCTGTATCTGGAAGTTGACGGAGTCCCTCAGCCGCCATTGAATGAAGTCATCGAAACATTCACCGAAGAGTTCAACGCTCGAGAAGAGCTACCTTGGGATACCCACGTTCAGGGAAGTATACTTGATGAAACCTTTTGTGACACCGGTTTATACACTGACTTATCATTTGATGGCAGGTGAGAACAAGAGGAGAGCGGTAGTTCAATTGCTTCGGGAGCAGAGTTACCTGAGCAGCTGAGAGAGGATACCACGGAGATAGCTATCATATCACAAGAGGATATTGGATTATTTCCAGGGAAGTATCGTCCACCAATATTTATTTCATATATTTCTATAGACGATCCTCTTTGGAATACTTTTATGATGAGTGTGAATTTTTTGCAGCGAACTGATGCATCCTATTCTCTGCAGGGTACAGGTAGAGTCCTTGTGGGAATGCTAGAGGATGCATTGCTGGAGTTCGTTGGTGTCCGTGGACATACGCGCCTGGCGGAGCCACTGAAGGAGCAGTTGGAGCAATTGCCTGCACCGGCAAAGATACTGGATCCGCCTTTTGCTATAGGTGATATCAATCCAGTAGTGTAGAAATTTTTATGCTTTAAATAAACACGAATTCTCTCGACAGCGAGAGGACCGTATAGATTTGCTTGAATAAATATTACCTCATATGACGGCAACAAAAAATTTTACACCCCAAACCCATTATATATATTAATTGCCCTCTTTATATTTTGATGTGTCACATCCTTTTTGCTCACCACCCATCGAGCATTTCTTTCAAGTGAATACTCACATTCTTATTCGTTTGACTCAATATCGCTTAGCAAAGCCATGACATTTTTGATCGAGTCATTTGAATAGGATTGTTTAGTATAAGCTTGGGGGAAAGCGCTCTCATGCATCATTGCATATGCATGTAGTTGCATTAGGATTTCATGTCATTCATTTCATCATTTTTCATTCACCCCCTTATTATTATTGTTGTTCCTCATATTCTTCCATTATGATCACATTGAGGACAATGTGAAGTTTAAGCTTGGGGGAGTGCATTTCCATGCCATTTAGTTGCATTTTTACCTTATTTTAGGGTTTTTAGAATTTTTCAAAAAAATTTTGCATCATCTTTTTTATTTTTCCCATCTTATTTTTCTTTTATGTGTGTTCATGCATCATATTGTGTGCTTGATTTTCTTTTCTTTCCTCTCTTTTATTTTATTTCTTTTTCTCTTCTTCCGCTAGATGAATTCCTTATGATGATATCTCTTATTGCTTTAGTAGCCATCACGATGCTTACTACTCTTGCCATGCTACTTAGAGTATTCCATGTGCTTGCAAATCTATTTCTTTTGATGATTCCTCTATATGAATGCATGATATTAACTAAAGCTGAATGTATAGATTAGTGTTTAGTATGCTTTTGTTGGAAGTGCACCAAGATTCACGCATCAATTGTATAACGGAAGCATCTGCCTTATTGTCATATTCACCTTCTGTTGCATGCTTGATATGAGTGTGCGCTTTACCGCTTGACTTCACTTTTTATTGAGATGATTAAGAATATCCATGCTTACATATGAGTTTTAGTTGAAGTGTTATTTTATTGAACCGTTCATGCACATCTTAGAGTGAACCAAGTGTTACATTATTTCCTTCTCCACATATATCTTTTTATTCTCTACATGTCACTTGAGTTCACCTCCTAAAGCTACTTATATCGCATCTATTTCCCGAAAATCTCCACAAAAGAAAAAGTTGCTCCAAAAAGTCCAAAAAGCCAAAAAGCCGAAAAGGAGCCAAAAACCAAAAAAATACAAATCATATAGCTCCTACAAAAATCCAAAAAGAAAAAAGAGAAACAAAATGTTCAAAAAGAAAAAGAAAGATATTTCTCTATCTCATTATTGGAGCCACAAAATACTTTGGAAAACCAAGGCAAAAATCTCATTTTCCACTATCATATTCCTTTAGATGTGATGCCTCAAGCTAAGCTTGGGGGGTGAATTCATTTGACCATATGAGTGAGTATGACATTAGAGTGGAGACGTGCATGAATGGGAATATTCGATAATGCTTCGACTTTGCAAAGTATATTAGATATGGAGATTTTTCATGATTTGAAATAAATATGTGAATGCCATAGCTCATATTCTATTCTCTATTGCATGTTTGGTGTGTATCTTATATGCTTCATTTATAACTTTTGATTGAAAAGTGCATCGTCAACATTTGTATATTAAATTCTATGAAATGCGTGATGTGGATATGAATTGATTGTATGAATTTAGAGAGTCCCTTTTGTTGTTCTTAAAAGCCTGCAAGTACCATGTTTAAGTAAGATATGGAATCTTTATAGCATGTGATTCGTATTTTCCGAGTTATCGTGATGTATAGCTTATGGCTTGAGATCTGAGAGAATAATCTAGCAACCCCTTCCATCTCATGTTCTTTTTTTTTCTTTCATTTCATTTCCTTTGTTTTCATCTCCCTGAGTTCGTCTCTTTACTTATCTTCCTCGAGGACGAGTAAGAGGTAAGCTTGGGGGATTTTGATCGGTCCATATTTTACACCTTTTTTCCGCATGTTTGCACGCCATTTCGATTGCTCATATTGCGATTTTCACGATTATTCGATGATATTGCGTTACTTTTCATCATTTCTTGTTTTTGTCGGATTTCAGGAAATATGGAGCAATTGGGAGCAAAACTGAGACTTGCGTGCATAACGAAGCACCGCTCATGGCCTTATTGAGGAGATATCAGCGTTAGAGGATGAGTGGAGAAGGAAAGAATTTGGTAGAATCGACGAGGAGTCAAAAAGAAGAAGAAACAAGCACATCAGCGCATCACTCGGCCGAGTAGACCTCTCACTCGACCGAGCAAGAAGCCTCACTCGGCCGAACAGAACGGATACAAACACGAAGTCTTCAACGTATACTCGGCCGAACAAAGAAAGCCTACTCGGCCGAGTGAGAAACTCACTCGCCCGAGTATGTCAGGGAAATTTTCCAGAGAAGAGGCCAAATCTACTGCGATTCCCAGAGACCCGTCGATGGCCTACTCGGCCAAGTACACATTACCACTCGGCCGAATGATGAAAGCTACTCGGCCGAGCCACCCCCGAAGACAGACCCCTGAGGACCTCGAAGTTACTTTTTTCTACAGGGTCTCTCAATCGGCCGAGTAGAGAAGTCCACTTGACCGAGTGAAGAATCCCACTCGGCCGAGTGACGCCGATGACACGAACGCCAGATTTTCAGACAGCCTCCCACTCTTTTGAATTTTGCTATCATTCCAGTGGTCAAAATATTTTTTTCATATTTTTTATGGATAGAATACTTCATGATGGTTTCAACGCCACCAAGAACGCATCAAACGGAGGTCGGATGAAATCTGGAGAATTTCTGTAAGTTGATGCTGCATTGCTGTAATTTCCACTCGGCCGAGTCAGATTTCCACTCGGCCCGAGTGGCGGCGGGCCCAGATTTTAAGTTGCGGTTTGGGCTGTTTTGGGCACGAATTTGAGGGGTTTTCTAGGGTTATTTACTAGGGTTTTGGAGGGCTATATAAGGGGTTTTGTAGCCGTCATTAGGGGAGTTCCCACATGTTTTCTTAGGGATTATTTTAGAGGTTAGGCCATGCCCTAGGCCCCCTCTTGGATCAAAAAGCTTGTATTTGGATTGAAGATCTTCATCAAAGCTAAGTATTTTGCTCTTGTTATTTGAATCTTTGTGTTTTTCTATCCTTTTGTATGCAAGCAATGATTTTTATTGATTCTCATATCGTTATTGCTATGCTTGAGTAGATTTGTTGTTCTAGGGCATGAGGATGAATCATATGGATCTAATTTCAGATGTGTGATGAATGAATTTCTAAATTGCTAGAGTTACTAGGAGGTTAGGTTGTGATCGATTTATTACGGATTGCTAGGGATTTCCATCGATTGGGGTTTGCAAGAGATTGGATTCTAATCGATGGGAAGGCCTAGATATTCGATTTAGGTTTATAATCGAGATTCTCTAGATTTGGTTTGCAAGAGATTGGACCAAAGCTAGGATTTTTATTGTAAATCTATACCAATATTCGTTTGCAAGAGATTGGACGAATACGAACTATCACAACCTAGATCGTAACTCGAGTTTGCACGAGAGTGGGCTCGAGGGGCGATTGAACGATGATGTCGATCCTAATGCTAGCGGCTTAGGCTAGGGTTTGCAAGAGATTGGGCCCTATCCTAGGGTTGCTATAGACCGGCAATAGCGCGAGAGTGTGAGCTTGGTTCTCTATTCAGTTACGACTAGTTCACCCCAACACAAGCCTAGTAATATTGAGATTCACTATTTACAATGATGTATGACGATCCGTAGTGGGGATTCCCTAGCTCTAGACTCTTTTATTGTATTAAATTTGAATCGATACTTTATCCGACTTCTTTATCACCGACACCGACATCCACCACCATTTCCATTATATCATTCCATAACCATCTCCACCAATAAAACCTTCGTAGTCAAACCAACCTAGGATAGATTGGAACCAACACCACCTCCTCGTGTTCGATATCCGCTCGCCACTTGACCGTGCGCTTGCGGTAAAACTACAATCGTTCTCCGGGTGTGTATCCGGGGCCGATCAGGTGACACTCCGGAGTGGGTGCAAATCCTCTTGATCTCAAAATCACTCCGAATCGCTCCATATCTCCTGAAATATGACAAAAACAAGAAATCGTGAAAAGCATCGCAATATTGTCGAATAATAGTGAAAAACACGATATGAGCCATCAAAGTGGCATGCAAACATGCAAAAAAGGGTGTAAAATGTGGAGCGATCAAAATCCCCCAAGCTTACCTCTTACTCGTCCTCGAGGAAGATGAGTAAAAAGCAAACCTGACGGGCAAAATAATGGAAAAGAAGGAAAATATAAAAAGAGATAGAGTAGAAAGCGAAGAAGGGGGTGCTAGATCGTTCTTCTCAGGACGTGGGTTTTGCTTACTCATATAGCATACATCGAATATAAAACACATGTCACAGACTTTTATTTCGATATCATAGTATAATGATGCATTCGAAATAGAAAACCCCAAAATTTCAGAATAGCATGAAATATGGAATCATTCTAGGATTAACATCGTCTGAAGCATCTAAAGCGGTATGCATAACCATAGATCACACACTTTTCAATTGAATGCTTTCTATAAGGAGTATAAGAGATATCACACGATATGGAATAGTAAGAATAGAAAAGTATGGTTTTCATGAAATGAATGCTAAGTGTCGATTTCTGGATTTCGTGAAACTTTAGCAATCTCACCGAATATAGAAGATTACTTAGCCTAGGTTGTCATGCACCGTCAAGTAGTCACTCTCTCACACATCATTGGATCCTCTCCCCCAAGCTTATCCATAAGCGTGGTGGCATAAACAAATCAATATGTATATTCCCCATTTCTTTTGAAGCTCCAAAAAAATAAAAATTAAAACAAAAGAGGGAAGAAAGAGAGAAATAGTATGAGATGGGATCGTTATAAACTTCTTTTCTCTTTTCTTTTATTTTTCTCAATTTTTCTCTTTTTCTCCTTTTTTTTGAATAAACATATATACATGAGCGATCCCAAATCAAAAGAGAGAAGGATATACAAGTATATATTTTTTTTCTTTTTGATTTTGGGGATTTGGAGCATGAAAATTAATAGAGGGGGAAATGCTGATAATAGACTTGCTAAGGAGAGAATTCACCAATGAATTTTAAGTAGAGAAATAATGCTCAGGATATGTGGAGAAAGAAATCAATGTATCGCTCGGTTCACTCTATAGGACGTGCACGACAACTTTCAGCAGAGTAATATAATCTACTCAGTTTAATCTCAAAAAGTAAACTAGTCCAGATATATCGTCCTAGCAAACATTCAATCAACCTGAAAGTGAAGCGTACAATTCATGCAATAAGAATTGATATGAGAAAGGAAAGCAGTACTCCAGATATAAGCAATCAATGCGTGAAGCCTGGTGTGTTTTCTATGAAAAGCATACATATGAATCATCAGACATCAGCTAATAACAGAATTTCATCCATATTCATACGGAAAAAGAGTGGGTTACTATTCCAAATGCAAAGCAGAACATAGCATATGATATCTGAAACAAAAGCTATGACATGACAAAATAGCATGCACATAGAGATAAGCTAACACTACGTCGTCATCATCACAGAAAAATCATCTCTAGCAAAAGATGAAAGAAAAAAGGATAAAAGAAAATAGAGCTATATATACAATGCAGCACACTCAAAAAAGATAAGAAAACGTGATGCATGATAAAAAATGAAAAAGTGGTGAAAATAAGTGCAAAAGTGGAAAGAAAATGTGAGAAATCGAAAATAAAGGGTGGCAAAAAATAAAAAGTGTGAGAACTCACTCCCCCAAGCTGAAGTGCACAATGTCCTCAATGTGCGGAGTGTAGCACACTGAGGGACGTGAAATGGTTGGGGTGGGTGAGGATGCATGCATGATGAAAAAGAAAGAAAAAGACAAGGAAAATAAGATGTGAATGAATGTGATGCATGCAAAGATCAGTATGGTGTAGATATAAGTGTCCCCAAAAAGTCTCTCCCTCACTCTTAAATAGGTACAAAAAAGATATGATTAGGTTGGCACCAAAATAATACGTGGAGGAGGGTGCAAAAAATCACCAGGCCCAAGGACAAACGGGCAGCAAAACGACAAAAATATCAGAGGCATCAAGAGTGTGCCTGAGGTGGTGATGGTGCTGCACCAGCACCATCCTGTGGCAGAGGTGGAGGTGGTGGGCATGGTATCAGCTGGGTGGGTGTGGGTGGTGGAGGCAGACACGTCAGAATCTGATACAGGCAAGCCTGAATGCTGGGAAGGAAGGCGACGCGGGTCTACACGGCGCTGACCGTGGCGGAGAGAGCCCTAAAGTCTCCTCGAACTCCACTAACAGCCCCCTCAAGAGCACGAATGCTCTGAACTAGAGTGTCAGGGGGTGGTGGAGCGGAGGGACGCACAGGTCTAACAAGTGAGGTGCGGGGTTGTCTCTGGCGGGCAGTGTATAGGATGGGTCCAGCAGGGTAGTGTGGAAGGGGTGATGTGCTTGGTAAGTGATGCCCAGCCTCGGTGTGAGGCTGGGACGCAGGCTGAATCGAAGCAGAAGCAGAAGCAGCAAAGGTGGAAGTCAAAATGGGCGACGAGGCAGCAGGAGAGGTCAGTGGCGCAGAAGTGGGGACAGATGTCACGACGCTCTCGGTAAAGACAGGGGCGGTGGAGACCGTAAGGTCGATGACTGGGGAGGCTGTGTAGGGCACAAAAGTGGACTCCCTAGGAGTCATGGACATCAATCGGGAGAGGGTCTCCACGGCAGCAGTAAAGGAAGACTCGCCGCTCTCAAGAATGGTGGTGGGACGCTCGGGACTCATAGAGGTGATAAGATCAACGGACATAGGCTCAATGGTGGCGGTGGTGGTGGTGGTGGTGGACTCAGCTAAAGTGCTCCCGACACTAACAGACGTGTGGACAGAGGTGTCGGGAGGTGCAGACAGTGCAGGTGCGGGCTGAGGGATCACGGGGTCGACAGGGGGTGCAGGGGGTGCCTGCTCAGCATCCTCGGGCTCAAGCACGTAGGCGGCAGGGATAAGAAGATCCATCGCTGGAATCCAGTCCCCGTGAGTCGGTCTAATGTGTGTTCGAGCGGGGCTCGGAAGAACCATGTAGTCAACGCTGAAGGGACCGTGCAACCACACCCAGTGCTGGCGACCGTGGGGACGAAGCATCTTCATCCGGGCCATAACATCTATCGAAAGTGAAGTGGGGCCCGGAGCTCGACGCAAGTCGTCAGGTAGGTCCACGCCGGTCATAAGGGCCAAAAGAGTGATCAGACCGCTACAAGAGATAGGGGAGCGAGCGCTCACCGAAATGATAATGCGGTCTAAAAACCAACTGGCAATGTCTATCTCGACGGCAGGGACCAAGTCGTCGCTACACCTATCTAGAACCCTAGGGCGAGTCATCGCGTAGAGCATGTAGAGCTCTGACGTAGACAAGGTCCCGGGCTCGTACCTCGCGAGGAAAGTAGTCACCATAAGGCGATGTGCAATGCGTAGGCAGGGGTGGAGGATAGCGGATGCCTTGGCCCTACTACGGTCAAAGGCGAGTGGGGATCCCGTGATCCGTGTCCAGAAGGTATGGGTGTCGAACGACGGGGGTGGGATGTGCGTGGGAGCGTAGGCGCGGTCAGGGACAGGGACGACGGGCCACTGGAAGAACGCTCTAAGCATGTCGAGAGTGATCTCACACTCTCGATCCATCAGACGGAATGAGCATCCCCCAGGGGTCCGATCAATGGAACTGAGGACCTCTAGTGTCGAACGGATGTAGGTATCCGCTGACACCGATAAAAAATCACGCCATCCCACGTTGTCGTACAACGTGAGAAGCCCCTCGAGTACCCCTAGGCGGTCAAGGTCGGCTAGGTGTGCAAACCTAGAGGGTACTATCGAGCGATGGTAGATACGCTCGAATCTGGCACGGTGTGTGTCATTTCGAAACGTAATCCCCATCGGCCCGACGGCGGGAGCGGGTGGAGGGACAGGATCAGCAGGGACAGGCTATGTAGGTGGCGGTGGCGGTGGCGGGCTAGGTGGAGGGGAGTCCTCCTTAGCAGAAGAGGGACCGGGATCATCGGTCCTCTTCCGCTTCGAAGAGGCTCCCCGTGTACGTGGCCTAGTGCGCGGCGGCATGTGTGCCGCGAGACGTGTCCCAACCAAATGAATACAGCGACGTGCTAAATGATGGAACGAGTGTACCTGAACATGCCGCGAGAGCAATAAGTAGTGTGTGCGAAGAGACGCCTCCACCGCGAAGCTCAATGCGCGTCCAAAAACTCCCCAAAGCTCCCCCAAGCTAGCCGGCAAATCAAACAATTAAATCAGCGAATAATATTCAATATATATGGGGGAGATAAGGGATAATAGATAGATATGAAAGTTAATTAGGATTTGGGGCTTAACGGGCGTACGGATCAAGAGAAACAGGGAGAAATGGGAGTTTTGGGTTGAAAAACGGGCGATCGGAGGCGGTGGCGACCGGCGCCGGCGAGGGGGGGTGGTGGCCGGTCGTCGGCGGTCGAGGGGCGGTCGATCGCCGGCGATGGGAGGTCGGCTCGGGCGCGGCAGGGGTCACAGCGGGAAAGGGAGCTCAAGCGATAGCGGGATCGGGTGGAATTGGGATTTTTTTGGTGTTTCGAAATCCGCACCCGCTGCGTTTCACTTATATAGAAATTGTTACGACTCGGCCGAGTGAAAATGTCACTCGGCCGAGTGGTGTAAACGAAAAAAAATTTCAAAATTCTCCTCGCCACGTACGACTCGGTCGAGTGGCTTTGGTTCACTCGGCCGAAGGGAGAAACTCCACTCGGCCGAGTGGCTCCACCACTCAACAATTCTAGAGCTAGGAGGGTATCTGTTTCACTCGGCCGAGTGGTAAGGTACTCAACCGAGTGGCAATTAACGCTAAAAGTTACAGAAACTGACAGAGAGTTGGTCCGCAGAAACTTCCATGATTGGTGCTCCACTCGGCCGAGTGGAGTCTTTGCTCGGCCGAGTGGCATATGCTACTCGGCCGAGTGAAGTGCTGTTTTCTGCATCGGCTCTCCGTTTTCGCTCTGGTCTCTAATTTTCTTCCTCCAGTCTGTTTCTTCCTCCTCCTAAGGCCTGAACGCGTTCCTGGAGCGCTCTTCCTTGCCTCGATCATCCTCCATATGATTGATCTCCCTTTCTCCTTCTCCTATCATGAAAATTAGGACCCGTTGTCACGATTTTCATGGACATAAGACTCTAAACACTAATAAAAGTCTAAACCAAAAATGAAAATCAAATAAAAAACAATGCAAAAACCGTCGGGTTACCTCCCGACAAGCGCTCGTTTAAGGTCATGAGCTCGACCCCTTTAGATATTCGTTTAGCTCGCGATATTGGGCGCATACGAGATGCGCCCATCAAACTTGTCGGGAAGACCACTTGGATTTGGGTCGTGATGATCATTGGTCTTCCTCGGTGCCTCCTCATCATGGGCAATGTTGGAGGATAAGTCCCCCAAGCTAGAGCTTGTTCCTATCTTCTTCTTGGCCGGTGACACCGATCTTCCATTCGGTGGAGCTTTCTTCGGATTCTTGGCCTTCGAGAGCTTGCAAAGCTCTCGTATTCTTGCGACATCGGTGTCGCCTTCATCATCGTCTGTGGAGCTATCTGGAGGGTCCTCCAACTTCTCTTCATCGCTAGAAGCTTGGCCTTCTTCGAAGCCATCGTCATGGAGAGCACCAATAGAATTGGGGATTGCTTCTTCAATCACCTCGTCGAGGAGATCCACATAGTCCAACTCCTCATGATAGGGCATATTCTTCATGGCTTTGGGTATGTGAAGCTTGACTTCGATGTTCCCGACATTCAAGGATAGAGTTCCTTCACGCACGTCGACGATAACACCGGCGGTTGCGAGGAACGGGCATCCAAGTATGAGCGAAGTGTCGCCCTCTTCCTTGATGTCCATTATGACAAAATCACAAGGCAAGCACATCCCTCCCGGAACTTGGAGTGGAATGTTTTCTGCGATCCCTACCGGCCTAGTAATCCGACCGTCCGCAAGTTGAATTCTCATGTCGGTCGGCTTCAAGTCGGTGCCCGTGTTCAATTTCCGGAACATGCTAAGGGGCATAAGGCTCACACTCGCGCCCAAGTCAACTAGAGCTTTTTGCAAAAGGACGCCTCCTAGTGTGCAAGGGATGCGGAAACTCCCGGGATCCTTCAATTTCGCCGGCTCCTTCTCCTTCCGGGTAAACCAAGTTCCTTGTTCCGCAAGCATGTTTTTTTCCTTCCTTTTCTTTCCTGAAATCAAATCCTTCAAGAACTTCGCGTAAGACGGGATCTCCACAATTGCATCTAAGAAAGGAATATTGAGGCTTACTCCCCTCAAGTATTCTAAGAACTTGGCGAGCCTTTTCTCTATCTTGGCTCTAGCTAGCAGTTGTGGAAACGGCATCGGTGGCATGTAGCGGTGCTCATCAAGTGGCTCCACCACTTTAGAATTTCCTTCTCCAATCGGCTCCTTTTGGCTCTCCTCTTCAATTACCGGTTCTTTTTCCTCCAAAATCTCCACCATGGGTTCTTTGTTTTGGGTCATAGCGGGAGTGGTATCCTTCCCGCCCCTTGTTGTAACCGCAACCACCGCATTGATGTGTCCGGTGTTGCTCCGTGGATTGGGCTCGGATTGAGCCGGTAATTGTTGGGCGTTATTGTTGAGCAACGCAAGTTGCTCTCCAAGTTGAGCGACGACGGTATTTAGTGACTCTTGTCCCGCCGTCAATCTAGCATTGATCTTTCTTTGCTCAACCATAAATTCCTCCACCCTAGCTTCGTGGTCCGATCGTGGTTGAGCTTGAGGTGGGTTGGGAGCTCTCCAACCTTGGTTATAACCGGGAGGTCTATATGGTCCCGCTTGTTGCCTCGGCTGGTAATTTTGTTGCGGTGGCCCCCTCGGTTGATATTGAGGTTGTGGTAGTGGAGGTCGAGCTGGAGGAAGTTGTTGTGGCGG
This sequence comes from Scilla litardierei, assembly GCA_030789695.1. Taxonomy (NCBI): domain Eukaryota; kingdom Viridiplantae; phylum Streptophyta; class Magnoliopsida; order Asparagales; family Asparagaceae; genus Scilla; species Scilla litardierei. The sequence goes on from JAULAV010006257.1 coordinate 323,911, forward strand.
CGGGTTCAAAGCACCATCATTGTTTGCATATGAAAAGCACGGATGGTTTCTAGCGGCCGGGTTGGCCCAATATCCGGAGTTCCCCGCAACATATTGTACTTGCTCTAAGGCTCCCTCTCCATTGTCCCCTCCCACATACATGACTTGAGATTGGTCTTGCCAATCACTTATATTGCTTATCGACGTAGGTATAGAGGGTGCTCCATGGGGCTCGGTGATATACTTCTCAAGCCTCTCCACGACCTTGTGGAGAGAGTCAAATTTGTTCGAAAGCGCCGCCACGGCCTTGGCCTCATAAATGCTAGTGGGCTTCAAGGAGGACAAAGAATGTCCTCGCTCATCGCCCCATTGTTGGTTATTAGAGGCCATCTCCTCTAACAAGGCCGTAGCTTCATCCGGGGTCTTCGATAATATGGCTCCATTGGCGGTTGCGTCTATAATTTGCTTCGTTCCCGGTTGGAGTCCATTGTAAAAACTGTGAACAAGTTCCCAATCCTCTATACTGTGATGGGGGCATTGATGTTGTAAATCCTTGAAGCGCTCCCATGCTTCATATAGGGTCTCCTGCGGTCCTTGCTTAAAAGACATGAGAGCACTCCGTATTTTGACCGTCTTGGATGGCGGGTAGAATTTGTCAACGAAGGCGCTAGCCAACTCATCCCAAGTGGTGAATGTGCCTTCCACCTGCGTCCTCAACCAATATAAATCTTTGTCCTTAAGTGTAAAGGGGAAGAGTCACAGTCGGATTGCATCAACAGAAACGCCCGGCATTTGGAAGGTGGCGCATTTGGACAAGAAAAGCTGGATGTGATAGTGCGGATTCTCAAGGGAGTTCCCATGAAACGGGTCTTGTTGCATCAATACAACCAATCCCGTCTTTAGCTCAAAATTTTTATCCGCCGCTAGTTCCGGAATGGCGATGGATGATGTAGTGGAAGAGGTCTTAGGCCGAAGCCTATCTCTGATGGATATGATCCTCGCCATACGTGCGGCTAGCTCCTCCGGTGTCTCTGCACAGTTCATAAAATTGTCCTCCGTAGCGTGCCTTCTCTCGGCTCTGATCCTCTTCACGGTACGCTCGATCTCTGGATCAAATAATATTTCCTCGGGGTTCGCCGTAGATCTTGTGTACATGCAAGGGAAAACAGAGTTTCAAAGGAATTGTTAGCACGAATAAGGAGTAAAAAGATAAAAGTAACAAAAGAAAAAGAAGACACTAAGTAAAGAGAATAAAACACTGTCGCCTCTCCGGCAACGGCGCAAAAAACTTGCTCGCAGCCTCAGTATGCACACACACCCGGGACGAGCGACTTGTAGTCTTACCGCAAGCGCACGGTGTAGCGGCGAGCGGGTATCAAACTCAGGGATGAACAATGACAGTGTCTCCTTCTAATCACCTAGCTATCAAAATGGTCGAGAATAATTATGGGCAAAGTTGTCACAATCGTTCGAATGTCGATAGAAATATCAATAAAATAAAGCGCCTAGGGATAGGGAATCTCCGCTACGGACCGTATCTCATCGTTGTGATTCGTAGGTTTCATCATTGCTAGACTTGAATCTTAGTTGAACTAGTCGCAACTAGATGTAGAACCAAGCTCACGCTCTCGCGCTATTGCCGGTCTATAGCCAACCTAGGATAGGGCCCAAGCTCTTGCAAACCCTAGACCAAGCCGCTAGCATTAGGATCGACATCATCGTTCAATCGTATCTCGAGCCCACTCTCGTGCAAACTCGAGCTACGACCTAGGTTGAGATAGTTCCTACCCGTCCAATCTCTTTCAAATGGGTATTGGTATAGAATTACGATTGAAAACCCTAGCCTTGGTCCAATCTCTTGCAAACCAATTCTAGAAAAGTCCAATCGTAAATCTAAATCGAATTTCTAGGGCTTCCTATCAATTGGGACCCAATCTCTTGCAAATCTCAATCGATATGAATCCCTAGCTCCCCGTAATTTATCAATCCCAACCTAACCCTAATCAATTCTAGCAAGAATTTCATCAATTCATCACAATTCAGAAATAGGGCTCATAGGGTTCATCCCTATGCCCTAGGACAATAAAACTACTCACTAATCATCATGCAATTCATAAGAAATTCAATAGCAAAATCAACACAATTCATTGCAATAGAGAAATTATCAACAAAAATAGGGGTTTTGATAAGAAGAGAGACAAACCAATGAGAACCCAATAGCATCCAACAAAAATAACCTTTTAATCTCCAAGAGAAAAGCTAAATCTATTGATCTAAAAAGCTCTCTAAAATGGTTGCCAAAAGTATCAAAAAGTTCTCTTAAACTAGGGCAAAAACTGGGTTTAAATACCCCTCAAAATCGCCCAAAAATCGTGACAAAAATGCCACTGCGCAGCCCAGAAATCACAGTTTACGCAGCAGGCGGGGCGACTCACTCGGCCGAGTGACAAATGTCACTCGACCGAGTGACAAACCATGTACATTTCCAGTAAGTTGGGGATTTTCGGGGGTCTGTCTTCGGAGGTGACTCGGCCGAGTGGCTTTACTCACTCGGCCGAGGGGCATTCCATGCTCGGCCGAGTGGCGACTCTGAAATCGACTATAACATTACAGTAAGTTGGCTCCTTCTGTGATTGGATTTTCCCATGCCACTCGGGCGAGTGTATATCCATACTCGGCCGAGTGGACTATCGTCACTCGGCCAAGTGCACGCTGATTTTCTTCTGTGGTGCGTGTCCGGTCTGGTCGGCCGAGTGGTCTTCTTGCTCGGCCGAGTGAGTGCTTCACTCGGCCGAGTGACATGATGTAGATACCCATTATTCATCATTTCACCTCCTCGTCGCTCCTACGAGGTTCATTCTTCTTCCACTTGTCTTCCATCACCGAATAGCCCTCAAAAGAGCCTTGGGTGACACTCCGGAGTGGGTGCAAATCCTCTTGATCTCAAAATCACTCCGAATCGCTCCATATCTCCTGAAATGTGACAAAAACAAGAAATCGTGAAAAACATTGCAATATTGTCGAATAATAGTGAAAAACGCGATATGAGCGATCAAAGTGGCATGTAAACATGCAGAAAAAGGGTGTAAAATGTGGAGCGATCAATGCAAGCGGTGCTTGAGGTTGTGCAGGGAGAGAGTGAGGGTGCCGTGGGTGTTGACGTGTGGAGAGGAAGAAGTCTGGGCACGGGTTGGTGGTGGCCGTGGAGAAGAAATGTCAGGAGGGCTCGGGTTGTGCGTTGAAGAAGAAGGAGAGGGAGGATGTAGGGGCGGCTGTGGTTGTAGGGCTCCTCTAGGGTTATATAAAAAGGTATGGGAGAGAAAGACCTAGGTTTTATATTTAGTTGTAGGGTGATGCAGCACGTGAAAGGCTAAGGGTTTCATCTTAGGTTCACTAGGGTTTAATATGGAGAGTAGGGTGCAGTACAAACACTCTATGGTTTACTAAAAATTCTTAAGGTGGCTGTAGGCTCACGTGAGTAGTTCCCCTAGGTTTGTTTTCTAAAGTTTTTAATTATAATAGCTTTGGTGTGTGGGGGATTAAAATGACAATACATGAATGGTTGAAGAAATGAGAAGCATGTGAACTGAGCCTAGAGTTAGCCTAGGTTAGTTTTCTATTGTTATAACTTGTTATAACTTTATCTAAAGTGCTGTGCGAAAATTAAATAGGCCTAGGTTCACTGTTTGTTGTGCACGGGTTCGGCCATGGGTAGGGTTGGGCTAGAGTTTAGCCATAATAGGAAAGCTTGAGAAATAAAGTGGTTTTGATAGTGTTATAAAGGGGGTAATTAGGAGGATTTAGGGCTAATCAATATGGGTTTAAATGGGTCTAGTTAGGAAAGTTTTCAAATAGTTAATTATGAAAATTATTCACCCTAATAAGTTTTCAAACTCATTAATAAAATCATTCATTAATAATTTCAAATGGGTATAATCTTAAATTCAAAAATACAATTGAAATATTTTTAATTTAATTATTAGAAGGGATTTATCTTAGTAGTAATAATAATAACAGAATATATATAAAAGTCAGAAGTTGATACTGGTACGGGATGTGATAAGCCAACTACGGATACGAAGAAGAATAAACACACAGAAGATTACGGATAAAACGCATCGTGAAAACTGGTCGTTTCATCCTACCCACCTTAAGAATGATTCCGTCCTCGGAATCAAATCGGCTAAGACACCGAAAAACGTAAGGGTAACGCTCGCACATCCTCTTCTGACGTATACACATCCATAAATAACCATCATGCCATGTCCAAGTAATATTTCTAATACTCATTTCAACACCAATAGTATTACTACCGATATTGCCAATCAACGTCTACGCTAATAATAGTAACAACACACGTACATACATTACTAATTACATATTAACATGACACGTTAATAAAATACCATCCTACAAATACAATCTGTTACGCCTATTTGGCCGAAGCCCGAAAGACACGAGCTCAGAAGCCCATCTGTGTGATCCGGCCCGCCCTGCGAAGTCCCATAGAGGGCCCCCAAATATCAACCCGACCCGGCCCCGATAACGCACGAGTCACCCACCCACTCCAGCGATAACCGTTCCCCTGATCCCGCTACCGCTTAATGGCCGTGATGGGGAGGTGCTGGCGTGGCGCTGGGAGCGGCGACGGGGGGGGCGGATTGAGGGGGCACGATCGAAGGCGGACGAGCGACGTGGGCCGGAGGCAGTCACGGCAGGAGGTCTATAAAAGGGCTAGAAGGACGACTGGACAAGGGACCGGATCTCAGGAAACTAAAACCTAAGGTACTCCATCAACGACCTAGTTCCCCCATTCCAAACTCCTTCCTCCCCCGGTCGCGCCGGTAGACGTAGTTCCAATCTCCTCTCGAGTCGAACCGTCTCCGCCGGGCCTCCTCTCTCAGATCACTATCTGACTTAGGCATCGGAGGGGATTTGGCCGGAACCAAGGTCTGGCCCCCCTGACGAGCGTTCTCATCTGCGCAGGAGGACGCCATATCTTCGGGCCGAGGCTTCCCCTCCGCCCCGCGACCGGCCACGTGACCAGCAGGACGATCGAGGCTACCCCTCGTCGTCCGATCGCCGAGGCCGAGCACGTCCGTCCGAGGCCGAGC